>BPLQ01006918.1:0-47469 GCA_021605075.1 Caerostris darwini
AATCAATATTATTTTTTTATTCCGAAATATAGTAATCAATATTATTTTTTTATTCCGAAATATAATGATCAATATTAGTTTTTATTCCGAAATATAGTAATCAATGTACTTTTTTTTAACATTTAGGGGAATACCACAGCATCGTGTGAATTCTCGTCTATTCTGCGATATATGCAATGTATTTGACATTCACGACACTGAAGACTGCCCTAAACAGAGAAATGTAAGAAGGACTCCCTCCTATTCGTCACAGGAAAGTGAATTTTGATTCCAACCAATCATATTCCTTTGTTTGGATTACACGAGGACCAATGATTTGTTTCCATTTAGTAATCTTAGAATTATTTTTTACTACTATTATCTTATATTTCCAATTTACAAAGTGCCATACAATTATTTGATTTACTAATTTTATATAACACATGTGTATTAGCTAGAAGAAAAAGATCAAGTATATAGATTTTATATATCCTTCCATATTTTGTGATTCATTCTAGAACGACAGCTATTTTTTTTTTTAATTATATCAATGGCGTATGCTTCAATCTGTTTTATTCGTTCCCAAATATGCTTTGTTGTGATGTGTTTAGTTTAAAATTTGTGAAATTCAGGAGAGCAATTTTTGAGCAATTTAAATTAAAGAAAAAGTGATATTTTTGTAGTATTTTACAACTGTATTTTCCGTTTCAGTGTGCATTTTTTTCTTTAGTATTACTTCATATATATTTTATATACGTTCATTTATATGTATTTTTTTATATCGATTGTAAAATCTGAATAAAATTTGCATTTTACAATGCATGTTCTTAATTTTAAAAATTTGTCCTGGTGTGTCAATATTTTTTAATTACTTCTTTATTATACCGACAACACTAGGTAATAGATCTATACTTTGCAGACAAAATGATATTCATGTTTTCTATATACTAAATATAAATGACATTCAGTTATGCTTAAGATGTATACAGAAATTGCATTGATTGTATGTCCTTTAATTTAAAAAGGAAATATCATTTTTTCAAAATTAAAAAAGCAGTAAAACATGTACTGTTCGTGAAGCTCAATAATCAAATAGGGTAGGCAATGTTTTTCAACTACTTCTTTACTATAATAGCAACACTAGGTAATAGATCTATATTTTGCAGACAAATTGATATTCATCTATCTATTCTATATACTAAATATAGAGGACATTTAGTTATACTTTAGATGTATGTAGAAATTGCATTGTTGTATGTCCTTTCATTTAAAAAGGAAACATCCATTCTTTTCAAAATTAAAAAAAGCAGTGAAACCTATACTACTCATGAAGCAGTAATCAAATAGAGTAGACAATGTTTTTCAGCTACTTTTTTACTATACTAACAACCCTAGGTAGATAGATCTACATTTTTCAGACAAATTGATGTTCATATATTCTATATACTGTACATAGATGACATTGAATTATGTATGCAGAAATTGTATTGATTGTACGTCCTTTAATTTAAAAATAGGCAGGATTATTTTTTCAAAATTAAAAAAGAAGTGTAACATGTACTAGTCATGAACCAGACAACATATTGAAAAATAGTTTATTTAAAATAAATACTCAAATGTTCGAATGTATCATGAAGGTATGAGACTAGCAATGACATGAACTACTCCATTAGTTGTGCTCATATCGCCGTACAGAACTTTCGACTCTGACACTAAAATGCATTCTGCAAATGAACAAGTTGAATAAATTATATTATTAATAAAAGTTGAGTACAAATAAAAACATTTTCAAAACTATTTTTATTTTTATCCATAAAATCTTAAACAAATTTAGCATTTAGATGAATTCAGGATAAATAAATAAATAAAAATTAAAATTAATTTCAATATTTCTAACATGAAAATTTTAATGAATAATGAAATATAGAAATAATGAAATTAAAATGATAATAGTGTAACCTTTTGTTCCTGTGTAATAGATGTAATGTTAATTCGCTGAATTATCTAAAGTTATTCACTGACCCAAGGTCTGGCTTACAAAATGAAGGTTTTTCAAATATGATCTTGAATATTATATCTCTTTTAAAACAGATCCATTGCTTGCACAGAATGTGTATTTTGCAATGGATCCCTGCTCATGTGGATTTGGAATTGAATGAAATTGAAGATTCTTTGGCGAAGAAAGCCAGAAGTCTGGATCAGACTGCCATTCCTACTTCCCTTGCAGATGTAAATGCCTTGGCAAAATCTAAACTTATAATTCCTTCTAAGATTTAAACTAGATACCAAATTACAGAGCCAAATGTCGATAGAAAAACAGCTCCTACTCTCACAATATTAAGGATGAAGCACCCCAAAAATATGAAAATTTCTGCTGATGGCGTTAAAAGTACCTTGATGCTGAGCTTATTCCTCGTCCTGTCTTTGATTGTCCAACTATTGCAGCCGCCATGCATTATGTGGACCATCCCTCAGAAGAGGATTTATACTCTGAGCTGGCGATCAACATGACCAATATAATTCGGGAGCAACACGATATTTGATTCTCTTGTATTCTTCAGGAGTGTAACAACAACAATAAGTATTTATATCAAAAAATATGTTTTTATTCTGAATTAAAGTCACCCTGCTGCAATTCGATCATGTAGTCTTTTTTTCTAATTTAAAACATTTTAAAAACGTAAAATATAAGGAACATTTTACATGCATTTCAGTTTTCATAAAATAATTACAATTTCGTTTCATCTATCCACCTATTTAATTCTTCATTTTTATACACTTATAGGATAATTAAAATGGTAAAGTATAGTTTAAAAATAAAAAGATCTAAACATTAATTAGAGAACGTTTATTTAAAGGAAAGTTACTTCATAATTTTAATATATTAAAATAAAATACTATTAATAGATGTGAAGAGGTATTTTAACTTATCAAAACTAAGTTTTCAACATTACCTGGTGTGACTTGAACTACCAGATAAGTATTTGCTTCTGTAAGTAGCGATTGGCCATCGTGCAATCCATTGCTATAATAGCAGCCTTTCACCAAATACCGTTTCACGAAATCTAAAAAATATAAGATATTTAAGCTTTTATTATTGTTTTATGAAATGAAAATAAAAATTATCAGTTTTACTTTGAACTATAATAAATTCATTTCTCTATACTAATTATTCATTTAATTCCTATTTTCAGCTCAATTATTAATATTTTATAGGAAATAACATATATATAAATTATAGGATTTTTAAAATAATGATATAATGTTACAATTTATTTTAATTAGATTCGTAAAATATCTAAATTATGGTATATACTTACCGATTGCCAACTTTTTGTTTGTAATTAAACGACGATATTCTTCAAGGTCCATTTCCGAAAAGGCACAAGCATTAGGAGCAAACATGGTATACGGGCCACCGCCTAATTTTTAAAAAAAAGTACAAAATATTTTATTAATTATCATTCATAGACATTAAAGTAATTCAATTTCTTAAAATCTAATATTACGTTTTGAGGATAATTTGAAATTAGATTTGATAAAACGTACTATTCATTACTTCACGAGATATCCCAGATCAGACATTCTATATCAAAGGAATTATATAGAGAAATTATATTATATGCTTATATTCTGTCTCTATATCAAATATTCATTTGTTTATAATATAAATTTATTTAACTATGTATAATAAATAATTGTTCTGAATTTAATTACATAAAATGTACGTAAGACTCTCATCACATTGTAGTACCGGATTACACTATTCAGTTAAGATGTAATGAGCAATGCAAATAATGTAATGATAATGATGCAAATGAATGCAATATAATAAGTTATATTGCATTGCCGGTCATTAGAATTACTACCACAAAAACAAATAACGTAACTATATTTATTGCACATACACAGTATTTTAGAAGTTAAACGTAAATAAATGAAGAAATAATTTGGAGGTATAGATCATGCAGAAATCAGTTCTCAGAGATATTGTACTTTCTAGCGATTGGTGGCATACCAGTCACTCTGGACCGTCTGGACCAGCGTTGAGTAAATTCTGTATCGAGGAAGGTTAGGATAGTATAGGGAAAACTGGACAATACATTGTCCACATGAAAGATAAAAACATTGAAGACCTCAATAATGGAGAATACTAATAGTCCTTAATAAATCAAGAAAGTAAAGGCAGTTGTCTAATTACTGACAATGCTATTAAAACATGATATAATATCGCCGCATTGTAGCATTGTATTCAGTGGTTCTCTATAGCATCACTTTATGTACTGGGTCCGTATGACGATGAAGAATGTAAACTGGCAATGATACTTACCTTTAATGCTTCCATACATGAATATGGTCAACATGATATTGAGCTACTTTGAATTGTTGATGTGACGCCACACCCGCTTTCATGTTTTCGTTGAACTCAATGCTGTATTTGCGCCTCTTTCTGTTGCAACTTTAATGGAAGTCGCAGTTTTTGATTGTTCATGATGCTGCAAACGTCACTACATTTGTTATTCCACCAACGACCGTCAGTCAGAGTATGACTTGGATGCACGAACTCTACAAGAACGAGACAATATACTAGTCTCTTCGAGTGGTGGTTACTGGCGGCAACTAAGATTCTACACTGCATTCTGTATGGTCCTTAAGAAGTTCATAATATCATGGCAGTTATAGAATCTCAAACAGCGCGCGAAGTAATATAGTGAAACAATTAACAATTCCAGTAGATAACAATCCCATCACGATCAAATTTCAACGCATGCTGGAAGAGGCTATCTTTTCTCAGACAAAGCATGGCATAGCTTTTATACCATTAACAATGTATATGCAAATTTGAGAAAGCATTTGAAATTTGCACGAATAATGTATATTCAGCTAATACATAAAACCTCCACCAAATTTAACTTTAAAGTTTGATGTTTATTAAATAATAAATCTTATCTGACTATATTTTGTATTATTCAATAAATTGACAGAATATAATTAAAATTTTAAATAAATAAACACTGGTATTTTTTTATTTATAATTTTTGAAAGTTGTGATGAGTGAAATATTTCCTTCCCCTCATGGATTGCAATTTTTTCTTCTTTTTGAATAAGCCCAGTACAGCTTTCCAATTTAATGTGATGGATATATAGTTATCGATTCTCTCGTTATCTCAATGTTCTTTTTAAAACAGATCGATGTTGAAACTTACTTGCTAATGTGCTGTCCAACCCAGATACTTTGAGAATCTTGGTGAAGTTCGTAAGCATTGGGGCCTTTGCTATAGTGAGTGCCATATCGGCGATTGGAGGGGACATGACATCATTTATTATTGCCACGGTCACATTGGTTTCTGGTGCCAGGGGACGAATGGCACTCACTCTGCACCCAGATACTGTGAGGATTCCAGGCTGCAATAATAGAGAAGTAATTGTTCACTACAATCGCTTGATACATTTAAATTTATTATGGAGCAAAAATTATATTATTTTGTTTTACTTGACATAATGTAATGATCAACTTTAAAAGTTATGTGCCCCTGATGTATTAACTTTAGGAAAAATTCAAATTTTTTCTCAAATTAAAAGTTTTTACCCCCATTGTTATGGAATTTAGGCATGTCAGGAATTAACAGATAAATTAAAGAAACTTGTTGGAATTGACAGATAAATTAGAGAAGATTGTTTGAATTGGCAAATAAATTTAGGAATTGACAGATAAATTAGAGAAGCTTGTTGTAATCTTTATTATCAATAAAATGTTATCGTTACTTTCATTTACTTTAGGCAGTATTTGTCGTTGATATCACATCAGTTTAGAATAATATGTTTAGAGGCAGCATCTATAGGTTTTTGCTCTCTCCGTTGGAGGTCATTAGAACAATAACTGACATTCTAATTAATTTTATTTAGATTAGAAATTTATTCCAACTTCATTTACGGGGGAAAACAAAAATTACCATCCTTATTATTCATTTTTTTATATATTCAAAACTTTTTTTTTTCTTTCACAGAGAGATGAAAAAATTATTCACAGAAAATATTATATTCTATGTATGGGCACTAATTATATTCTACATTAAGGTGTACCTATCAAATACGTTATGTTCTACATTAAGGTATTTGATAGGTACACCTTAATGTAGAACATAATTAGTGCCCATTATTTAACACTGGTGCCCCAACATAATGAAGTTCTCACATGTCGGAAGATAATTAACATAGACAACAACATGAGAGATAGTTGGTACCTTTCTGCCTTCCGCGTAGATGTTGCACCGTATCCTCTTCCTGGGCAGCAGGGATGGCATGAAAGAGTTATCGTGCACGGAGTTCCAGCTGAGCACCTGGGGACTTATGTGGAAGCGGATGAATTTCTTGAGTCTTTCCACGTCCCCCAGAGTGACGGAGCGGAGAGTGGGAGACATGCCGCTCAGGGCTGCGTTGGTGGGCAGGAACAGGGTGCATCCTGTTTTCTGTAGATCTGCAAGAGATTTAAATGAAGAATAAACTCATTTGAACGATTATGACAATGAAAAAATGAGCAAAATAATTTTAAAATTTCCTGTTTTAAAGAGCAGAACATTTGATCTGAGGTTATTCACTACTGGAACGGCAAGTATGTAGTAAAATTTGCTTTACCTAGGGCGCAACACGGGTAAGGGTTGCACCCAAATTGTATCATAAAAATTTGAAAGACCTCCAGGGGAGGCATGTGGAGTGTTCGCATCCTCGTTCTTGAGTCAAAATGAAGAGAATATTGGCCTTGCAGATTTATCGTACCCTTGTGGTCACATGTATAAGGGCAGCTTCTGTTGTGATGAAGCACCCATAGATAGAAGTTTGAACTTGGCTCCGAGTCGATAAAGAAGGAGGTTAGTGTCTTCCAGGAGGATTTTTAGGGGGGACTACCCCACATTTTTTATTGTATGGGGAAAAAACGGAAAACTCCTACCAGGTAGTCCGACGAACGAGGCAAGAGGCTGAACATCTCAAACGCCATCAAATCTCCTCGTTTTTGGAAACAGTATTTACAACAAAGCCTCTAGCTGATTGAACCTCAGCCCTAATGCTCACCAGCGGTGCGCGTTTCCACTGAGCCTTGAGATGGGCTGCTCGAAGCTCATATTTGCATTAATTAATCACGCATTCTATTTTACGACACTGTTAATAATTGTAATAATTCATGTCCTATTAATAAAAAAGTATTTATATTTTTTTAACATTTTATAAAGTTAAATTTTGTTTGTATGTTTTATATCCTAATTACATACACTAAGCGATTGTTTTTATAAAGAGAAGTTGTTTTCTATGAAAAATTGTATGCTTAAGACGTTTTATGAATTCAGTGTAAAAAACACTGCGTACCTCTAGATTTCAAAAGATTCTGTAAACCAGCCTTTTTCATCCAATCCAAGAATACAGTTGCATTAAACTCATGAGCAATATTGCTCAGCCCCCCATCATCCTCATGCTGGGCCGGTGTGGTCTCTGCTACAGCTATGAGAACATTCAAGAAAATAAAATTAGCATATCAAAAGATCGAACTTTCCGTTTTTGAGCAATAAAAACTTCATTGGAAAATTTTTATACAGAAGATTTGTTATATATGGAGTTACTGAAAAGGAATGCAATAAAAAATTTCTAATGATTAATTTCTACTTTTTAGTAATATTTTACTAATAGAATTTTGAAGTAGTATTCTTATACAATTATCTTATAACTAATATCAAGTAATTATATTTATGCAATTACAATTAATTTCACGAATAACAAAATTTTTCATTTATTTTCAGAAGTTCTGGTTTCTTACATTTATTTCAGCTAAATAGAAAATTAAACTCAATTAAGTTCATTATATCTATTTGATAGCTTATGAATAACTAATTTTCCCTCGTAAAATATTTACCATGCAAATATTAATCCTAATTTAGTCTTTTGATCAGTATAAGATACTCACGACTTGGAGGAAGGAACAGCAAACTGTCAATGCGATGTATCACTCCATTTCCAGCTACGATTTCGTCACCAGTGACAGGTTTCTCATTCACAAACAGTTCACCTTTGTAAAATAAATAAATAAATAAAAAATAATTAAAAAAGATTTATCATGCAATTTATATGGAAATATGAAATCGTTTCTCAGTTCTATTGCCAAAAGAATAAATATTTTGTAATTTTCTTTAAACTTCTCATATATAATATCCAGTTGTCACAAAGGTTTTCTTGCCATTGAGAATATATATATATATATATATATATATGTTCCCAATGGCAAGAGAAAATGATAAACTCTTACGAACAGTGTAAAACACACAAGAAAAAAAGAAAGCAATAAGAGAAACAGTCAATTCATTAATTAAGCAATAGGAGGTGTAGGGAGAAACTATCATCCTTGGTACTCCAACATAAACTACCTTTGCCTTTGTCTTATCAGCGAAGTTTTAGCGTTCCAATATCTTTTCACCTCGGAGTCCTCACCCAAGTCCGGGCACCTTGCTATAGGGTACCTGTCCATGATCTCGTCTTTCCCACAGGATTGGCAGTTTGGGCTATCAAAAATGCCAATACGGTGCAGATGGCTCGTCAAACAGTCATGGCCCACCGCAAGTCTTAATTCCGAGACAACTTTTACATGAGGTTCACACAACGAAATATTATAGAAGACCCAGGTTCCGGTCACAGACAAGTAACTGTCATAATTGATTTATGTTAATGATAAAATAAATAATTTTTGGTTAAATTGAAAGTTTTATTTCAATTGAAAAAACTGACAGATCTTAGCTTTAGTTGAAGTTAAAACCACATAATCGTTTCTGTCAACTGTTAGAAATAGGTGACTTTTTTAAATCACAAATGCCTTACATATGGAATATTCAGAAGTTAATCAATTATGTTCTTAAAAAGTGATATTGGGATAACTGAATCAGTAATAAATCTTCGTGTACCTGTGGGTGAGCGATGTACTAAAATGGTGCCCCCTCTGACTGTCCTCAGTCGGAGACCAGGCGTCAGCCGATTTCTGTAGTAAGCCCCAGGAACCACATGTGACCAAAACAGTTCTAAAACAACAATATTTTTAATGTAACCAATTCACAAAAGAGCTAATCATTAAATTACAAGTGAATTTATTGTTATTTTAGTTTAAAATAAATTATTTATTGATGAATTTAGGATTTCATAACAATGTTATCACAGATAAATCTAGAACATATTGGTTATTATTTTAAAGTAACTATTTGTTGAAATTTAGATATGAAATAAACTTTTAAATAGCATTGAAGAGCAATGAGATTTACTTCTATTCATTATATAATTCAGGTATCAGCTATTATTGAAATTGAAAATTAAAGATTATCAAGACTAAAATGAAGTTAAAAAAAAAAAATAGGAAAGTTTTATAATAACATTTCAAATTAGTTTAATTGAGTAAACAGTTATCTTTAAACAGTAAAAAGGTTATATGTTAAGTGAGCAAAATGAATTTAACTTAAGAAAATTCAACCAAAATTCATTTTGCTGCTTTAAAAATTATTAATCTAGTTCAGATAACGAGTTAAATTTTCGAAAAATTATATTTCTAAGCGATTCTGTGATAATTCTAAACAATTATTATTAAATTACATATTTAAAATAATTGTTTAAAATTATAATAATATTTTTTACTACTAAAGTCATTGTTTTAAAATAAATCAACATCTTTATTATTTAATTGTAAAGATAAACCATAAATACATAAGTTTTCGATTGTTGAAAATTTCTACCTGAATATATTTGCCAGAACAACAATAGATATATCATAGATGCAGCGTTATCGAAAGTCCATTGAAGTGTGCATTATTTATTCAATTACATGTTTCAGATTTATTTTTCAAATGCACTGAAATTAATTTATCTGGCTAAAAACAGAAATATGTATACCAATTAATTAAAATTGTGAAGTATTTAAATGTTTACCTGAAACAAAATTCCGATCACTTAGCTGAGACGGAGAAAGAGTAGAGAGAGCAGCATCAGCTGGAGCAAATATGGTGTACACTGATCCATCTGAAATTAAATGGCCCAATATAAATTCCTCCATGCAATATAATTTTTATAGATTAATTTTAATAATATTTTTACAGATAGAACAGAATTTTTTTAGTTTATTGAGATTTTTAATTAGTAATAAATAAATTTGTAATAAATCAATTGAGCAATTAATTTCATAAATCAATTAGTAACAAATAAATGCATTAAATACTCCATCAGAATTTTAAAAAATGTCTTAATGAAAATTATGAAAATTACTTACTTCATCTATTAATGATGTATTTTGATGCATTTAAAAATTTAATAAGCTAATATAATAATAATAAGTTATTTTTTAAAATGAAAATCAATAAAACTCGTTAAAAATATTTAATGTTTTCCAAAAAATGAAAATATGAGTTTATATGCAATTTAGCAGAAAGCAATAGATTAATGGATATCTTACCTAAATCTAAAAGGACCTTTATACTTAAGTTGTCAATTAATTAGTTTGTTGTTTCGGTTTCAATGTTCGATGCTAACTCACCTGTGGCAAGGGAATCCTGTATCTGTGAGCGACTCTGGACAACGTCTTTGAGCTTGGGGAATGGAGTGAGGGCATCGGCCACTGTCCGAGACGGCGGAGGGAAGGTGACTTTGTCGGTGACCAGGACCAGACCATCGCCCGCCTGACGAACGGAGAGGACGCGAGCTCCGCCCACCATCATCGACTGCAAAATGAAAGCTTCATTAAGTAAATGAACACAAGAACATTTTTGTATATGAGTAACCACAATAAAGATGACACCACACAGTTTTATTAGTAAATTTATATAGCAACCGAATGTCACGGAATTTGATAAGGAATTGGTAAAAAAAAAATAATAAGTAAGGTAAAAAAAATAAGTAATCCCGGTAAATTAATGAATATACCATTGAATTACAGAAAAAAACTTCATTGGAATATTATCTATTACAGAAAATTTTGGCAATTCAATGTACCCAACGTTTATGGGAAACAGGAATTCCATCCCGTGCTGAGAAAATCTCAGATTGAAGGACTATCTTGGTGAAGTCTTGAACTTGTCTATCTTAAAGGATAATTTAAGAGATCGTGAGGAACATTCCTATGAACCCATTTAGATTCGTTTTTCGTTTGTTTGAATTTATTTGGACTCGTCCTTAGAAATTGTTAATATACTGTCATTATATTACGGAATGTTAAAATTAGGGAATATTAAAGAGCGTTAATATTTGTTTATATTAAAAGAGTGCATTCAGTTGGACAATGGCAAATCATGTTCTTAAATAGAATTTATTTTTTTGTCTCCAGTTTAGTTTGAAGATGAAATCGAACCCATAGTTTATTCATTTAAAGTAAATCGTTTAAATTAATAAAGCAGTATAAACTATACTGTTTTCTTTTATTATAAGTGCAGGTAAAGCACATTGCACTCAACAGAAGGAAATGCCGTCACCAACTACGACAATAATTTGTTCATCGCATTTATAAGTAATAAATTTTTAAAAAAGATAAGTGGTGAATGTAAGAAAAGTTATATAGTATATAATTATTAAGGAAGCGTAGATTTAAAAATTAGTAAAACTTTAGTTAGCAGTTTTATTTTTGAAATTTAATGATTGGTATGCTTGTGGATGTTATCAAAGTATCTTAATGTTACATTCATTCATCCCCATTTAAAAATCATCACCAGTCATATGATTAGAAAAGGACAAAAACAATCCAAAAACATTTAGTATTGATTAAATATCAATCATTGTAGACATTTGCAGTCATATTCAAATTCCACAATGTCATTTTTTAAGATTCCATATACTAAAATATAATTTTTACATTTCCACCGTTGAAGGAGCTGATAACGACAGTCCCTCCGAGGGACCTGATGGGTCTGTCCTTATCTTCCCCACCGGAGGTCAGGTTCAGTCGACCCTGCACCATCTGGCACAACAGCATGCGACGCAGCACTTTGGAGTTCCTGCGCAAGTGGTCGAGCCCTTTGGGTCCCAGGGCGGCATAGGCTGCATCGGTGGGCACCAACATCGTGTATCCCGTGTTAGAACCTGGTGAGAATAAATATAGTAATCACTAGTATACTTTCTTCTACAGACAATTGATATCAATATTGAATTAATGAAACAATAAGCAAAATATATACTATTTACAACAATTTAAGTTGTTGATTAGATTATATAAAATATAAATTAATTTGAAAACGAGAAACGTTATTTTCCGTATTTTTTCGTCCACATAGCAAGACCTAACTGCGACAGCTTCCAATTAAAAATACATTCGACACTAATGGCGTTTATAGAATACAATCTCCACGGTTAAATCTGAATTTGTTTTATCAGCATAATTCGTCTTGATAATAATTCAGTGAGGAATGATAGCCGTGTGATTAGATCTTTGGCTCTCAGTGCCACAAGGTTCGAATCCAGGAGGTGCCCTGGAGATTTTAGCGGTTTGGAATCCACTTTAAACAGTATTTCCCGATCTATTGGGACCATAGGGCTTACAACCCTACCCAGTAAAAAGAAAGCATCTTTTGTTTCAAAATCTGCCAGTAGGTAAACGGCTTTAGCCCACCATGAGGATGTTGCGCCAATGAAGAAAAATTCAGTAAAAGAAAATTTTACAATAATTATTGTTATCATGAATTCTGTACTAGTTACATTTATCTGTAGAGTACATGTTAATTTAATTTGTTAATTATGTTGTTAATTACATGTTAATTATTTTGTTACACGTTTTATTCTAATTTATTATAAATTCTTGGCAAGATTTCGAAATAAGGATCTTAGTATTTTTTATATAGCCCTCTGTATACAATTAAATTAATGATAATGATATATATTAATATTACTTGCATCATATACCTTATATACCATGATATTATTTCTAATGCAGCTGGCAATACAAGGCGGTTGTCATATGGCATTATATCTAACATTGCAAATTTATATTATAAGGTAAAAAAAAATTTCAGTTTTGTATGCTTATCATCAACGTCTCACGTGATTTTTATATTTTAAAAAGTGACTCTTAAACTTAACTCACCATTGTGAGTGACAACTTAACCACTCAACTCAACCACTCAGTGACAACTTAAACTCACCATTATTTTGCAGGGTACTGAGAAGCAGAGACCTCCGCAATAGGGAGTTGGCCGTGGAGAATGTCAGTTTAGTTCCATCGGGCATTTGCAAGGGTGTAGCAAGAGTCTTGGTGAGGGTGCGAGGAACAGGTGGTGGTGGTTCCATGAACACTTGAATCGGCACGTATTCCTTGACAAGGGGAGGAGGTGCTACGATAAATTGCAAAACATCATATTAAAACATCCATGAGTTTATAATTAAAAAGTTGAAGTTAAAACCTATAAAGTACAAGTTTGTTCCCCTCGTGTGGGTTAAGGTTAGAATAGCCCCATTGTAGCCCATGCATGTCGTAAAAGGCGTCTAAAATAGGTATCCAGTGCTCGGGAGTACAATCGAGAGGGGTAAAGCCAGACTTCTCCCTTTAAGTGCACCATGTCTTTGTGCTGCAAGGTTATGGATAAGGAGAAACTGCTTTTTTTTACCCTTTATCATGACTCAGTGGTTTATGGACTTGGTCTAGATGTTGCTGTCGACCAACTGGGATAAGATACAATGATAACAGACCATAATTTTTTTCCACAAACACAGACATTCAATACATAAATTGTGAAAACTTCTGGCAAAAAAAGGGAAATGCTTCCTTGAAGATAGTTAAGTATTTTATTTTATTACATAGATGGTCTACACGGGTTCATGGACTTGGTCAAGATGTTGCTGTCTTCCAAGTGGGATAAGAAATAAAGTATAAAATAACTGTTATCCATCCCTAATAAGTTTTTCAAAAGTCTCTTAGAAGAATATTTTAATCAGCGGGAATTTTATAATAAAAACAAATGAAAACAGAAGTGGAAAACTAACGTGTATAACAACTATTTTTCCCCTTCATTATCATCTTCCCCATCTTCATTTTTCAACTATTAAATGTTTGATTTCTTTAAATGTTACATCACCACCGGATTTACTAGATAATTAAAGTTGTTTTACAATCAAACTTTCTTCAATTATATTACAATACCAACAAAAACAATATAACGTTGAAGATGTTCGTTTTATTTAAAATAAAGTAGTTTTGATGCACAATTTCTAAAATTGCATAACTCACGTACGAGATTCCATAAAGATTGCATTATGGAATATGTCCTATATGGAATATGTCTATGGAATATGTCCTGATATATGACAATATTTATTAAAATTTTTCTTTTATGTAATAGTACGAATACATATCATTAGATGCTCCTTAAATAATTAAAAATGCTGTTTGCGATTACATTATTTGGAGATAATAATAATAATAGTAATAATAATAATGAATCACCAGGTAATGGACTATTTCTAGGAGGGGGTGCCATGGTTGCAGGTCTTCTCCTGATATACAATTCAGGTGGAAGGAGCACTCTGTTAATTGCATGAATGACACCATTGGTTACAGATATATCGGTTCTCACAGCAGGAATTCCGTTTACCAAAATAAGACCTACAGACAAAATAAGTAAAAGTTTCTTAGAATAGTAAAATGTAAAATGTTTTTCTTCTCTGTATAGAAACACTTTTGAGCAAGTAAATTTTTTGTAATTTATTTTAAAGCTCTATTTGTGAAATGAATACATTAAAATAGATTTTTTTTTTTAGATACACAAGTAATTAATATTATTGTTACAATAAATATATGTATATTTAAACAAAATTGTTGAAGACATTTACTTTACAACTGTTTAAGAAAATTAAGATGATAATTTCTGTTTATTTTGAAAACGACAGTACAAAAATTGAAAATCAAATGAAAATAATGAAGTATATACTTCATATATGTTTTACAAAAAAAAAAAAAAATTCAGTGTTTCAAAACTTGGAAGATTTCAAAAAGCTTTCATAAATATATAGACTTAAATTTCCCTGAGGTTTTTTTTTATTAAAAAATGACATTAAAACTGTCTCAGAACTGCGGGAAAACTAATTTAAATGCACTTTCCCTTTATTAAATGAAAATTTAAGTATATTTTAATTATATTTATATAAATTTAATTATAGATATATATGGTTTTACACTAAAATTTTAAAACTAAAACTAATTTTTACTCTAAAATTTTATTGAAACGAAGTTTATATTTTGAATGATATTTTTAGAACCATATAAAGTGATGTTTTTAAAATAACCTATATGGATAATCAAAAATTTATATATATATTCAAAACATAATAATAAAAAAGCTATGCTACAATTAATAAAAGACTGTATTTATATTTTATATTAAAGTTACTTAAATATTTCCTTTTTTTACCTCTTCGATTTGTTACATGGATGGGTTCTCCACCCAGAGATCTCATAGCATACCCGTGAGCCAACACAGCACTATAGTGAGTTCCAGGCACTACATGATTCAGAAGAACTTCTGGAAATGAAATAATCATTCGTTTTAGTTAAAATTTTAGTATTTTATTTCGCAAAAATTTCAGGTGAAAAATGAATTGATTTAATCTATTTGCAATTTAAAAAAAAATGTATAACAATTTTACTAATAAATAAATGAATTCGAAAGTAAACTGATACTAACTTGTTAGGAGTGTGGAATTTTGCATCAACTTTTCCCGAACCTGCGGATTCAAAGCTGAAAATGCTTCTTCAGTAGGAGCAAACAATGTGAATGTTCCACCTGCATTGAAAATTGACTTAATGAATGAAAATGGACTTTGGATTCGTGTTGTAAAATATGTTTGCCAATTTTATAAAAAGAATAAACTTGGTGTAAGTATTTCTTTTAATGTCCAACCTGTATTTAAATATCTACCAGTCCAATTATTTGCTATCATATAATTAAATAACTAAGTCATTTTTAATCTCATAAATGGTTGAAAAATTATCCTTGCAAAAAAACTTATAGATATTATATTTTTAACACATTTTGTTGATTCTACATTTATTAGCAGGGACCTCTAATATATAATTTCTTGTAAACATACTACGTTCTTAAACAAATTTAAGTTATAAAGTTAGGTTTTTAATAATAAACAGTTATAAAATAAATAAAATTGGATAATTAAAAGCGAGATACTAAATTCCTTAATCAATGTTATTTAACTTTTTTATGAATCTTTTGAAAAATACAAGGCACTCCACATCTTTAATAAACTATAAGACACAAATGTTATTAGTATTAAATAAAACTTTTACTATTAGATTATTATGCAACAATTATATTATGTTATAAATTTTAAGTAAATGGTGGTATTGTTTGCTCAATATTTGTCTATATCACTAATAACGATTGATTACCCATGAATTGGGAGTGATATCGGTAATTGCATTTAAAAGAATATCTATATATTTAAAAATATAATATATATATATTTAATATTTAAAATAAATTCTTAAATGAACTTAATCTATATATCTTCTAGAAAATGTCAAATTATGAAAAATATTCTGTATTTATTCAAACTCACTGGTTAATTGTTGAGTAAGCGATGCTTTTAAAAGCATCTCATACATTCGAGGGAACGTGAGTCTCGCTTCTGCCACTATGTCCTCTTTCGAAATGGGATACAACACTCTGTCTATGGGCTGGATGCGTATGTTTCCTACATCGCGAGCATCATCAAGAAATTGAGATCCAGACACACTCAGCATCTATAGAAAGATAGACATCATCATTAAGTCCCAATAATTTAAAAAAATAATACTTCTTTATTTAATAATAATTGTATTTTCTTAATCACACTTCTGTATTTAATAAGCAAATTATTTTTAAAATTAGAGCATCTATACCGATATAAAGAATCATGAAGCTCGTATTTTAAACATTTTTAGAATTTAAACTTCTCAACAATGATAACTTCATTCAAGATAATGTTCGTTCAAATCAAACAAAAGAGAATTTTGCGAATTCTCAGAATCCCAGCTATGGATAATGAAGCTGAAGAGAATCAATATGATTTGAATGAGTTTTGAAATGATGCACTTATTTTTAATTGCCATTATTTAATATCCTACTTACTTTAATATCTTTATTATCTTATTTAATATCTGCCATTATTTATTACTTAATTTAAACAAAAGCGTCTTTTCCTGTAAAATTAGTGTTTCATTGTATCCTGGTTTACCGATTGAAAGTATAAAGTTTTATCTGATGAAATTGTATACATATAATTGTTAAATTAAAAGAATAAGAATATTATAGTTCGTTTCTAAATTAATTAAATCTAATTAATTCGTAAAATTCTAAGATGTGTAAATGTGAAAACGTTCTTAAATGATAATGTTCACGATATATATCGTATGGAAATCCCGAAAGCCCTGACGATGAATCAGAATATTATAGTTACGATTCTAAAGTGCAATCTGAATTGATACATTTATACTTAAATATCTAGAATAAAAAAAAAAACATAATAAAAACCTATTGACCATAACTCTATAAATGCATATTTTCTATCTTTGAAAGAAAAAAAAATTGTCTGCAATAAAATTGTGTTAAAAAAAAAAAAAAATTTTTTTTAAGAGGTTGAATAAAATATTGCGAATAAAATTTCACTTTTGTTATGATAAGAGCGATCTGTCTTCATTCTTTCGATTTAATGACCTGTTGGCGAAGTGTTTTTCTTACCTGGCCGTCCTCGTACACGTTGAGCCTGAGGGGGGCGGCTCTCGGCCTTAAACTTGGCAGGATGACATCATTGCGGACGTCTAAGGGCGTCACTCGACCTTGGACAACGTGCTGCAGGACGAAGTCTCGCACGCGCTTCGGGTCACTCGGAACAGACGACAAAGAGAACGCCTCGTCGGTAGGGGCGAACAGCGTCACGGGGCCTGCAAAATAAAATTGAAAATTATGAAGTTGATTATATAGTACGTTGAAACTATCTGTTCATAATTTTTATTAATTAATAAGCTGTTACTGTTAGACAGTAAATCGACTGCCAGACACACTCTTTTTATTTTCATCCACACTTTTTCAGTTGCTCTCATTCTTAATTGGCATAGGGTTAAGGGTGAAACAAAGTATAATATTGAAGGTTAAAATATGCTTACGCTTCTTCATACCTGGTCTATGTGTCTGATAAGAGTTTTGTTTCTTAGAATGAGACACAGCTTCAATGGGGCAATTTTTTTTTCTGAATCTGTTATGATTTAGAAAGGACATTCAGAACCTAGTCAATTGGCTTGAAACCTGCACAACAAAAATATGAAAAGATTTTCTCGATTATAGATTTAACATTATGTGTAATACTGAGCGGCCTGATGTCCAATTGGCTAGGCCTTTAGTACCGCAAGCGTCAGGTTCGAATCCTGGCGGTGGCATATATGTTTGCTAGTGGTTTGGAATCCACGTTAAAATGTAGGTTACGGTCTAATTAGCCTAAAGTGTACAAAAAATGACCGTACAACGACAAACCAAACCAAACTTAATATTAAGATCTCTTTTACGTTTATTTTCAAAACGATGTAGGGCAAGTTGGGCCTTGGCAATTTTAAATGTAGCTCCCCCTCCAAAGGCGCTGTCATAGTAATATAGAGTGTTGAATAGTGTTTGTAGGGATTCGCACAGAGCTCCGTTAATTCAGAAACTCAGTACAATCATTAAGTTGACAGTAAAATATCAGTAGATAACTATCTGCTTGTTGTAGTTTATATGATTCTTTAAAAGCCCTGATTCTTCGAAGTTCATGTTGTATAATGCTCCGAGCACAGATCTTCTAGAACGATTCTTGGAGATAGTATCGTGGGCTGACAGTGGGTTAAGTGAACATAATGTATTATAGAAGGATGAAATATACTTATTTTAAAATGCTTAACGCTTCTTCATACTGATCTATGTGTCTGGTAAGAGTTTTGGTTCTTAGGATGAATGGGTGAGTTTTTTGCTGTCCTATTATAATTTAGAAAAGACATTCAGAGCATAGTCAATTGGTTTGCAACTTGCACACACCATTTCAAACAATTTGGAAAGATTTCCTCAATTATAGATTTAACAACATTTTACTTAATTCTAAAGGCTCTTTTAGTTTTTGAGACGATGTATACGAAGTTGTAAACGATAATTTTGAATGAAGGCAATCTCCAAAAAGGCGTTGAAATATAAATATAAATTGCTTGTAAGGATTCGCACAGAGCTAAGTTAATTCAGAAGTTCTAGTACGTTAACTCCAGTCTCCATTAAGTTGTAAAAAAATAAATAAACGGTAATATATCAGTAGATAACAAAAATAAATAACGGTAAAATATCAGTAGACAACTACCTGCTTGTTGTAGATAGGGTTGTAGTTGAGAAGATTCTATAAGATCTCTGATCTTCCGAAGTCTCATGTTGTATAGTGCTCCAAGTAGAGATCTGCGTGGAATGATTCTTGGATTTAATATCACAGGCTGAAAGATAAAGATCTTTTATCGGATGCTCAATTTACAATGAAAAATAAGCTGAAATAATTTAAAAGATATTTGCAGAAGATTAATATTTATTTTCTAATCTATAAAAAGATCATATAAATTTTATAATTAATAAACTCTCCTTTATTTTACTAGAAACTATATTTTTCAGTTCAGGAAAAGTCATTGTTTTTCTTAATGCTTATTTGTAGTTATTGGCAACAATATGAAAACAATGCTTTTCAAATCTTAATTTTATCATACAAAATATCTAAAAAATACCACATATAATATTAATAAGAAATAAGTAATTTAAGTTTACTTTTTATTAAAGCAAAAATTTTCTTTGTGTTAAGAAAACCTTTTCAACATTAACATAAATTGAAAATGATGTTGCTAACTATTTTGTTTTGTTATTTGCTTTTAAGATAAAATGTATATAAAATGACGTTTATAAAAAATTTCAATTAATTAAAAAATTATATTTTATTTTTAATTATAATTTAGCTTAATAACTAAAAATAATGTTGTTAACTATTTCGTTTTGTTATTTGCTTATACAATAAAATGTATATCATTAAATAAATGTTTATAAACAATTATAATTTAGTGATAGAAGTCCTAAATAGTATGGGAAATGAGCAAACTATGTAACTTAATTACTTTAATATCAGATTAATATCAATTGAAATCACTTTAATATTAACTGAGATTAAATTTCAGTGCTAAATTAATAAAGAATTTAGTCCTGCAATATAAATTTACTTGAAATGTATTTTTTTTTAAGTTACATTCCATATATAAAATAATTGCCTGTTACAAAATACTTAAAAGTTCGTCCAACCTAGAAACTCAAACACAAACATTCTTTGTTATGATAAGATCTTTCTCGGGTTTCTTAAGTGTTTTTTAAGTATCTAAGAAATTACTCGCACCATGAGATTACTATAATATTGTGAATAGAGACTATTATTATAAAAAGTTGAACAAAAAACAATTTTTTCTGTAGAAGTATTAAACCGGTTTCTCTTAGTTTAAGCTTAAACGAAAAAGAATCTATCTAAATTTTAAAAATATATTTTTGTGGGTTTTTCAAGATAATCACATTCTTGCTGTAATGTAAATCTTTTAGAATGACAATTGCTTAAATTGCTTGCTGATTTTTTAAAAAAATGTTAGTGGCACTATTACTTTTACTTTTCGAGACACTACCTCCAATAAATTGTATTAAAGTGATGGTAGATTTAAAAATAAAAAGTAACTGAAAATATATTTCAGAACAAAATGCAACTGTAATAAATGTGCAAGGTAATTTGGGGGAAAATTATATGATTTTAAATTGTTACTCTTTTAAAAATTAAATAAAATAAGGTGAAGTAGAAATATCAAGAAAATCTTTTAAATCTTTAATTTATATAAGCATTTTGTGGTTCTAATATGTTGTTTATTTTGTAAAAAAAATTAAAAATAACATTTAACCTTCAAAAATGTCTTGATTAGCTATATGTTCAGTCAGTAATCGCTGTTCAGAGTAATATTTTAGAAATTAACAACTAAATAGCAAATTTAAACAATATAGAACTTTTGAAAAGTTTTCAAATTAATAATATTTACAGTAACAAAAAAATATTGAAAAGCTATTGTTTTTTATAAAAATGTAAAAAAATATTAAAAACTTATAAAATATTAAACTTAAACTTATAAAACTTATATAAGAACTATATATAAAAATATTAAAAAGCTTGCAAATTGAATGAATTAGATTTATTTGAAAGACTTTATTTTTTAGAGTTATTTTAAAAATGTTAAGAAGTGTTTCCATCTAACTTTGCATATTTCATCCATTTTAACTATAAGTAATTCAAAATTGTTAATAATTATGTGTCACTTAATGAAATTAACCAACTTAAACGATATTGATTACAAACAGAACAAGCAAATAGTTTATTGCAGCTAATGTACACTGAAGTGACAAAAGTCATGGGATACCTCTTAATATCGTGTCGGCCCTCCTTTCGCCCGGCGAAGTGCAGCAACTCGACGTGGCATGGACTCAACAAGTCGTTGGAAGTCTTCTGCAGGAATATTGAGCCATGCTGTCTCGATAGACGTCCATAATTGTGAAAGCGTTGATGGTGCAGGATTTTGGGCACGAACAGACCTCTCGATGATGTCCCATAAATGCTCGATGGGATTCATGTCGGGCGATCTAGGTGGCCAGATCATTCGTTGGAATTGTCCAGAATGTTCTTCAAACCAATCGCGAACAGTTGTGGCCCGGTGACATGGCGCATTGTCATCCATAAAAATCCCATCGTTGTTTGGGTACATGAAGTCCATGAATGGCTGCAAGTGATCTCCAAGTAGCTGAACATAAGCATTTCCAGTCAATGTTCGGTCCAGTCGCACCAGAGGACCAAGTCCATGCCATGAAAAAACAGCCCACACCATTACGGAGCCACCACCAGCTTGAACAGTGCCTTGCTGACAGTTTGGGTCCATGGCTTCGTGGGGTCTGCGCCACACTCGAACCCTACCATCAGCTCTTACCAACTGAAATCGTGACTCATCGGACCAGGCCACGGTTTTCCATTCATCTAGGGACCAACCGATATGCTCACGTGCCCACGAGAGTCGCTGCAAGCGATGTCGTTCTGTCAGTAAAGGCACTCGAGTCGGTCTTCTGCTGGAATAGCCCAAGAAAGCCAAATTTCTCCGCACAGTTCTAACAGACAAGTCCCTTGTACGTCCCACATTGATTTCTGCGGTTATTTGACGCAGTGTTGCTTGTCTGTTAGAATTTAAGACTCTTTGCAGACGTCGCCGGTCTCGGTCGTTAAGTGCAGGCGGTCGACCACTGCGCTGTCCATGGTGGGATGTTATGCCTGAAATTTCATACTCTCGGCACACTCTTGACACAGTGGATCTGGGAATGTTGAATTCCCTAACGATTTCCGAAATGGCATGACCCATGCGTCTAGCTCCAACTAACATTCCGCGTTCAAAGTCTGTTAATTCCCGTCGTGCGGTCATCATCACGTCAAAACCTCTTCACATGAATAACTTGAACAGAAATGAAAGCTCTGTGAAAGCACTGCGCATTTATACCTGTTCTACACGATGCTACTGCCATCTGAAAATTTGCATATTGCTATCCCATGACTTTTGTCACTTCAGTGTATTACAAGATAGGAAAACAATATATTTGTACATTTTAATACAGAATACTATACCTGTATACGAGTGACTGGGGATGATCTGTTTAAAATTGTTGCAGTTCCTGGTATAACCTGGTCTGGTTTTCTCACTCTTATGACTACGCTGTCCGATGGTACCACACGAATAACTAAAAAAAAAAAATATTAATAAACATTACTTCGCAGAATCAGAAAATTAAAGTGAATAACATATTTTCACGTGAAAAAGAAGTCATTTCCTTCGAAAATTCATAGAAATGAGAACGAAAATTTCATTTCAAAGCGTATGTAGCGTTTATTAACACTTCTGTATATACTACAATTCTCAGGTTCTTTGCATTTTTAATTTTTACTAATTGTTTGTTTGCATTTATAATTGAGGGTTATTAGATAAACATCTTTCCGTGTCATCGGAATAATACATTGATTGCTGCTTTTAAACGGAACTTAGTATTGTATAAGCATAAATATTCTTTTTAATATTAAAATCAATATTAATTATTAAGACCTGGGTAATACTAACTTTACGTAGCTAAGTATTTTACTCTCCAATTTGGTTGCTCAGCTATATCTTTAGGGTGTTTCAGGATTATATAGATTAATGTATGCATTACCTAATGCGCAACAGATATTTCTTATAAATTATTGCATATTTCCTGTATTCATATATTTTGTGTGTCTAATCCTCAGTGTCCTGTAGGGTGAGATGGACATCCCATGAATATCTCCTCATGGATGGAGGGAAAGAGGAGCTTCTGTTGTGATGGAAACCCTTAAGTAGAAGTCTGACTTGGCTCCGTGTCACTGAAAAAGGAGGGCAGTGCCTTCCGGGAGGACTTTTAGGGGACGACGACATCGCAATTGCATATCCTATGGGAGAAAACCCGGAAACCTCCCACCAGGTAGTCCGACTGAGGCAAGAGGCTGAACATCACAAACGCTATCGAGTGTCCTCGTTTTTTGAAATAGTGTCTACAACAAAGCCGCCAGCGGATGGAACCTCAGTCCTAATGCTCACCAGTGGAGCACATTACTGCTTAGCCACGAGTCGGGCTAAAACAATAATTATAATGTACAAAATTAGCAAATTTGAACCAGTACCTTCTTACATGGGGACTGCGCACTTAACCATTGGGCTACAAGTTGAATAAAAAAACTTCGTTAGGAGTGGGGTTCGAACCCACTCTTTCTTGACCAGCGGGCTTGATGGTCAATTAGCCAGCGCTGTGGCTTTTGGTACCACAGGCAGGTTCGAATCCTGGCGGTGGTATGGATGTTTGTTAGTGGTTTGGAATCCACGTTAAGCTGTAGGCCCCGCTTAGGCTAACTTAGGCTTAGGCTTAGGCTAACTTAAGCTTAGGCTAACTTAGGCTTAATTAACTAAGCTTAGGCTAACTTAGGCTTAATTAACTAAGCTTAGGCTAATTAGCCTAAGTGTGCACAAAATGACCGTAGAACGACAAATCAAACTTTATGAGAACCAGAGCTTAAATCTGGAGAACCAGGGTTTAAATCTGGGGAACCAGAGCTACTCGCTCCTCCTAAGTTAAAAATGCGGAATGCTCCACAATTTTGAGTTTCATCGTTGCACAAGGCCATGTTAATCTTCCCTGTATCATTCCAATTTTAGTATTTACCAATGTAATATGTACAGCCGAATCGAGTACAATAAACATGCATCTGCCGGGAATCAAAACTCACCCGCCAAGGCATCAAGAGAGCATTCTACCACTAAACCACACATGCTACATATTTTGTTTCAGTTGCATATGTGCACAATTCTTTATTCAATTTCTGAAGAGCAAAGCCATCGAAAATTCGCTTGATTCAATACGAAAGGGTATGCACATAAATGCAGTATGTCATCGCTCATATTTATCACAAATCAATTCAAAGATTCTTATCATTGTCATCACACTTTCATGTCACGTACACGAAATTCATCAAGCAGATAATTCAAGGTGAAATATCACCAAAGAAAGGTAAACGTTTATTGAACTCCTACCTTGGAGTAATAACATTAGTATCTTCAGATGGGGTACATCTTTTACTACGCACCTACGACCTTGTGTGGGAGTCGAGCCAAGCATACATACACTCCATTAGGAAACGTTCCTTTCTTCGTGACATGTGTGCATCGTAAAATATGTCTTACTCTTTCGGATGTAGTTAGTTTCCTCTCGAACTTTCTTCTTTGACCCCAGAGGTTTGCATTCCTCAATTTATACCTTCAAAGCAATCACCGAAAAAATAAATTTATTTTATTTTATTTGTAAGAATATTTGAGAGAGTTTAAATTAGCTATATATGTAATGATATTAATTTTCTAGCATAAAATGTTGTAAGCAAAATAATGTTATATTATGTTTTCTAGTATAAAATGTTATAAGAAAAATAATGTTATATAATGTTTTCTAGCATATTATATAATGTTTTCTAGCATATTATATAATGTTTTCTAGCATATTAATATAATGTTTTCTAGCATATTAATATAATGTTTTCTAGCATATTAATATAATGTTTTCTAGCATATTAATATAATGTCTTCTAGCATAAAATGTTATAAATGTTAAGCTAATTTTCAATTTTTTGCGTTTCAATATCTTACTAATCAAAGAAAACTTCTTCCACTTCATCCAAAAATTTTTCCTTACCAAATGTTTTAATAGTAATAATAGTACAGTAATAGTTTTGGTAGTTTTTAATGTATTTTTCAGTTATTTTATAGTAGCAATATATGAAAAGTAAATTTTTTGTACTTGAAGTATGCAAGATATTAAATTACAAAAAATTATTAATAGCCTCAACTAAACATTTTCGATGGAATTTAATGATTATCAGATATCTTAATGAAAAAAATTGTCAAATACTTAAATTATATTGATTACAAAAATAATGAATAGGAAGCTTTATGGATAGGATGCATTGTAAGAAGGTTATATGTAGAAATCAGTAGTTAGGTTAGTAGTTTAGTAGTTAGTTAGGTTATCTGTAGTTATCTGAAAAAAATTTGGTTTTGACTTCAGATTAACGGAATCAAAAACATCACTACGTTGATGTGAAAAGAATTATGATTTTTAAATTTTTAAGTTTAAAATCGGAAAATTCTTGATAATCAAACAATAGTCATTAGTAATTTTGAAATTCGGCAAACAAATTATTATTATTTTCCGTTAATTTTCTAACACGTTGAAAATGGTTTACATTTTTTTTTTTTTTTTAATACTTTTCCTTCAACCTGTCTGTACCCCTTTTAAGAACGTGGCAAGAAATTTGAGAATTATTGTTATAGAGTATTACATAGCAATGTTATATAAAGGCCTGATAGCCGCATGGCTAGCGCTTTGGCTTTCGATATTATAGGTTTCGAGTTCGACTCCCGGAGGTGCCATGGATGTTTGTAGTGCTACGTCTTCCACTCTAAACATCAAATCCTGGTATAACATGACTGTAGAGCTTTGGGTGTAGAGCTGACAACCCTAAACCGTAAAACGAAAATACCTCGTGTTTCGGAATCTGCCAGAAGGCCTTGGCCTACCATGGGGCTGTCGCGCCATTGAATAATAAGTGTTATGTATTGCATCAAGATTATTTTGAACTGTGTTAAAGATCTTACACATTTATATTTACAGATTTAAACAGCATAAGAAAATTATATGATTAAAAGTAACTCTTCTATTCTTTTTTAATAAAAATAAATATACAGTTTTTGCATTTAATAAATCAAGATTTTAATTGGTAAAACGAAATACAAGTTATCTAAAAAGCATTATTAATTAAAAAGAAATTTAAGTCTTAGAACCAATTTTAATGCAAAGGTAATTTTCCATACAGGACTAAATATTTATAAAAATATAGTGAATGAAATTTGATAATTTGTCATATTTTTATTTGGATTAAAAAAGTTTAAAACCGATCTAAAATCAAATTCTAATCTAAATCGCCTTTTTTGAAGAGAGAAGCGAAAAAATTTAAAATCAGATTTGAGATTGAACGAATTGCGAATTTATTTCACTCATGTTAAAGTTTTTTTTCAACATCAGTGGGCCTCATGTATCACTTATGTATACTGCGAACATTCCACCGACGCATGATGAATAGGCAGTGCCTTCCAGCAGGACATTTACGGGTACATGCATTTTCCTGTACCGTATTTGAGAGTCGTACGGAAGAAAATCCACCTGGCAGAATGGCTATCGATGCGAGACACTGTTACACATACTGTCACAAATGCAATAGAATTCCCTAGTTTCTGAAAGCATTCGCATCAATAATGCCTCTGGTAGATTCGATCCTTGGCCCTCCTTCACGCGATATTAAAGTTTGTCAGTAATTTTTCCTTAATTAATAGATTTATCGGTTTCAAAGATAACATATTTAAACTTATCTGAAATTATATAAAATTTAGATTTATTCTATATTACGAAATAAAATTCATTATTATAATTATTATTTTATTAATTGTGTAAAAAGTTATGTGTTATTATTTTATTAATTTTGTATTTTATTAATTTTGTATTTTATTAATTTTGTATGTGTTTTATTATGTATTATAATATTAATTTATTATTTACTCGTTACTATGCGGCATAATTACAGTTTATGTTTATAAATAGTAAAGTGCATTTAAATCCAAGATCTTAAAATATCTAATTTAATATTGTTAAGTAAAATTTAAAGTATATGTTAAATATTTTCTTTTTTTCAAAAACATTTTTGTTGTTGTTGAACATGATGAGTTTCGTGTTTCACTTATGTATGAATCGAGAATCGCACTGATGCATATAGACAGAGGACAATACATTCCGGAAAGGCTTTTAGGAATATATTCCCAGTATTTGTGTGTAGTATAGAAGACAATCTAGAAGACTTCCACCAGGCAGCATGAAACTATTACCTTCAGCTGATTTGAACATGAATTTCCTTCACTCTAATTAAGAATTGGGAAATGCTCATGCATCGTGCAGAAACCATGTTTGATAGAAATAATTACAAACAATTTAATGTACATAAGAGGATACCTATAAATCTTGAACATTATTCAGGGACTTTTTGATCTTCAAAAGATGACGTTCAATTCCGTCTTGCCCACAGGATATAAGAAAGAATGATACCTGTTTTACTCCAATTTAAATACCTCCCTTTTTTTTTTCTTATAGTGATATTTTGAAGAAACTGTTGTAGGGATTGTATAACAACAATTTCCTCTTTCTCTTCGTTGGGCGGCCTTATGGCCAATTGGCTAGTGCTCTGGCTCTTGGTACCACAGGCTTCAATTTCGTGAGTGGTGAGTAGTTGTGAGTGGTTCAAAATCCACGTTAAGCTGTAGGTCCCTGTCTAATTAGTATAAAGTGTGCAAAAAAAATGAACGTAGAGCGACAAACCAAAACAAATCTTCTTCGTCGGCGCAACAACTCCCATTGTTGGTAAAGGCCATCTGCCTACTGGCAGATTGCGAGGCAGAAAAAATTTTATTTTTTTTTATGGGATAGGGTTGTCCGCCTTCTACCTAACACTGTACAATCATATTAGACCTTAGGGCCTATTGTCTAACGGTCTGGCGCTCGGTGCCACAGGTTTTTGGGTTCGAGTCCCGGCGGCCCTTTGTAGTGGTTCGGAATCCACTTTAAGCCATATGTCCCGGTGTCTTATGACTGTAAAAGCGTCACGAAGCACTGTCTTCTTCACTTCATCATTCCCAAACTGTATAGGGGCAACTCAGCTCTAGGCATAGTGTGGTGTAGTAGTGATAGTAATCATATTAGACTGGGTTTAAAATAGAATCCGAACCACTATAGTCTCGAACTCGGAGCCTGTGGCACCCCATGCCAGAGCATTAATCACTCGCCATCAGGCCCTAACTATTTCTAACTAATAGTATTTTGTCCGGGATCAAGGAATTTATAAAAAGACACAAGTCAGAGAATACGCTTTGTAATGCTATTTCCTTTAACAATATATATTTTGTTTCGTAAATCGCATTAAATTCATTAGAATTTTACGCCTAATTAATGTATTTTATAAAATAAAAAAAGCAATGGAGACCACCCTGATCGGGCCACTTTGAACATAAATCATACCACATTTTTGCACCTGCTATGTATGACTTTCGTTTTCCATATGATGAGAATATTGCGACGTTATACGTTTTATTATTCCAATCGAAATTGCTTTCACTTCGAATAATAATAAAGTACCGAAAGAGTTTACGACCCATCCCACTTTTGATGAAGACTTGAATCTGCCTTTTCACCTTAACCCCAAGCAATTACATGAGAAGCGATGTTACAAGGAAGAGATTGGCTACTGTTAAGAAATCACTTGGCCGTTTCCTCCTGCATTCGAGAAAACATTCGCAGATTCATTCCGCCTACATAGGTATGATTGTTTACATTGATTGATTCGAATTGGTGAAAGGATGACATCAGAACAATTTCTCAAAGAAAGAGTCCCTGAATGTACGGTTGTTTTTTTTTCTTTTGCCTGAAAGAAAAAGAACAGTTTACCTTCGATTGTTTTTCAAACGGCGCAATTTGTAAAACGTGGGTAAGCCATGAAGGATTTTTTTTAATCATTTAAGACGTAAACTCCCATTGGGGATAGTAGTAGGGTCCAAAATCAAATGGAACATGTAGTGTACAGGGGTACAGGTGGTGTACAATCAACATAAGCGAATGGGGTGTACCCACATATTTATGAATACATTAAAATATTTAGACATTTTGATTTCAAATATAAATGCGTGTCTTTTTACTAAGATTACTTAATACTGCTTGAATACAAGTTTTTGTTACAGTTACAAATTGCTCAATTTGATTTACAATAAAGAATATCAATTACATAATAAAGTTATGATATTAATCAATTCGTTTAATAAATATACAAAAATTATTATTATTATTTTATTTTATATTTTGTCATTAATTATTTTTATTCATATTCTATTAAAATATGTTATTACTCTAAAACTTTTTACAGATAACAAGTTTATTTATGCAGCCATCTGGTAGCAATTTATTTAATCCCAACAGAGGCTTGTAATGACAGAGTAAGTACACTGTCATTTCCATATACAAAATGATGCCTGCACGAAATAAAATCTAGACAGTAATAGCTAGAAATGTCTTGTTATTTTTATGAGCTTTTCTAATTTTGCTCCATATTTGTGAGCAAAAGTGAAAGAAGTCATTAAAATCCTTATTTTTATAACTATCTATAAGTCTGTTGGAAAGCTGTATTAAAATTGTGGCAAATTTTGTATTTCAAAATGTCTGAATCTAAGAAGGAACTCTGACAGTGCAGTATTTGAAATATGGATTTAGGCATTCTCCTACAAATCAATCATTATATATGTATTTAATTTATCAAAAGGTTTTACAAATGAAATCTTCTTAGTTAACTACAAGAAAATCTTTGAATAAAATGCATTCTGATAAAAAGGGCAAAGATTAACCCTATTTTCAAGGAGTGAAAAAGAAATATTTAAAACAACCAACTATATCAAACCTTTTTTCATAGTCTTCTAAACAAAAAGAAGATGGGTTATGAGTCTCATACAATATTTCATTGCTAATAGCCAAAGCGGGAAAACCACACACAATTGGAGATGAATTAATCTTGCGTGCAGTAAAAATAAAGACTGTTCTTCTTCATTAGACACCAAGGGATTCTTGAGATATCATCAAGAGAATCCCTCTGAGTAATAACTCAGTGAAAGGAAAATAGTGAAATGGCTAAAGTTGAAATATCATTATACAATTACTTCAAGACTTGCAAATTTTCTATTCAAACACGATGAATCATCTCTATCAAATAATGGAGTACTAGATAAAAAAGACAAATAATAACATTGTTTTCAAGGACCGGAAAAGAAATATTTTAAACTACCAACTATATTAAATCTTTCTTACATCGTCTTTTAAACAAGAAGGAGATGAAGTACGAATCTCATATAATATTTCATTGTTAATCGCCAAAGCGGGAAAAACACATACAGTTGGTGAGGACTTAATCTTGGCGGAAGTCAAAGAGTAATAAAAAAGACTCTCCTTCATCATAAGACATCGTCAGATATCATCAGAAAAATTCCTCTGAGTAATAGTTCAGTACAAAGGAGAATAGATGAAATGGCTAAAGACGTTAAAATATCATTATGCAATTACTTCAAGAATTGCAAATTTTCCATTCAAACAAGATGAATCATCTCTATCAAATAGCGAAGCAATACTCTTATCATATTTTCGATTCATAAAAATAAAAAATAAAAATTGCAAAGAGTTATTGCTGCAAAAAAAGTTAATAGCCGATACAAAGGAAGAATTGATATTCAATACCGTGAATAAGTTTTTCCAAGAGAAAGAAATTAATATTCATAATATTTTGTCTACTGCTACTGATGGTGCTCTAGCAATGACGGGTGCCATAAGGGTTTCTTAGAGCATTTGAAACAAGCAGTACCAAATGTTATATTATAAAATAGCCATTTGAAACAAGCAGTACTAAATGCACTCGCTGTACATTGCAAAATGGCAGCTCTTAATTGACAGACCAGTTTAAAATATTTAATGAACTCAATTTACAATTAAAAGGTGGGGAGTTGAATTTAATTAAAACAAAAGACGCCAGAGCTGCTATTTTGTAATTAAAATTTCTTTTGTTCAATCGAAACCTTGATAAAGGTGAACACAGCCACTTCTCACATTATCAGCAGTCTCTGTAAAACAGGAAGATTTACTTATTCATTACATGGAAGTTCTTCATGATGATTTTAGGGAGTGATTCCAAGATATTTTAAACATTGTAGTGCGCAGGTTGGGCAACCAGATTGTAACTGGGTGTGTTTGGGTTGAGATACTTGAGCACAGGTTGGAGAACTCGCAGTTTGACACACATACACAGACATCACACACATGCAATTAAAGGCATAAATTATTTAACACATTTAAAGACAGTTAATCATAGATTCGCGGAAGTACTCCACTTCTAAGCCAAAAACCCGAAACTCGGATACGCGCAAGATGAGCGAAATATACTTACTCTCCGGATGAGAGTCTGTAGATCGACTGACCATTTCATACCACAGGCTCAGGTGGGTAAAAAGAAGCATGGTTACATCATGAATATAACGAGTTGGATATTAGGTCATTTCGCAAATGCATATATAATAGAATCATCAAATTTAGAGGAGGAACTCGTAGAATTCACAACTAACGAAAAACAGAAACTAAAATTCAAAATCAGTAATTTCGACTCCAAAAATCAATACCAATTCTCTATCCTGGATTATGAGCAAGAGCGCAGAAAATTTTAGTAACTTTTCCTTCAGCGAAATTGGTGGAGCGTCAGTAGAATGCAGTAACTTATTAAATGCCTAAGAAAAGAAATAGATTTCTCATCACTGAACCTAAAAATTTGCGATTGATGTTAACGAAATTATTACCCAAAATTATCAAACTGTTAAAATTCCATCAGCATCAATCATCTTATTAATTTACAAACTAAGTTGTATTACATTTGATCGCCGTTTTAATTAATTTCTGCTTTATGATTCCTAATAGATATTTATATATATATATATGTAATATTTATATATTTTATATATATATATTTATATATATATATATATATATATATATATATATATATATATAATATATAAATATTATATATATATATATAATATTTCTATATTTTATATATATATATATATATATATATATATACAGATAATATGCAATAAGATCATAAGTATTGTTGTTAACATATAATTAACAATATTTTTAGATTAATATTAAAAATATTATAAGTATGTTGTAAGTATTAACCTTTTCTGTTGTAAAATATATTTGGTGTAAATAACTGTTTTATAAGTGGGTAAGGTAGAATTTTATTTTTGTAAGAGGTGCTGTCCAGAAAAAGTGGTGTATTTCTAATTTAAGGTAACTAATTACGTTCAGAACCAAAAACTTTAAATAATGTTTTATTAAATTACATTATAAAGTATTTGAGAAACATGAAAATTAAAATATATACATAACCTTTTTTATAAAAATTTGATAAAAATTAGCATAAAGGTGTATTTTTTATTTTACTTAAACACTCTTAATTAAAAAAATAGGTGAAACATATCGCATTCACTTACATCAATGTAGACATACATCAATTATGCACTTATCACACTGAAAGGATGATAATATTCTAAAGTGTAGCTGAGTTAAACTATTCGGGTCATTTAAAGCAAAAATACAAAAAATAAAGTAATGCTTTTAAAAAATGAAAATAATGTATGAAATAGGTATATTTAAAATCATTTTAATTCAATGCCTACATAACATCACTAAAAACACATCGTTAAAATTTTGTTCTGAAAATTATTAAAATATTTATGCTTGTTATCGCGTAGTAATGTACTAAACAATGCACTTCTTCAAAAATGCAATTTAGACTTTTGAATGTAGGAATTCAGTAGAAGTATAAATAGATCGTGATTTAAGCAGTTGTATCTCGCCTTCTAATGGCCCTAGGAACGTACTCAAAACTATTTTCGAAAGCTAATGACCTTATCTTTAAAATAAAACAATAAAAAAATTCGATTCTTTTCTATGAATTTTTTGGTCGGTTACCTTAATTGTTTTATTTTAAAAAAGTGTATTTTAAAAATTATTGATACTACTGTGTACACAAAGACCAATTTTCAATTAAAAATTCCCGGGGCTTATAGAATTTCATTTTTTTTCTTTTTTAGGTTGCTGGCACTGTCCTTGACATCTGTGTGAAATTGGACGTCCAAATATTCATTAGTGTTTGAGTTACGCTTGACTTGTGAGACGCTAAAACTGATTCCGGCGATTTTTGAAATGTCTGAATTAATTGAACAAAGAACTTGCATTAAAGTTTATTTGCGGAAACGTATAGAACGTTGCAGAAGGCATTAGATGAGCATTCCTATATCGGAAATAAATGTTTACAAGTGGTATAAATAGTTCAAAGAAGGCAGAGAACGCGTTGAAGACGAAGAGCCCTCTGGTCGACCATCAACCTCAACCGACGAAGCTCACGTCCAAAAAATTAGATTTGGTACTTGCAAACCGTCGATTTACAATTAGAGACCTTACTGATGATGTTGGAATTTCAAAAGGATTGGTCAATTCCATTTTTGATCGGTCAATTTTACTAAACAGCAGAATAATAACTTTTCATTTAAGTAAATGTTTCTGTAAAACTAAACATAAATCTATTTAAAATGTTATCTAATAGATTTAGTTATCAAAAAATTTATATTAAAATAATAATTTAACTAAATTACATGCAAACGAATTTTCATATATTTATTTCTTAAATTTTCTCAGGCATACGTACGTACATACAGTTCTTAAATACGTACTTAAAAAATAACGTTTATTTTATTTTTATCTTTTGAAGTTAATTATGAAATTTACGAAACAATGCCTTGAATTTGCAATAAATGTGGCCAAATTTGTATGGATTGAGTTCCAATAAAGCCAGAAGTAACAACAACAATAATAACAACAATCTATCTCTTTACTTATTTAATTCAAAATTTTCAGAAAAAGTAAAGAAAAGAAAAATGTCATAACAACATTAATTTCATGATATAAATTTTCTATTTTCCTTTAATTATTTTTTTATATCTATTATTAATGTTGTTTTGAGCATCCAAAAATAAAGGAAATGAATTGCACCTTGTAAATTCCATGGTAAAACCCTCAAACATCCGACAGTAATTAATCTTATAATAAATATTCATCAAAACTGAATACAAAAAAAGTAATTTTCCTCATCTCTAATCATAGTAAACGTGCTTATGATCATTTCTCTGGATAATTATTATTGTTATTTGCATTGTTCTATTCTGAGTACCCCAAATGTAATCATGATTGAAATGTTTAGACAGATTTTGAATGTTTTATTTAATTAAGTTCATATTTTCCCCGAGCATTTTAAAATGTTTGATATTTGTTTTATATTATTTATATTAGGGGTTAAATCTAACTCGTGCGATTTTTCAATGCATGACGTTAAAAGATAACCGGGTATTACTCGCATTACGAATCAAATTGGAAATTATTTCATGTCAAAAAACTTTCATTAGGCTTTGATGCTTAGCATATGTTATTTCATTTAAATGTGAAATATGTATTATTATTATATTTAAATATGAACTATGTATTGTTATATTTAAATGTGAAATATATATTATTATTATATTTAAAAGTGAAATATGTATTAATATATTTAAATGTGATATATTATATGTGATATATTTAAATGTGAAATATGTATTATTGGTATATTTAAATGTGAAATATGTATTATTATTTTATTTAAATGTTAAATACATATTTAACTTTGATCATTCCAAATGTTGTAAAGAAAAAAAAAGAGCATTTGTGGGTAAATATTAATTTTCTATTTTAAATAGAAGAGATAACGCAACTAAAACGGATTAATTTCTTGTAGAAGCTTACGAGGAACATATACCATATGAAGCGGCTTGATGGCAAATTGGTTAGTCCTGGCCTTTGGTACCACAGTGGCTTTAGGTTCGAATCCTGGCGGTGGCAAAGATATTTGTGAGTGGTTCAAAATATACGTTAAATTATAGGTTCCTCCCTAATTAGCCTAAAGTGGGCAAGAAATGACCGTAGTGCGACAAACCAAACCAGGTGAAAGTAAAAAATGGGTCAAAGAAGGCAATTTTGATACAGAAAACTAAGAGTTCTCTTGAGCTTCTAATATTTGATTACTGATGAATATCATCAACTATAACAAATATGCTTGAATTGATCGTTGATAGAAAACACCCAGAAATATGAGGAAAGACCGTAGTGCTCTTTTGCTCGTAGTGCGCGATGCTCTTTTCATCATGATAATGTTTGGCTGCATGCTATGAAGCAAGTCAGAAACTATTTGGAAAAGATCCAATGAGAAGTCTTATATTACATGCAGTATTCTCCAGACATTGCTCCTTTTGTTTACCACTATTTCTATTAATGGCACATGATCGGACTGAGCTACAATTCCTTTCTTTTGGAGAAGTCAAAAATTGGCTTGATTCGTAAAAAACCTCAAAAAATGGATTGTTTTTAAAACGAGGCGCTTGTTGCTAAAGAATTGCCAAAGAATTGAAAAATCAAAGAATTGATTTTGGAGATATTTATTTTGTGAGAAATGTCTTCGTATATAAGCTAATCACCAAAAAATAATTCTGCTGTATCTATAACAAAAATTAATTCAAATGGTTTTTACATATACTTATATCTATAATATTAAAATATTAGCTTTCTAATAATTTCCCATTTTACCGAAATGAAATATAACAATGACACACACATAAGAAAAAAAAAGATTGCCCTATAATTGCTGTCAAAATATGTTTTAGGATTTTTTTGTTTAAAAATAATGTGCCAATAAATTTGATCATTTGTTCTTACAGCTTAAAAAGATTTATAAATAAATTAGTAGGATAATCATATATATATATATATATATAATTCAAAAATAGATATAGTACAAATTTTTATTAAATAGATTTATTATTTAATTATATTATTATTGTTATATTTAGAACATACTAACGCCTTACATTCTTTCATAATAGTATAATTATATTACATCTATTCACAAATAGATATATTTTAAAAATATATAATTTATTTCGTCTCATTAATTGGACATCGTATATCACGAACATCAAATTTAATTAATAGAAAAAAATCTAATATCAAAATGTGGCTCAATATTAAAGGCATGCATACCTGGTATGTTTTGAGTTCTACCAGTATAGGCCGGAATCCTGATTTCCTGGGCCTCAACAGCCAAGAGCAGGAGAGCGCACCACAACATCCTGCACCTCCGCATCATTTTCCTCTTTCGGACACACATCTGAGATGCATCCGAGCTCTTCATTTCATCCGGAAATGACGTCACGCATCATTGGTCGCGAGGTGAGTAACTCCCCGTGCACATCTTGGAAAAAACACTTTCGCTACCTGAGTGAGTCCCTTTGGTCACCACCAGAATTAGAGTTCAGGCATCGGTCTTTGTCACAAAGTGCTCTTTCGTCATCTTCATACAGATCTGTTTGCTGCTTTTGGGATATTTCTTTGTGCATCATGATGAAGTTAACGATGCGAGAAATTTGCGCAGATCTTGAAGTTTTTGTCAAGGTGACTTGATTATTGAATAAACACAAAGGCTTTTGAGAGGGATGTCTTTGCTGTGTTCTGTGGATGATTTTTGTTTTGGCACTTTTACGTGTATGAAACTGTGTAGTTTAAGAGAATGTTTTGTAAATAAATATAAGGCTGGAATGTTGTAAGATGATGCATAAAAGAAGCCGCTCGTTTAAATCTTGTTCTTGTCAACTCTTTATGTAAAACAAACTACACTGTCAGCGAAAAAAGGGAAAATAAGTTTTTAAATGAACTAGATTTTTTAAAGGATGGGTGATTTTATTTTTGTAAGATACTTTTTGCATTTGTATTTTTATAAATTTGCGCAATTTGTTTTAGCTTTCAACTGATATTTTGTCGCGTTTTCATGAATTTTTGTTGCTCCATTTATTTATATCATTATTTTTTAAGTGAACATTCGATAAAATTTTTCTTTGGCCCATTTATAAATATTTTAGTATAGAAGCATTACCTCTAGAAGAGCAATAATTTATCTTCATACGAATGCATTAAATGCAATATATATTTCTGACGTATAAATTATTTTCAAACCAAATTCACAGAAGTTAAATTTAAAACCAGTATCATAGAGAATAGAAATATTATTTAAAAATTAAAATTTATCAATTAATACCATTTGTATGATCAGCTTTTTGAATCCCATTTATATCCTCAGCCCCATTTGTATCATTAGCTTTTGGAATCTCATTTACATCATCAGCCTTTGGAACCCCATTTATATAATCAGCTCCATTTGTATAACAAGCCTTTGGAATTTCCATTTGTATCATAAGCCTTTTGAATCCCATTTATAACATCAGCCCAATTTGTATCCTCAGGCTTTTGAATCCCATTTATATCATCAGCCTTTGGAATCCCATTCATATCATCATCCCTATTTGTATGCTTAGAATATTTAACATTTAATATTCTTTGTTACTAAATTTAACGTAATAACGTTTAAAAACATTAATTAATACCATCTTTGAAATTAAAAAAATGAATTTCTATCTCTTCTATCTTTTTCATTTAAGAATTTAATTTTAAATAACTGCCGAACTCGGAGCTCAGTGGCAAAGCTCGTTGTTGGTGAGCATTAGGGCGGGGGTTCAATCAGCTGGCAATTTTGTTGTAGATACTGCTTCAAAAAACGAGGAGGCTCGATGCCGTTTGGGATATTCAGCATCTTGCCTTAGTACCTGAATGGCCGGGTGACTTGCGTTCTGCCGCTCGAGGTTTCGGGTTCGAGTCCTGACGGATCTATGGATGTTTGTAATGATACGGAATCCACTTTAAACTGTAGGTTCCGGTCTCATATGACTGTACAGTGTCACGGAGCCAAGTCAGACTTCTGCATACGGGTGCTTCATCACAACAGAAGCTGCTTCCCTTCTTCCATAAGACCACATGGGTTCGTGGACTATATGTTGCAGTCTACCAAGTGGCATAAGAAAAAAAATTAATAACTGGTGTATTCAGTATTCTATTAAATATCTTCTTAATGATTTAAATTGTATTCAGAAAATAATTTATTATCATTTCAAATTAAATTAAAAGTACAAGCAAATAACTAAATTCAGAAATATTACAATTAAAAATAATATCTAATTCAAAAAAAGTACATGACTGAATATTTACTATGCTAGAAATTTCTACAAATTTCTATACTTATTTCATATCTTATATTTTTATTCGTGATATACAAGTTAAAACAATTCATATATTAATCAAAACTTATTCTGACCACATGATTTCAACAGAGCTCGTTTGTCTTTCTACGAATATTTCAGACATTATACCATCACTCTTTTTAAGATTAAACTAACAATACATCTTTAAATTTCGAGCATTACCTCCCACAAGAATATATATATATATATAGTATTTATATATAAAGTTTTACGCAACATCAGGAAAACGACGATGAGTAAGAATTCATTCGAATTCCCCCTTTGCAATGCCGATGATTGCCAACGTTTCAACCTGTTGGACCACAAATCTCTCTCCCACAGAGTAGAAAAAAAATGTGGGCGACCTCCACAATCAAGAGACCTTATTGCTCTTGCAAACCACTTTCCAAAAAATTAAAGTGACGTCAGTTTCCAAACAGATCCTCAAGGTCTTGGGGCCAAGGGGTCGACCGAAAAAATTTACGGGGTATGTTGTTCACGAAAAAGAACCGGCCTTAACAGTCTAGAGAACAATAAGCACCTAGCCAAAGGGGTACTTAAAAGGATTCTTTTTGATTTGTCTCTCCTGAAGAGATTGTTAGATTGAGTTCATTACATCTGTAATATTTTTCTTACGAAGAATGTCTAGAAGAAATATTTTACAGAGTAATTTGTGTCTGTAAGTCTTTTTTGATCAACATGCAAAACAAGTCACTCAGTAGAAAATGTAAACATTTTTATTTACAATTAATTTTACTTCGTTAAAAATGATAAAAAATTTCATACAAATTTAAAGAAAACAAATTATTTTATAAATCTTTTTTGATCAACAAGCAAAACAAGTCTTTCAGTAAAAAAGGGAAACATTTTTATTTATTCTTAATTTTACTTCATTAAAAATGATCAAAATTATATACAAATTTGAAGAAAAGATATTTTTTTTTGTATTGATTTTGTTGTTAAGTTAAAAATTAAACATATTAAAGATAACTGTTTACAAGCATTTTTTTCACCATTTTTAGATGCAAAAAGAAATATGTATTAAGCCTTTTTCTTACTTGGTTAATTTTGCAAATAACATAAATAACTTTTTAAAAATCTCTAGTTTGTCTATAGCATTAATAATATATCCTCAAAAATAATATCTATTATTTGAAGATAACGAATAAATTAAAGTTTTCATATTAAACATTAGAAATTTGAGAATAATTTCACAATTATGAATTATAATATGCAGGTTGGACAATCAGTTTGTAACTTGTGTTAATTATATTGTAGCACAGCTTGGCGAATTCACATCTTTATTTTAACACCACAATTAGAGACACACAATATTTAACACATTTAAAGATATATAATTATCCTATTTTAAGCCAAAAACTCAGGTACGCATAGGATGCGAGAAATACACTTCCCCTCCGAATGAGAGTCAGTAATCTATAGTTATAGTATAGCATATAAATATAGTCATAGTGTAATATTCTGTATCTGCGCTATATATAATATGCCCAGTAATTGCGCAAATATAAGGCGAGACTCTGCAAATTAAACGTTTCTCAAGAGAAGCGCGTATTTGCGCTGCACTTTCTGGTGAGAGTGTCGGGCCTACTGATCATTTCTCCTGAACGCCAAAAGGCGAGCGCTCTTGTGTATAGGAGGAAGAACGGTTGCAGAATTTAATATATTGTTTCAATCTAAATTAAATCATCTTGATACATTCATTTATACAAAGCTTTATTAACTCAAGACTTTTAATTTCCTTTGATATCCATTATTTACAATATAATAAATATGAATAATATTTTTAAAGAGAAATTGGTAGATAATTACATATAACTAAATGTTTAATAGGGTCAGACAGTTTTTCAAGCAATATTTTAACCAAAACTAACATATAGTTATAACCTTTAACAATCAAAATATATAATATCAGAAAAACTAAAAATAAATTTGTATTGCTGTTTCTAAACAAATAAACTGCAAAAAAATCTTGCATTTAAAATCATTTGAATCGCATAGTTATATATTATTTACAATTAAAAAAATTATTAATAAATCATAAAAATGGTAACATTAAAGATAAAGAATTAAAAAATAATAATAGACGATGAATGTATTGAATTCCTCTTGGTAAAATAGCAGAATCGGGACAGTTGGGATTTGGCTTCAAAAAATATTTTCACCAAAATGCGCCAAGTAAGGGGCTGCGATTGTAAGATTAATGAATTTCAAACAGTACAAGAAACCCGAGTTATCTCAGTTGGCGCTACAAAAAAGTTGCCAATATGCTAAATATTGTAAGTCTCTCATTGTATGCATGTGGCGTTTGTGCGTGTGTAAATAAAACTGTGAGTTCTGCAACTTGTGCCTCAAGTGTTTCAACCCAACAACACTCAGTTACAGTCTGGTTGCCCAACATGTACAGTACAGGTTTGCATTAACTACATATGATTAAAATTATATCATGGCCGTGTATTTCATGAGGCTAGTAGACAGCTTTCATGCATTCCATCGGTATTCCGTATGCAGTTATCTGCTGCAGAGGGACACTTTATCATCAGAGATGCGCTTTCACCACCATCTATGGAAATATCAATGATCGTCGAAATTTTAAAAAGAGAAAAACCAATGGGATGATAGAGGCTGGGTGGTCACCACGGAGAGATGTCAGCCACCTCGGCCTCGGCCATAGGATAATTTGGGGCGCAACCACAATAGTACCCGTGATCATGTTAAATGCTGAAAGAGATTGAATCGTGAACAACGAGACAGGTGAGGTCGGAAATTCTTCCATCATTGTTTCAAAAGCGTGGATTGTCATTCTTGTGGTCAAAACAACTGTCCTACAATTTAGTGGAACTTGTCTCGAAACACAACGCCGGCGGAAGACTATTATGTGATTTTAAAAATCAAGACCAGATCATAGGCATATATCAAGTGAAATTACATATCGTTAAGAAAAGAACCCATAAAGCACAGCATTGTTTTTTACAGTGATCAGAAGGTTGGTCATTCGTCAAGAAACATTTATGATTCATTCTATAGGGATTCATTCCATGGTGTGGTGTACTGGTTTCCCAAGTGGCCAACTGACGGTGAAATGATCGAAGGGAAGGGGTGATAGTATCCATAGATGTATTTGAGGAGCGTTTAATAAAAATTAAAGTGCGGCGAAAGAGAAAATTTAGTAAAACTATTCATATATGTTGTATAATATAGTATAACTGTAACCGTGCATCCTCTTATGCACTGCAAGAGCACCCCTTGATGCGCTCAGAAGAAATCATCAGTAGGCCTCGAGACTCTCACCCGAGAGGACGTACTGCGCAATCGGCGTTGCTACTGAGAAAAGCCCAATTCACGCGCTTCTGTTAAAAAAAAACATTTATTTTACTTTCTCTCAACCCAAGAGGAATTATATTTAGCAGAATCCTGTGTATTTATTGGCCTACAGACTTTCACCCAGAGAGAAAGTATATTTCGCTATCCAGCGTGCACCTGAGTAACATTATTTTTGACTTAGAAGTGGAATCCTTCCACGAATCTTTAATTACATATCTTTAAATATGTTACATGTTGTATGTTAATTATTATATGTGTGTCGTGCTTGTGCTTGTGGGCTTGTAAATAAAGCTGTGTATTCTCAAACCTGTGTCTCAACCCAAACCCACACCCAAATCCAGCTGCACGAATAACCGACAACACTGCACAACAATATTAAATAATATAACAACATAATATATACAATGCAAATAACCGATTTGCCGTGAAATCCGCCGACAGATCTTAGCAAGCAAGTACTGTCGTGCATTCTCAGTAGTCCATCAAGTGCATATGTACTTGTTGAGAAAAGATACTATAAATAGATGAAACATCCTTTAAAGTTCAAATGATGAAATCCAAATTATATGACACATGTTTGCATGTTACGTGTAAATTTTATTAATTTAAGATCGTCAACAGCCATTCATTTTATAACCTATCCTCAAACAATTGACGTCATCTCCAATAATAATTAATCTCAATTAGTAGTCAAAAGCAACCTGCAACCTCCGTGACAATTGCAATTTTCCTCTATTAAATTTCCTCTTTCCAAACTATTAATGTGGTTTTCCTTCTCACAGATGCAGCTTGATGGCCAATTGGTTAGCGCTCTGGCCTTTGGTACCACAGGCTTCAGATTCGAAATCCTAGTGGTGGCATGGATGTTTGTGAGTGGTTCGGAATCCACTTTAAACTGTAAGTCCCGGTATAATTAGACCGTAGAGGACAAATTGATGGAATTGCTGCTTGTGATTTGGAAAACGAGTAAATTTGATGAAGAATGGCAGCATGTCTCTCATCAAGTTCGGAAATCCTTAATGCGAATACTTTAATATAAAAACGTATAATTACTCAGTTATACTAGTAAATCTTCCTGAAAAAAGGGTGAATTCTCTCATACTCAATAGCTAAGTTAGCGTTTCCAAAAATTGAATCCACATAACACTGGTGTTTCATCGTGAAAAAAATATGAAGATCTGCATATTTGATAACCTTATATGATTTTAAAATACTGTATTGGGTTATGTTTGAAATAAGTAACTTGTACTATTCTGGGAAATAGCGGGTTCGTGTTGACTTACAAATCAATCTCAAAATAAGAAAACGTTGAATATACAGACATGTACTATATTGTGCCTAGCAATAAAGGAAATTTAATTTAAAGACCTTAAAATATTGAAGTTATTAAAAACATTAAGTGCTTTTTTAAAGAGTTGTTATGTATGTCTAAAATTTCGGAATAAATATTCATTTTGCTTTTTTATTATAATTATTGCTATTTTTTATTAAAACCTAGAAATCCGAACTCATCTTTTTATTACAAAAATATTTGCATCAATTTAGAGTGAATATGTTGTTTACTAAGTGAAGCTTTGTGTTTTTGATATATAACTATTATTATAATTTTCGAATCTTTTGCTTATATTCTGTTCAAGTAAACCTAACTTATTTAATTAATTATTAGTGTTTAATTAGTACGCTAAATGATTGGTATGGAGCTTAATTTTATTTGTGTGTTAATAATTATTCGATGATAAACAACAAAACTATTGTCTAGAAAAGTATTTTGCATTTTGAAAAATCTCTAAAATAATTTTAAATTGTGTAATTTTTTTTTTCTTTTTGAACAATATCTTTTTATTGTTGCATTATTTTTTTGCTTAAGTTTTTTGTGCGGAAAAAAAAAATGTGTTTGTATTATGCTGCCATCTCTTAAAATAATTATAAACTAATAGCATACGACATTTTTAAGAAGTTTCACAGATTCATTCAAAATAATACCTCATCAATTTATCTGCGTAAAATAAAAATTGTATCCCATTTTTAAATATTAAAAAAATCATCCAAATTTTTTCTTGTTTTAAAAAGATTGTAAGAGATAGTAAGCATTTTCCGTACATTGATATAATGCTAAGAAATTAACAAATATTTATATTAATTTTCGTTACACATTTCAATGAATTTTTTTCCCAAAACATTATTAGAATTAAAATGATATTTTTTAGCACAAAAATTAATTTAATGCAGTATACTACTTAATATATAGAAGAATTTCTTATAATTTTCATCCTAGTAAACTAATGTAATAGCATTGGGCGGAGACTCATTTTATTATAAGTTAACCACAATGTTTAAAAATAAATAATATAAAATTTAATAAAAACACACATGTTATAAAAAAGAAACATGTTATAATAAATGAAGCATTATTAATTAAGACTTCAATGCCTTGAAATTTTTAAGTTTTTAAATTTTAGAATTAATTCCATATGGTTATAACCAAAATATTAAATGATATACAAAAAAAAGCTAATAATAGTTTTAAAAGTTAAATTTAAATAATAAGTTAAACATTTTCAAATTATAAATCGGACTGTTACTAAAGATCAATCCTCAATATTAAGATAATTTTAAAATTTATGCGTTTTGAACATTTTTAAAATCTTCTTAAAATCTGTTCTTACTTAGTTTAACTCATTAATCATTTATGTATTTTGAAGAAAGTTAACAATGGAAATTTTAGAAAATTTTGTATTAAAAAAAATTAAAAACAATTAATGATCCAATACCACAGTCAGGATCTTAAAAAGTTTTCTATCTGGGATAATGTTTACTTACAATATTCAACACAGCTGAAATATTTTCATTTCAATTTATGCTCATATTAAATGATTAATTGTGTAATTATTGTGTAAAGTTTTGGAATCGTAAACAGAATTTCATTTAAAGTTATGAGTAAAAACATTCAAGAAAAATTAAAAAATTATTGAAATTTTAACAAAATATCCAGAAAAAAAAAATACAATTACAACAAATAAAGGAATGAAAACAAATCTCATCTTATATTCTCTTCATTAGAAATCAACAAAACCTTTTTTTAAAAATATGAAAAAAAAAAAAAAAATTTAAAACTAATTCATGCTATAATATTCATGCTTAAACTAATTCATGCTATATTTTTGTGTATTTCCAATTTGTTTCAATGCAACATTCTTTTAGGGTGTAAATAAGAAAAAAATTATTAATATTTAATATAAAATTTAAATGAAAAATTTTTTTATTATTATTTTAAAAATATGTGTATTTTTATAATAATTTTTTGAAATATCTGATAAAGACCATAAAATTCTCCTCTCTTCTCTTGTAAAACCCATTACTATTTTTATCTTAACTATACTAATCTGTTTTAACTTAACTATACTAATTATCTAATACTAATAAAACTATCTGTGTCATATTTTTCGATTATATTTTTACAAGCTTTTACCTATTTTTTTTTTTTATTTTTATTTTGGGGGGAAAAGCAGTTCAAAGTAAAAAAAAGAATTCGTAAAAGCGTATAAGTGAGGTAAAAACGGGTTTAAGATAAAATTATTCAGTGTTCTAATAATGTCCTCCGCTTATTGTGCTGCCATCTGTTGGAAATATTTTCAACTTTTGATGGAAGTTTCCAAATTTGAAAATCTTAATCTAAGTTATCTTAAACATAGAAACATTTTTCTGAAAAAGTTAATGTGATTTGAGCATTTCACAATAGGCATCATAATAGAAATATAAATTTAGAATGAGAAACAGTATACTTTTAATAATTTCAACAAATCGCATAAAATATGCAAAAATAATATATTATCAATGTTGTTCATGTTCATTTACGCTGAAATTTGAAAAAAATTCATACAATTATCCAGATAAAACTTCAAATTTTTAATTGTAATTATCTGAATTCCATAATCTGTCATATAATTTATTAAAAAGATTTGAAATAAAAAATTTTAAAATTGTTTAAAACTACTAATTTACAGTGAATGAATTTAGTATTTTTTGTTTTATCGATAAAAATTAAAATTAATAATAATGGAAATAATCAGCAGATAATTCTATAATTATGTTTACAAGAAATTTCTTTGTAAAATATGATCTAATAATTTTTAAAAAAAGTACTTATGTGTGAAATATTAAAAATAAAATAAATTTTCCATAAAATGACATTTTGTTTTAAATTTTTAAAATAATATTAAATTGTAAATTCTTTTTGCATATAAATACAATGTCTTAAATAAAATAACATTGTTAATGAAAAAAAATCCACCCTTTTCGTGATGAGTGGTGTAGGTTTATGCTCAAGAGGCCAAAGGTGGAACTCACTAGTTGTATGCATTGCAGTCACCGTTTTCAAAAACGAGCAAAAGCATATGCAAACTTTCACATCGACACATCGAGACTAGATTCTTTAATTCTTATTATACTAAAGCATATTTTACTGTTAAATATTATAATATTTTAATAAATATTTGTGTTTTCTGCAACGTAAAATAAAAATATAAAATTTCTACCCAACAAAATTTAAAATATACAGGCTAAGATTCCGAACTGCAAAATATTCCATGGGAAAAAAAAAATATATGATTTTTAAAAACAATGACAAAAAGAATGAAAAAAGCAGTTTTTTTTATTTAACTTGAAAATTATAATTCAAGGTCAAGTCTCCTGTCTCATAAAATTACATAACATATAACACCAAATGACATAACATAATAATTTATATTTATGTATGAGTTATTTTCGAGGAGCACTGAATTTTATTGAGCATTAAAGAAAAACAATCTTTTTCATTTTCTTCTATTAAATTTTAAAAACACCTCAAATTCTGTAAGCAAATTAAATTCCAAATAAATAATATACTTTATTTCGAAGGTTGGTTAAGCATGAAATTATATTTAGCATTAAGCTAGAAAATTATGTATATATATATATATATATATATATATATTGTACGACTTAAATGTTATTTTAAATTATTTTAAAGATGCTATTTAGTTATTTGTGTTTACTTCAATTATTTATGAATTTTAAACTTATATTCGTTAATAAAAAAAAAGTATGACGGTAAATATGCGATATAATAATTATTTTAAAAATATCACCCAGAAAAAGGCGAATTTAAATAACATACATTATTAACCGTTTTTTAACTGTTAAAAAAATAACGAATCTTTTAGCTTAGCCAACACATAATTCATTATAATCCAAAATGGGGCATGATGGTAGAGTGACTAGTATCTGGCTTTCGTTGCCATAGATTTTGGGTTCGTGTCCTGACGGTGCCATGGATGTTTGTAGTGGTTCGGAATCCACTTTAAACCGTAGGTACCGGTCTCATATGACTGTAGAGCGTTGGGCTGACAACCTTAAAAAAAAAAAAAACATCTCCTGCCAAGAAATCTGCCAGTAGGCAGACGGCATTGGCCAGCCATGGGGCTGTTGCGCCAATGATGATGATAACCCAAAATAAACATTTAGTAAAAATGCTTAATGCAAAAAAACATCTCCTGTCTAGAAATCTGCCAATAGGCAGACGGCCTTGGCCAGGCATGGGGTTGTTGCGCCAATGATGA
>BPLQ01006918.1:53841-75886 GCA_021605075.1 Caerostris darwini
GTCATAAGAGACCGGGACCTATGTCTTAAAGTGAATTCCGAACCACTACAAGCATCCATGGCACCGCCGAGACACTAGCCCGAAATCTGCAGCACTGACCACCAGAGCGCTAATCACCCAGCCATTTAGGTACCAAGGTCTAATATAGAACGTAGAACGTGTTGTAGAACGTTGAGCATAGGGCTGACAATCTTACCCCGTAAAAAGAAAATATCTCCTGTTTCGAAATCTGCCAGTAGGAAGACGGCCTTGATCCACCATGGGTCTATTGCGCTAATGATGATGATGATATTTAAAAAGAATAGCAAATAATACGTTATGTAATAGCTTATAATTATCGCCTCATTATCATTCATCAAAGGTTTAGTGTTATCAATATTTATTAATACATTTAATAAATAATAACATTGACCAGCGATGCTAGTAGAGTGTTGAGTCCTCTTATAAATTTTCATTCAAAATATAACAAATTTTAATACTTTATATGAAATAAAGTTAATATTTAAGCTATCGCTGTATACAGCAGTTTTACCAGTTTAAAAAAAAACCCATCGCAAACATTTGGTGTTTAGAGATAAAAATTGAAATAAATTAAAATGTTTTTTTTTTTTTTTTTGAAACTTCAATTTATTTGCAATTCGATGAACTTTTTGAAGAATTTTTTAATAATTGAGTCGATGGGAACCCGGAAGAACATTTGATGTAATTCATTAAAAACTGCCATAATTATACGCATTAAAGTTTTGTGGAGGTGACCTGACCTCCCAAGTCATGTGAATTAAACCTGGGAAACGTATTTGAATTAAATCAAATTTCTATATATACAAGTGTACGATTGCAGGAACGCCCACACAATACACCGGATGTTCTAAAGGATTTCAATGTCAGAATTTTAGAGAACATAATTACAAATTTTTAATTTTAAGTTTCCCATAGGAAAATTTCCTTCTTTCCCAAAAAAGATTTCTTATAATTGATTTTGTTAGATATTTAGATTTTTTTTTATTTTTTTATATTATATCTGTTGCAAAAACTTATGATTTTTACATCATAAGTATATTTTTTGAAAAAACTGCGTAATTATTAAAGTTGTATTATCTTAACATTCTTTAAGTAATTTCTTTTAATGCTAATAAATTAATATACTTTTTATGTTAATTATTTTTGAAATTATATTCTATATAATTTTAATTTCATACATACATACATACATACATATATATATATATATATATATATGTATGTATGTATATATATATATATATATCATAGCACTCAAACAATTCAAATACCAGACTATAATTTTAAAATAGTATCATTATTATTTCATTTCATTTCAAAAACAAAAATATTCTTAAGCAGCTTTTTAAAAAGCCTAAAAAATGATTTTTATGCGGATAATAAATCTTTACTTTTTGTTAACGTTTAGTCGAGTTATTTAGGTTCATCTGGATTTTTTGTGTTTTTATTTTTCTTATACTGAGCATAAATTCAGGATAAAAATTTGAATTTTACATGATATAAAACATATGTTAGATTCTTATAATACTGCATAATGTAGTTGACTATTTTTATCCAACAAGATACTGTAATTTATACTTGAAATAATATTAATACATAAAAATATTGTAAAGTGGTATTGAAAATTTCAGAAATTTTCAGTAGAACATCATATTTAAAGTTAATAATTCCTCTTGCATATTTTGTTTACGATACACGTTATATTTTCTTATTTTACATTTATTGGCATGGTACTGTAAGAATAAATAATATTCAAGACTTTTTGCTTTTACTAATCTTTAAAAAAAATCTATTGTCTATATTATTTCAAATCAATGTTTCTTTTTTAATCGATAAGCTAGATCCGATTACAAATTCCTAAGAGATTATATCTTTAAAAAAAAAGTAATTTAATAATAATTTTTTATAAATAATATAGTAATTTAGTTAGAATTTTAACCAAAAATTTAGCAGTAGTTTTGTTTATTTATTATTGCTCGTGCGTATGGACTGTACAATTTTAGTTTACTCCAAGTCAGTTAAGAAGAAACATGTATAAATAATTGCAAAAACGTTTATTATAAAAGTGCAGAATTTTTTCTTAAAAAAAACGCATTACACATTAAAAAAAAAAACTCAAAATATTTTTAATGCATGACAGAAAAAAAGGATACCTCATTTAGAAGCTAATAATGAATGTAATAATGATCAATGAAACTATAATTTAATACAAGCGTCATCCAGTAATCTATAAATAACGCACTTTAATCACTTATTAGATTAGAATTAATTAATCTGTTTTTATTGGGTAAAGAAACAAATGAATGCTTGATTCCTGTATGAATGAGTATTCGCATAAAATTCAGTGAACTCTTAAAAAAAAATGCTTTATTATATTTATAACTACATAAGATCACATAGTTATAATATAAAGAAGAAAAATATCAATCCTGATAATAGTACGTAAGATTTTTTTATTTCATTTTCCATTAGAAAGATTTATATGAAATACTTTTGAAAATAATAGTACTTTTGTGAATCTTAATAAGAAACTTTATTCGAATTATAAATATAAAATAAAAATGTCCATTTACCACCAGTGATGAAACCACTCCAAGGAAACATTCAATATTAAAGAAAACGTTATATATGTTTTCCATAACAATTTAAATTGCCATTTTTTATAAGCTTTAGGACTTTCTTCTAAATTTTATAAATATTATTCAACGATTAATAAAAATTAAAAAATAAAATATCCATTTATCACCAGTAATGAAATTACTCCAAGGAAACATCCAATATTAAAAAAAGTGCTATGTATACTCAACAGCGATTTAAATTTTCATTTTTTTATAAGCCTTGAGGTCTGTCTCCTAAATTTTGTAAATATTATTCAACGATTAATAAAAAATTTTAAACAAATTCCGAAAAACAATTTTTTTATAATAATGATTAGTGCTTTTCAGAGTCAAATAAATTGATAATTCTAGACGAAATCATTCCGAACAAGTAAAAGAAATGAAATAAAAATTTATAATTTTCTAATTTCACTTACTTTTTTTCATTACATTTTTCTAAAAATTACCATTTTCCAACAATTTTCCAATTAAATTCATCGTCCCATGTTATTTAGAAAGCAGAGAATACTAGAGAAAGAACTAGACAATTATTATTATATTTTTATATACACACATAGAATTCTTAAAATGATAAAAAGAAATTACTTTAAAACAGTAAAAAAAATTTTTTAACAGTCAATCATTTTGCATGTTTCTTTTTTTTTTAACTCCATTTGGTTGAATATGAATCATTTATTTTAACATATTTTTAACACATACGAGTGATTTACTTTTTAGGCGTTTTTAATTTATTTAACATCTATTCATAAATTTTAATAATTTTAGCTGCTTATAATAATTGTATGCTTATATATTTATCCAATAGGGTTCCCTTATTAGAAGACAGAAAGTATTTGTAAAAGATGGTAAGATACTATCAATAAAACGATGGCACAAAAGGTTCGTTTTAAATGCTATAAAGTAAACTGTATCCAAAAAATATTGATTTTCGCGTTTCGTTACTTTTGGGAGTCAATCCTAGCGAAAAGGTCGTTCGGACTTGTGCGTGCGCCCCCTTTAATCGAGGACGCGCCCCACTTTTGCAACTTCCGACAGATAGACTCTCTGCACGTAACACGTGTTTCTCTACAACTCACACCGAACGCCATACTGTCTCTTTGTTATGGGGTATTTATTTATGCCGCTTTTCGATCGAATTTTCCGAAACTCAGATAAAAGAAACATTCGCCAAAGGAATTGATCCCCATAAACTAGTCATTGTTGCCAAAGCAACAATCTCTATTGATAGTAGTGATCAATACTAGGAAATTTCTTTTGCATTTATTTGTAAAGGTTCCTTTATGTGACAAAAAAACGCAATTTTAAGGGGAAACGCTGATCGCTTAGATAAAACCAAACGGTTACTTCTCTTACTTCACGATAAGTTTCAAAAAGTCGTATCCGTTTATTTTTCAAATTAATTAATTGGTTTCTATGAGTACAGTAAAAGTGCTTGCGTACGTTACGCTGAAATGCATTTGTAAAAAACGTTAAAAAAATTTATTCATTATTTTGGATGATAATTTTATTTTTTAATTTTTTTATCGAGATTAAATCATGAAGAAAATATAGTATTAAAATATACTTATTTTTTTTTAAATATTCTTTCTTTTCAGACATCATCATAAAATAAAAAGAAATTTTCATAGAAAGTGCTGTTATACCTCACCTTTTTCTTTTTATCACGATTCAAATCAGAAGACATTTTTAAGACATTTCAGACAGAAGATATTATCAGAAGCAGTTTGTATAAAATACAATGGTGATGGTGTATCCGTTGCTAATCTTCTACCGTCAGTCAAGCTATTTGTGCTCTTTTAAGCGATTGCTGACAAATGGCTACCGCTATTCTGAATAAAAAATAATAATAAAAAAAAAAACATTGATTTTTCAAATGTCATCAGTTATTCAAAATATATCCTAATTATTATGACATGGATATTGATATAGACTATAAATATTACGCTGTTTAGAATTTATACCGTATAACTGAAAATTATACAGAATTAATTAATAATAATCTTTATGATTTTTTTTAAAATTATAATTATTTTCATAATAAGTAATTGTCAACTAATTTATCAAGATGATACTAAATAATATATACTTTTTACGAGTTATATTCAACAATTTATGCAACCAATTATTTCCGAATTTTTTTATTCCATTGCATATAAAAAACAATAAAATTGTTCAAGATCGAAACGACATGATAGGAAAAATAATTGATCTACCTAAACATCCAAGTAGTTACTAAATTTTGAGAAAAATAATGTAATATAAAGAGAAGTTGGCATCTTTGATATTTTTAGAATACAATCGAATATATCTTGAATTTTGTTGCAAATTTTAAATACTACTTAAAATTCAAAAAACAATAAAATAATTCATGAGAAATCTCTCAATTTATTATTATTTTAAATATTTGTAATAATATTTTATTTTAATAATCATTAAAATCTGAAGTAATCATCAAATTCTGATGTTATATGGTTATAGTAATAAGTACATATAGTAATTTACCCACAATATTTTAAACCCATGAACATCTTACATCTTGATAGGTTTGTGACATTAAGTGATACTAGTCTATATGAATGCCAAACCCTTCGTCTTTTTCAAACAGTTCTTTATTTTTTATAATATTTTTATTTGTTTCTATAATAAAGCAATGTGAAATTTTAATATTCCAAGAGCAGAATTTTATTGATTTATTAAAACCGTTTTTAAACATCTGCACCTATTCAAAGTAATAAGTTTTTCAATATGCTTAATTAAGAAATCCCATTAATTATCTAATTTCCGTCGCTAATTGAGCTACCAAGGATTTAGACATTTAATGGTGGACGACTAGAAATATAATAATATAATTAATAATTTCTTTTAAAGCAATTTTAAGATTGCGTAAGTTGAATATTTGTAATAAGTATATAAAGATGATACTTTACATAATTAAACAAATTTACTGAAAATTTCAAAAAATAATGAAGAAAATGTAATTTTGACGAAGTTATTTATAAATAATTTTATTTGGTCTGCGATGAATAGTCACTTATAAACTTTTTTCTATGTGTATTAGTTTTAAGCTTCATCTCATAAATTAAGTAAAACGCGGATAGACAAGAAAAATCAATTTAGGATTTAAAATATACTCTTAAAGAATTTAATTCATACTCTTCAGAATTTAATTACTCTTACATACAAATTTTAAAAAGGGAATTCATACACTAAGTCAATGTGATTAAAAGAAAGAAAAAAAAATTGAAAAGAATTTCGTTCACAAAAATATCTTTTAAAAATAAGGTATAATCCTCATTTTAAATAAAATCTTTTTTTGAAGAAATTTTTTTGTTTGTTTTGTTTCACCTGCACTTTACTAATTCTTATTAAAACATATTTATATTTAAATTCGATAAATAAATATTATGCGAGTTATCTGAATTAAAGTTTTAATTACCTTTTTTTTAATTTCATAATAGGATTAATTTGAATTTGCAGTTGAATACATAATTTACGATAATTCATAATTCATAATATTTAATTTGAATTTCATAATTTGCAATCTACATTATTTATCCTTATTAGTCATCGCTTAAATTAATCTCCAATGAATATTAATAAATTAAAAATTTAATCATTTAGTTATTGTATTAATTTTTTTAACTTTAAGATTAGTGCTGTTTTAATTTGAACGCAAAAATTAATATATTCGTAAAATTATAACATTGATTTAATATATGTATAAATTTTAAGCCTATGTTAATGCCATAGAAAAAAAAATGAATTTCTCTTAAGATATTGTAAACATCCGGGAGATAATTTTACTTTGTTTAACGGAGAGCGCAAATTTATTGTTAAAAAATCAGCGTAAGATAAAGGTAAGGGTCGAGTTCAAGTGTCAAATTTTTTAGAAAATATTTTCTTTTATATGCTGTGCAACAGATTTTCTTAAAAATGATGTCATATCTGAAACTTCTCTGAAGATTTCTTTTGGAGGAAATCATTTTCATAACCTGTGTATATTTTTATGCTAAGCTTGTTTTTCGTACATAATTTCTACAATTTTGGATAAAATAATGAAAAAAAAAAAAACCTTCGTGTGTGAGTTCATAGTAATTTCTAAGGCTTATTGAATGAACAATGCTCGAAAATAATACAAACAGACAATCTAAAATAACTCTTGACCTTTTTTTGCAACTTACAGTTTATAAAGTAAAAGATTTAGAGTCAAATAGATGCAATTTTTAGTTCAGTTTCTTTGTTGTATTTCCTGATATGATTCTGTCGTTTAATATTCAGTGTATTGTCCCATTCTGCGTAAGCTTCAAACTCCCGAATTCTACAGAAGGAAATTTTTTATTTAAATCAAAGGCTTAAATCATTTTTGAAGCGCTTCTTTTTTTTAAAATAAATTTTAAATTTATGTACGAATATATTTAGTTGTCTACTTTAAAAGAATATTTTTTTGGGATATTAAATAATTTTATATAATTTCATTTGGAGAAAAATGAAATGCAATTTTTTAATTTAATTTCATATAATTAAATATTTTACATATAATGTACCTTTAGAAAACTTACTTTGAAAATGTAAATTTCAAAATTTTAACTAATTTACTTCTATTTTAAATTTCAATGAAAAGCTCAAACATTACATATTCTGAATACCGAATGACTAATTTTAAAACTGTAAATATTAAAAAATTCGCATTGCCTTTTATTAAAAATAAAATAATATATTTTATCAGGTTAATTCCGATATTATTTAACTTCTTATTAATAATTTAGAAATTATAATCTTTTACGGTAATAGGATTTTATCATTTTTTTATAATTCTATTCAATTTTATTTGGTTTTTCTCATTTGAGTACATAAAAAATACATAAAAACTGATTTAAATTAATAAATACATGTATATTAAATTAATGAAAGCAGAGATTAAAAATAATGGATAAAAAGATTTAAATAAATGAATCCATTATAAATTTCAATTTTCATTCTGTTGAATATTCTACACATTTTATCATCTATCCAATATCTTACAAAGAGTTATTAATATTCTATAACTGAAACATATTTTGTAAATTTCCTTAATTTGGACATGTCAGTAATCAAGCCCAAATTATTATTACTAATAATTTCATATTTAATTTGTAATTTAATTATAATAAGGATACTTATCAGAAATGTTTTATTTTTAATATTTAAGAATATATTGCTTAAATAAGTCAAATTTTCTTTAACATCGATTATATTCTGATTAATCTGTATTCGTTTTAAAATGTATTCTTAAACATTTTTAAATTTTAATAAAAACACTATTATTTATCGATAAACTACTTTCTTTAATCACAGATGTCTTAAAACTCTCAATATGTAAAATTAAATAAGTTAACAAGTGTTATTACTTAATAGTTACAAAATTATTTACATATTAAAATTACGACGGACAATTTTCACATGACCTTTAATGAACTCTTTAACATATTATTATTAAATTTTGCTGGTTATTTAAATTTAGGATCAATAGCAGGCTCAAAAAAGTTGTTTTTTAATATGAGTATTTTGATTTAACATTACGTCAATTATACGTTTGATTTGCATTACGTATTTACATTATGCGTCATTAAATTGGTAAATATGAAGCAGATTCAACATTACTCAGATTACAGCAAGTGATGACTGCTGCTAAGAACTTAAATTATTTGTTAAATTGTTTGTTTCAAATTGCCAAAGCAATTTGAAACAAACTTTCCAATGTTTGATTAGCACACTCCTTTATTTTCCGCGAGTCCAACTGAAGAAACATTCTACTGATTATTATGCTCAACACTAGCAAAAACACAAGTATATGTTTGCTTTTAATGCATCATCACTATATTATGTATTTAAAAAGTTTTTAATTAATATCTAAATTCAAAAAATATATTTCAGTTAATCAACTTTAAAGATTTCTGATTTATTTATAACAAAATCATCTTGTTCATCATCAAATTTATTTGTAAAAATTCCTTAATTTTTTTTATTTTTTATTTTATTTGCATTCAAATAAAAATTTAAATACAAAAACATTCTTTATATTTTTACAAATTTATATATTCATCATTGTAATTTAGTTTTTCAAAAGAATTCTATGATTATTTAAAAAAATTGCGCAAAAGATTTCTCTAAAATTGCATTATATTATACTTTTAAATTCACTATATTTGATCATTTTTTATGTTTAATGTTAATTTGATTCTCATCATCATTTTGAATAAAAAAGATTGTAAAGTAAATAACAATATTTGTATTAAATCAGAATTATTTTGGGAACAAAATCTCTCAACAGCACACGCTTGTCTGGTTTTATAAGCAAAAGTAAAATTCTCGCTTTTAAACCTGCATTAGAGGAATAACAATTCATGCATATTTAAATAGGATAGTAGGTGTTTTTCTTTTGCCTGGATGGCACTCACTGGAACAGACAAAAACTTAACTTAAAATTAATGGTAATTCTTGCGAAACTTCAAGTGCATAAAATGACTCTTAACTATTATCTAGTATGCATGAATACATACATTGAAAGTAACTTGGAGTTTTTTTATTCATCACTTTTGAATAAAATTACAAATTTTGAAGTCATTATAACCTGGCAATGACCTGGAAAATGAATCCCCCCTCTAAAAAAATAAGCACACCTCACCAGCAACTGCAATTTCGTTTCAAAGCAACAGCTCTCACTCTCTCTCTCTGTCTCTCTTTTATATAGAAAGAGACAAAAATATTTCTTTCTTGCTTTAAGAAAACCCCCGCGGGGCTTTTTAAACCATTTGAATTTTGTTCCAAACAGTTGTCACGAAACGTCAGTCATTTCAAGAGAGTCATTTCTTTTCTAGAGAGGAGCTTACTAAACACGTTTCCCTCTCTCTACCTTTAAGGGATTAAAAAAAAAAAAAATAAGGAACGAAAACAGTTGGCACAAACGAATCCATAAAAACGCCTTTAATTCTCTTTTTTGTCATTCTGTGGCCGGGGCAGTGAACTTTATGGCTTCTTTTGCTTAGAGAAATGGATGGCAAAAAAGGAGCCAGTGGAAACGTGGAATTGACCCAGGAAGGGCTTGCACAAATTTATTGAATGAGGTAAGGTTTATATTCTTGCAGGTAGACGACTATTTACATCTAAGGCTTCTTTTATCGTGCTGACTGAAGGGTAAAAAATGGAGGAGTCTTTCGCAAGAGGACAACCGGTCGGCCCTTACGAAATCTTACCTCCAAAGGTGAACTGTCTAACAAAGATGGATTCACAGTGTATCTATTGGATTCCTGTGTACTATTTTAGGCCCCTTATATAATTGCTGCTTCGCCTAAAGTTCATCCGGATGTGTCCGTTCTTTCATAATATTGCTGGCTGCAGGTGTGGCTGTTTCTTGTTTTAATTTATCTCTTCTCAAAATCGGAGAGAGCTTGTCAGAATTTACTAAGATTTGTAAAATGATACACTCAACAGTACAATGACCTTCTAAGAAGCAAAATTCATGCACTGAATGTAGAATTTGTTGTATTAAACCGCAATAAATGTAAGCCATTTAATACTCATTTATTTTTTAGTCATTTGAGAAACAGCAATTTTTGATTCAGCTCTATTCTAATTGAGTATGAAAATTTCTGTATCTTAAATATGTGACAAATTCTAATACAAGAGAGTTTTAGTTCTAGTTGAGACCTCCCCTGAGACAAAATTCTGCGATTTTTTTTTCTTTAACTGATTAAAAAATGATTCACATAATTGAATTGAAATATTTCCAAAAAATTGTAAAACTATAATGGCTAGAACATTAATAGCCTATAAGCCTATAGCCTTTGAAGTATATGATATAAAAAGGATTTTATTTTATTTATTATATTTATAATTCATAATGACGAGACATAAAAAAGATATTCCTACATGGTAAACAGACAATATTTTTAAAAAATGTATAGCGAAAATGAATCTTAAAATGTCGCTACCTAAAAACACTTTATGGTATATCATTCTTGAATGAAGTAACATGAGACAAAAATCATTCTGTTACAAAATTATTTTATATTTCTAGATAAAATATGTCTTTTATAATTTCCTATTAAAAAATAACAATTAAAGAATTTTTAATAAAAATATTTCAATTTAAAAAATAAAAAATTGACAGGTGTTTGTTTAAACAAGTTATACATAATTCATAAAACAATTTGAATTATTAATGAAAAATGCATTTTTTCCAGTGAAAGACATTTTCATTTATAAATGAATATTTTCTACTTGAATGTTAATGTTATTAAATTAAAAGCCCCCTAAATATGTAATTTTAATTAAATGAAAATAAACAGAATTTTTATTTTATGAATTCTGAACAAGATAAAATCTATAAATTCTAATAAGTAATAAATTTTAGTTAAAATTAATCAGGCAATAAATGTGTAAAAATATTACAATATGTAAATTTAATATAAATTGTAAACAATTAAAAATTCAAATTATTTGGAAACGTTTGTAACTTTCATACTTTGGATTTGAAAATATGTTAATTGACAAAAATTTTCGAATTTTTTGAAATTTGAGAGACTTGAAATAAAATAATGCGATATTTATGATTAGATAAATCTTAAAGAGATGATGATAAGAAAAACTGACGAACAATTATCTCTTCGACACCTCTTTTACAAATTCAGTAATATTTATAATTGACCTTTTTTGAAAAGAAAATTATTTAAAAAATTAATTTGGGTTGCTTGGTTCGAATAGTTAAATGGATCTATGAAAGTAAAAAAATATTAAAATTAAGTATATGAGATAGATTTTTATTACCAAATAGTAAAAAACGCTTTGAAAAGTAATCATATACATATGTTTACCTCTTTCCGTTTCGGATTAGTAAAATTATTAGTTACTAGTAAAATTAAAGTGATAATTGAGAAAAACACTGGAAACAAATGAATTAATCAAAAAATGGCAAGTAAGTAAATAACTCCAATTAGTTATAAATTATTCACATAAATGATTTAATATTACTAATTTCTTTTTTTTATTTATGTTGATAAAAAATAAGTAGAAAGTATTTAAGATCTTTAAAATTTCTTTAATATAATTTTATAACACTTTTATCAATTTATGTTTCAAAACCCAAATACCTAAATTAATAAGCAATAAATTAATAACCTAATAAATAATTAAATTACTGCAGAAAAATACGAAGAACAGCTATTCCTACCAAGAATTAGGAATAAATGATTATTTTTTAACTACTTATATAAAATAATAACTAATTGTGTAGTGTAATAATAATATTTTTTGAATGATAATATCACATAATAATGATAATATACCTTGAATTCATCATAAAGTAAAAAATATCGTTAATGAAAAATGAATAAATAGTTATAAATTAGTTAAACGAAAAAAGAATTATAACATAACTATTTGTTAAGTAAAACATAACTATCTCTTCGTACTTTACTAATTAAATAAAGTAAGTTTTATTAGGTATTCTATTCTATTTTATTAGTTATGTTCTATAAAGTTTCATATAAAAGACTTTTACATTAAAAAAGTAGATGTGAAGCAGCTTAGGAAAATAATGAAGAAAACAGAAAACTTGCCATTTGTAAAACTTTAATAATGCTTCATATTTTCGAGCGTTACATATTTTATATTTTTTTTTTATTTAGGAAGTGCCCACTTAATGTACAGAGATTCGTTGATCTGCTTTCTAGTATGCTGTTCAGATTCATCTCTTTCGTTCGATGCGGAAAAATCCTGCGTTTCTATGTCTTGATACAATGGAGTTTGTGTGTGTTGTTTGATTTAGTGTGTGATAATTTAACAATGAAAAGCATTGAATTAAAGTATAAATATTCATAAACTATAATCTTCAGATATCTTAATGTTTGTTTTGATGCAAATAATTAAACATATGACACAAACATTCATTCACTTTCAATTTATCTTGAATTTTATCACAAATTTTAATTTTTCGCTCTAATAAATTTATGTTGCGACAAACACATGAAATGAAACGTTATGATATCACGTTCTATATACTGTTTTTTGATACAACTTTTTGCATATCAATATTATTGCATTAGAGCAATTTTTCTTTCTTTTCTACTTTTACTTTTTGCACTTGTTTTGAAGTAATAAAATAGAATTAAATTCAAGCTAATGCTTTATAGAACAACATCGTTTAACGATCAGAAGACATTTTCAGAATAAACTTTAAGTATCTGCTAAAAAAATTGTAGATAAATCATGATGATTCTCAGTTTTAAGCAATATATAAGTATAAACTCAATAAAATAAGAATAAAAGTGACATGTTATGCTTCGAGGCATAAAGATGCATGACTTCAATATCCAATGATGAATTAAAAAAGGTGTATCTCATTAAAATCTATCATAAATAAAGAAGAAAGTGTTTTACTATATATAAAGAAAATTACATGTTGTTCTTTTTTCAAATAAATATTTTATTACAGACTCTTATTTTTTCAAAACGAGTAAGCAATATTGTTATTATTGGCAGATTGCAATTTAATAAATGTTATAATAAAATGTCAACAAAAATCAAAGTTTTTATTATTCATGTTATAATACTTTTCAGAGCATAACTGATGAATCTGAAGACTAATGGCCTTGAAGTATTTTTCCTCTAACCTTTCATAACAAAAATAATCACATTCAGATTTTTCAAATAAACGTCCCCATTCTAAATCTTTTTCGTCTTGAGATGACGCATTGAAATTTTTTATTTTAATATAAATTATATTAATAAATTTACTAAATATAAAACTTAGAAATTTGTAATAAGTAACTAAAAAAATCAATATTTTTTTGCATTTTTATGAAAGTTTTAATGCAATAGTTTCATTAAAATCATTAGAAATCTTCATTACATTTTTTAACTAAAATCACAACAAGTTATTTTGAATTTAAAAAAAAATATTCGAATAAAAATTAATAAATATAACAATTCAGAAATATGATTTGTTTATAAGGTGCAATAATTTACACGCCTGAATCATTTAATACAATATAATCGAAAAACAAATACTGATACATTCATAGCCAAACTTTTGTGTAGCAAGTCCACCACAGAGCATGCACCTTGAATAACAACGTATCTGCTATTCCAGTGGCGAATGACCTTCCAGCATCACAAATGCCCCGCATTTCATAACAAGAATAATAACTTTCAACTTAATTTACACAAGCAATTAAAAAATAAAGGAAATAGTAAAAATAAAGCAACAAATAAATATTTAATCGTACGAAAATATAGTGACACATTTTTCTAAAAAAAAAAGTTTTAATGTATTTTTTCTTTTAATTACAATATATATATAAGAAGTAACAATTTGCAAATTAAATAATAACAAAAATAATTCAATATTTGTAACTTTAATTCACGTATAAAAAATTATGTTAATAAAAGTACATCTTAATAGGAAATGATTATTTAAAAGGTCCATTCCATTTAAAATTGAAAAGATACTAAATATAAATACATATTCTTTCAAGAATTATATATTTTGAATTTTTATTATTACTAATGCATTTCATTTTTACATTTATAAGAAATAATATTTGGAATTTATAACATAAAAAAAGCTTCACATCGCATTACTCTTTAAAGAAATTTTGTAATATATATTTCAATCTGCTAAAATGAACTTATTAAAACATTCTCAATAGTAGAATATTTTTTTTAAAATAATTAAGAATAAGAAAAAAAATTAATCAGCAATAAACTAAAATAATGAGATAGGAAAATTTTGCATAGGAATTATATATATAACTATACGCCTATATTTTTAACTTTTTCATCTAAATGAACTTTTGAGCAGAATTCGAATTCAGTCAAATTCTAAAATTATTAAATAAACTTGAAAGACGGAAAGATGTTACATAAAAAAATCCTTTCATCCTCTCGTATTCATTCAGGTGAGGTAGTAACATCTAACAAAACAAAGAAAACCAGAATCCTAATCTTGACAAATTTTTTCACGTCAAATCCCCACACATACTGACAAAAAAATATAAAAAATCCAACTTGAAACTAAAGAAAAAAAGGAACAATTAAGAAGTGAATTATACGTTATCTTTTTTTTTTTCTTCCAACTTTTTATATATTTATTTTTTTTCATTTTCGTCTGTCAAATGCGATTATAAGCAACAAAAAAATAAATAAATAAATAAATAAAATAAACCGAAAAAAAGAAAATATTTTGGCTCCAGGTAAAAGACTAGAAAAATGTCTGTTTCGTAACAAGTCTGAATCCCGAATTGTAGATAATTTATCCATTCTCACGAAAAATAATATATTGCATGTCACGAGTCGTACGATGGTCCACCGACGCTTGGCGGCGCTGCGGTCGCTCCGAGGGGTGTAGGGGGAAAGGTGACTGACTATGAGAGGGACTGCTCTTGCACCTCTCACCACACATTCGCACCAGCAGCTGATCTGATCGTACCCATCCGTCCAGAACTAACCCCTCTACCCTACTATTCACTATGAGATCCCTCGCCCTGTGCATCCTTGCTGCCCTTCTCTGCACCGCCTTTTGTGCACCCAGGCTGAGGAGGGATGTCGAAGAGACGGAGAAATCGGTTGAGGTGAAAGCCGAGGAGAACAAGGAACAGATCAAGGAGATCCCAGATGAGCCACTCAAAGTAGAGGAAGAGCCAGTCAAGGAAGAAAAGCCAACTGGTAAGTCCAGTTGTTTCGATTTCTTATAATATATCTATCCAAAATATTTCTCATACTGCTTTAATGGAAAATATTATTTATATTTAGATAACTGCTTGCTCTATTAAATGCATAGAATTTTTGCTTACTGATTTTAAGCTCTATTTCTATTCTTAGACATATTTATAAATTTTAAAAAGTTTGATTAGTTGCATTCAATTAATGATTTAATTTTTTAAAATTAGGATTTTACGTTCTTCTGCACTACAAAAGTTTGGTTAGTTGCATTCAATCAATGATTTAGTTTTTTAAAATTATGGTTTTACGTTCTTCTGCATTGAAAAGGTTTGGTTAGTTACATTTAAATTAATGATTTAATTTTTTTTTAATTATGATTTTACGTTCTTTTGCATTGCAAACGTTTGGTTAGTTGCATTCAATTAATGATTTTTTTTTTAATTATGATTTTACCTTCTGCATTCCATGAAAACAATTTATTTAATGAAATAAATTTTAAAATGCATTAAAGCTAACTGTCATCTTAAATTTACAGCATTTCATGCTGTAATAAATCTATCAAATTATTTAGCCTGGTTGAGAGAGAAGCAAAATCAATTTAAACTTTTTATGTTAAGTATCTAAAGCAGTATTTAAGGACTATGTATTCTTTATGCAACTATAGTAATTAAACGCTGATAACGTTATATTTATTCTCGAGTCATATTTAATAAGTTTCAATTTCAAAAAAATATAAATAAAATAGAAAAATAATTATTCAAATTTAGGTTAAATGTCCTTTGTATATAAATTTCTTGTACTTATCATAAAGTTTAAAAAATTGTATTTAATTTAATTTAAAACTACATTATTCGTTGCAAGGCATTTGGATTGCTTATATACAGAAATAAGATAAATAATTGCAGGCAGAATTAAGACAGATTGTTGTTGAACTCCGCATTTAATTACTCATGAAATTTTTTTATCATTGTAGTTTTTTAAATGAAATATGTCATAATGCATTCTTGTTATTCTATGATATTTCATTTTTATTATGCATAAAATCCAGCAAACAGAGAGCATAGCTTTTAAATAAGATAATTTGGTGGAAAAAAACCCATAATAATGAGTGAATAAAGGTAGATCGAAATATATATAAATTTACGATGCTTTATTACTTTTCTAAGAGATAAAACTTAAAAGAGGTTCTAAATTCAAATAGAATCTGTTTTGATCACAAACTATATGAAATTAAATATTTACAAGACATTTTTCTTTCATGTGATTGTTATGCAGAATGAAATTATAATTATAACATTTTGGTTTATTGAGATCCTTATCGAAGTGTTATAATTATAATTCTAGTAGTTTTATTAACTACAAGTATTTTAATACAAAAACATCCAAATAACAATTTGTGGCTTACAATTACAAAATATTAATCTTTCTACAGAACATATAAATACCGTTATATGAGATAAATTATGAGTTAATAATAAATTCCAGATTAATAATAAATTCTTAATCAGTTCAGTCATGTTTTTGTTTAAACAAAGAAAATAATAAAATCAATGAAAAAATTTTTTTAAACTTTATTACAGTTACATTATTTAAATCAACTAAAAGTTTATTTATTTTTACCTTATGAAAAGATATAATATAACTGCCTATTTCTCAATTCCGATTTCCAAAAATGAATAAGAAACTTCTTTTGTAAAAATTGATTTAGATTTTTATAATAATTCAAATTATTTTAAAAAAACTATAATTTTTTTGTTCTTTTCTCTCATTAAATTGCTATTTCACAATGAATTATTTGAAATTTTGCTATATATAGTTGAATATCATCTACAAACTTGCTCTTTTTATTATTGGATAAGACATTCCAATTGAAAAACATGAAGGAATTTCAATAATAACATTCAATAATATTTCTTTCGTTTATTTAACGCTCAACTATAGGTTCCCACAATCATTTTAAAAATACCCAAATTCGTATTTGTAAATTACATTAAAGCATTTATTTGGGGATTTGTTTATTTAACCACTCATTTATTCATAAAAAATAATTTGTGTTAATAGTAAGTTTTGCAAAGTATTCAATAAGAAACAGTTTATAATTTAGTTTATATTTTATAACTCATTCGATGTTATTCAAAAATTTATTATATATTCTTACTCTATTACATTTCAATTTATAAATTTTGGAATTTCAAAATTAGGAATGTACAAATTATTAATAAATTAATGAATGGTGAGTATTTTGTATTAAAATCTTTCAAACAAATTAGATTCTTTTTTTTTTACTTTTATCACTAATTTAACTTTTATTTAAATTTAACTACAGCCTTTTTTTAAATTTCTAATTAAAACAGATATAAAATAAAATTGTATAGACAGATCTAATTTTTTAAAATAAATGCATTTAAAAATTTTGAGAAATATGAATTATGATTTTCTTGAAATAGTAATAATTATAATTAAATAAATATTAATTATTCATAGTTTCCTACAATTTTTTTGTAAATTATAAATATTTCCTACGTTATAAAAGTACAATTTTTTTGATAAATATATTCAAGGTTATAGATTAATTTAAATAAATTTTCAAATAATTCGTAGGCAGCAAAAAAGATACAAAACAGTGATTATACACAGACTTACATAATTCAAATAAATATGCTAGAAAATAAAAGTAAAAGTGAAAAAAGTGTAACCTTCAGTATAATATTCATGATCACATATAAAAAAAAGTAGTTTTCCCACTCTTTAAAAGATTTCCAATGTTTGCAATCGCGCTTAACATCATTAGCCTTAGTTGATAACCTTAACCTACAACTTTGTTGATTGAAAAAATTTAACAAGCGTTTAACACACCTATATCATGAATTTTGGAAAAAAAACTTTCCTTACAGAATAGATTTCTCATGTTTATTAATATTTTATATGAATATTTAACAGTCTTTTAATATTACCTAATGGATTTTCCATGCTTGTTTATCAAAACATTGTTAATACGCCCTTGACATATTCGTGATATTTCATATCTTTTTTTTTTACATACATCTATCATCAGCCATCTTACATTTTTTTAAACTTGTTTTGGTGGTTTAAGAAGATTCTGGAAAACTGACCTCGCCTCCTGGTATCAATTTTCAGAAAGATTACCTTTTATTTTTATTTATAGGTGACGTCACCTACACGAGTCTCACATATTAATGACTCATTGCGAAATGAATAAAATTAACTCCCCTTGTTATTTAGAAAGCTTCCCATGATTACAAAAAAATAAACAGCATCCTGCGTATGTTTGTTAAACTTTTCGAAACATTATGATAAAATTATGAAATGTTTTGTTATTCACTAAAAACCTTGAACTCTAAATTTATGAGTTATGCTTTTGTATAATTACTTTAATTGAAGTTCTCTTTCTCGTCAGCATTTATTGGACTATGCAATCTTATTATTTACTTCTGTGAACGCTAACACACCAATAATTAATAATTTTATTTCTATCTTAATAAGAAATAATTAAGCATTTCTCAAATTAGAAAAGCAATTAGACACAATCTAAACTTTAGTAAATGAATTTAATTAAAAGATAATTGCTATAATTTTTACATCAAAATAAAATAAAATTAAATCAATAAAACTTCCCTAGTAATAAAATAGATTCATATAAAAAGAGTATCTAACTTTATTTTTATCTTTAAACATTTCATCATATCTTTAGAACTTTTCGTTTGCCAGATACAATATTTTGTTTATGTAGTACCTGAATATATTTAGATTTCCAATTTATAGTATATATAAAAAAATTATTGAATTTCAATTTGAATCAACAATTGATTTTATTTTTTATACAAGACTTTCACATATAAACAACACAACTTCTCTTATTTTTACAGAAGAAGTGGTTACTGTCGATGAGCAACCAGCTGTTCGAGAAGATGCTGAACCAGAACAACCAAAGGAGGAAGTTGCTATTCCTCAAGAACAACCTGAACCTCAACCTCAGGAAGAAAAGAAACCAGAAGAACCAGAAAAGGTTGCTGAAGAAAAACCACAAGAAGGTCAGCCAAGAGATCAGATCCAAGATGAGATACCAAAGAGCCCAGAAAGCCCTGTAGATACCAAGGTACGAGAAAAATCTAGCTAATGTATTTCTTATTTTCAAAAATTAAATTGACTAGTCCTGATGGTTAAAACACTTAGTTTTCGAATTGGGTTACCTCTGTTCCACATCCATCAAGCAAGCCAAAAGTTCTTTTTCGTAGCATGAAATTTGTACACTGAAAAATCCCTCCAGTCATTTGCGAGAGATTTGGTTTGTCGCTCTAAGGCCATCGCTTATGCCCACTTTAGGGTAATTACACCGGGATACTACATTAAATATCTTAGGTTAATACAGTTTAACGTGGATTCCGAAACACCAACAAACATGCATGCCACCGCCAGGATTCGGACCTGAAACTGCGGCACCAACTAGCCAATTGGCCATCAGAGCGCTTGCAAGAGAGGAATTCAGGATGCGAACCTCTGATTTTACTTCTGAGATGTCCATTCTAATTTGCGGTCAAAATAAGTTCATTTCTTTAAGACAATGGCAACACTTTAGTCATGATAAATTTGACTCAAATAAATAAAATATTATCACTATGTTTAAAAATAATTATAAATAATTATAATTATAAATATGATAAATGCAATGATATAAAATTTATTTTGGGTCAAATTGCTTTCCATAAGAAAGTGTAATATGAATTATTTAATTAATTATTGCTGTATATTTAATTAAATATTAATATACTATAATAAAATAATCCTTGGGGGTCCTTGTCCTGATAATCAATATTAAATGGATTTTCCGATACATTTAAAATTTAAAATAACTATTGTTTTCGATCAATAACAAGAATTTTTATAATATGTAGATTGAAGAAGCAAAGGAAGAAAGTGTCGAAGATTTAGAAAAGTTGGCTGTTGAATCTTCATCTGAACAGCAAGAAATTGACGTAGACAAAGCAGAAGGCCGAAGCAGCGAAGAAGTAGCGAAACCTTCCGAAGAAGTTTCCGAAGCACCAAAACCAGAAGAACCAAAAACTGAAGAAGGTAAGAAGAACAAAATGTTGTTTACGATTTATAGTGTAGTTCAATTTGAAAAATGAAACAACATAAAATTAACTTATATCTATCAATCTTGTTTTCTTTTAACATTTTGGTTATATCTTTGAAGATATGAAACATTATTACTTGATTAAAATCTTTTTAAGACCAAACATTTATTTATTCGAGATTAAAATCATACAGACGTCAGTGTATTATATGCGATGTAAAATGATAATGATTTTTGTATTTATTTAATATTTAAAAATAGGTTTAATATAGAACCAAGAAATTTTACGTTTCATGCTGTTACATGTACAAAAATTATGGAATAAATAAACAATGGAAGAGACACATTGCAAAAAAAAATTCAAAATCAAAATGTCAGAAAGCATTTCTCGTTAATAAAAAAAAATATTTGTAGTATTAATGTGCTCAAAATACATTTTGATCTCATAAATATACCCATGGCAGTGAGTGATATTTGGAAAAAGGTTATCGTTGAAAGAACAATATGTTAAAAGGTAAAATATTCAACAGAACAGAACTGAAAATAATACTTCAGCGATTAAGTGCGAAATCTTTTATATGTTGAAAAATGACAACTCGTTGGATTAAGAAAATCCCATATTTTCTTATGAATGAAATACTGCAGCAAATATCTATCTGAATTCAGAAATAATAACATTCAATAAATATATGTTTGCTTCGATAGATTAACGAAGTCTCATTTTGAGAAATCTTTTAAAGTAAATCATAATAGTTATTCTCCCCCCTAAAAAAAGTATATATCATCTTTGAAACTTGCTATTCAATTCTATAATCACATATTCAACAATAGTGTTATATACCGTTTCTATACCAAATAATATACTTATGAAACAATTATACTGTTTCTATTTTAAACTCTATTAACATTATAATAATAATGAATTTTTTTTTTTTTTTTTTATAGTAGCTGCTCCAGTAGAAGTTGCAGAGAAGCCGACTTCTGAAAAGCCCGTCGTGACAGAAGTCAAGGAGCCCGAAACCCCCGTTCCCGAAGTCGTGAAGGAACCGGAAGCCCCAAAGGTGGAAGAGGCCTCCCCCCCAGCAGTGGAAACACCGAAATCAGAATAAGGGACAATCGCTCACGCCCTTCCCTCGAACCCGGAATGTTACGAAGAGGAGGAAAATCACCTAAAAATGGACTCGCATTCGTGTTTTTATGAGAACTCTACTCTTACGACACTATCGGATTCGAGAGGAGACAGTCTGCCCTCCTCTAAGCTATTTGTTTTTAAATTATGCGCGAGAATGGGGGAAATAGAAGGGGGAGCAGCGGATGGCCGAGCTGGTTCTGTGGCCATCCGGATCTCCCGGATTAACCCCCCAGGTGCGTTGTGGGAAAGGTGCGCCTCCAGGGGAAAGGCATCCTCCAATGATAAGAGGGACCTTTGTAACACTGTTGTATACTCTATTTAATAGAAAATAAAGCTTTCGTCTTATTTATGAAAACTGTGACTCTTTCTTTTCCTAAAATACAAATTCACATAAGCAAATCCCATGTACTCCTATCATTGATTGAATAATCTTTAATTGGATTCTTAAAATAAATATCCATTATTTGCTTTGTTTATTAA
>BPLQ01006918.1:84144-137250 GCA_021605075.1 Caerostris darwini
ATAGAACACAAGTTGTGATCAGTATTCAAACATGTAGCTTCTGACGTCAAACAAAGTTAGCTCTACAAATTTCTGACACACACCCACTGACGTCAATAGCGTGTAGCCGGAGGACTTCTTTCTCATACTTTTAGGATCTTAAAACGTGAATTTACTTTCATTACTATTCGTTTATTTCACTGACTTTAACTGCATTAGAATGATTTTCCCTTCACTTTCGCTCTTAGACAGGTTGTCGGGCAGAAGACTTTGGTTTTCTTGTCGTTTTCCATGCAAATATCTTCTTAAGAATATAAGATGCAAAAAATAACAGAAATCACGATGAAGATACTGACTTTCGACCTACTGAAATGTGCCATTACCATAATAGGATGCTCTTCCCGCATCACCTTTGACAGCAACGGTTTCTTAACGAAGATTATATAAAGTAAGGTTTTCTGTTTTCGACTCCACCATGAAACTTTCTGCAAGCAGGGAGTTTATGAGGTTTTAAAACTGACTACTCTAGAGTGCAAGTTCTTTTTTTTTGTCTAGCTCAAGTTTGAGAAAAACAATGAGACAATATAAATTATGAACATTTGTGGCTTTTACCACCCCTCTTAATAATATATTATGTGAAATGACCTTGATTCACTGTTTTTTTTTCCTCCTTTCAATGACAATCTGAAATCGTCCTTAAAAAAAATTGAATTATAGTAATGCAAAATGGGACTTTCTTCATTTTAGGAATATTATTATGTAAACCATTAATAATTTAAAAGCATTTTTTTTTTCAAAATAAAAACGACTTTACGTAATGGAGTCTAAAAATAAAAATGAAAATAATAGGCATAAAATAAAAAAAGCTAATATAAATTTTAAAATTTGTATTTGTATTTAGCACCAGTAATATACTTTACAAATCATAAATTATGAAAATTACAACAGTTTATTAATATTAACATTGACAGTTTATGCATAGGTAACATTTATACTTTATAATTTGGTTCATATAGATTCCAAAAATCTATTTAATCATCTTAAATTATATATTATTCAAAACCAAGTTAAAATTCTGAATTTATTATTATTTTTTTTAAAGATTTTTGATACAAATGAAACAAACTGTTAAATTCCTCGTATTTACGATATTTTGTACTAATATATTTAATATATTAGTATCTATATATTTATTCTTTTAGATAAATAAGTAATTGGTTTACATATCTTAAAAGTTTTGTAGTACAAATATTTCTTGTTTTTCATTGGCACAACAGCTCCATGGTGGGCAAAGGCCGTCTGCCTGCTGATAGATTTCTTGATTGGAAATGTTTTCTTTTAAAGGGGCAGAGTTGTCAGCCCTACGTACAACGCTCTTCAGTCATATTAGAAAGGGACTTATGGTTTAAAATGGATTCTGAATCACTACAAACATCCAAGGCCCAGCCGGGACTCGAATCCTGCGGCACAGAGCGCCAGAACGATAGTCACTCGCCCATCAGGTCCAATACAAAGATTTACTTAAAGATATTTTAATTTCCTAACGTTATTTAAAAAAATTTTAAAAATTTATATTAAAATAACACTAAGAACTTTTAAATGATCCAAGATTCATAAAACTAAAAATATCCTATGTGAATAAAAATATTAAGTTTTTTATAGTATATAGATAACATTACTATTACTGCCCTTCAATTATCCTCATGAGACATTAGTAATTCGACATTTCTTAAACACTAACTCCTGAATAAACTTCAAAGTCACTTTTTAAATGGAAAAGCATTTTGAGATAAACAACTCTTGCCTGTCTATGTAACACTTTTAAAGCACTTATGATATACGATGAAATTGATTTACTCTTTAATCTTCTCATAGTAACATTAAATTATTTTTTTAAATATATGCATAAATAAATCGCGTAATAAATATATATATGCGTAAATAAATAAATAGTAAAATCTTCTATTTTAATAATATAATAAATTCTAAATGAAACAATGTTTACACATAATTCACGTAAAAAATACTACAGAAGCATGCTATATTTGAAATTTTACTTTTACATTTCATGTCAGTTGTATAAAAGTACTTCATGTGGCCTAAATAAGAATTTTAATGATGTTCATTTCATATGATAATATTATTTAGATGTTTTGAATTTGAATATGGTGTCCTATTTTTCACATCTGGAAGTTCTAATTCCATCTTAATTAATTGTGTAATTAAATAGGTTATATTTTCCTAATGGTTTGCCAAACCTCACAATAAGTCAATCAGAATTATTTGTAGACATCTGTAACCTGAATAACAATTGATATAAAATCTTTTTGTCTTGATAATTGTTATGTATGATTTAAAGGTTAACAACGATAAATAGTTCTTATTTAACCAAAATCATCAATCTACATTTATGTGTGCCATTATCAATAGTTTATCAAGATTTTATTTTGACATTAAATAAAAGCATATCAGATTTCTATTACATATTTCGTACAAAGCGTATTACATTTACCAAATCCCGTTAAAAGAGTTATTAAAAAACTATTTTTTACTAATATACTCCTATTGTCAAAAAGGATGATGTATTGATTTGCAAAGAAAAATAAATTCAATTTTTTTAGAAAGCATATTTTAATTTAAAAAGAAGAGTTAATATCTTTCAATAATTTCATTAGCATTGAAATTTTTTTCGGCCCTTCCTAAATGAACCAGTTTAAGAGTAAAACGAAATCAAGGCAATAATTAACATAATCTGTAGAGCAGAACCTTCATTAATCAAACGATTTACGGTTTTATAATTATCATAAATAGGTTAGACGGCTTACGGAGCAATATAGAATTTTTTCTCCTTCCCAGTACACCTGTTGAAATCGATACTAAAGAACAACGATCGCTGAATATTTTGTCTTCAATTCAGACGAACAACGTGACTGATAGGATATTTCATGATCGCCGTCTATTACGCAGCAACATACCTACCAGATTTTTTTTTATTTCTTTTTATTCGATCAACCTTTGTAGAAAGATGTCGAAAGCGAAAGGTCCATGAGGCCCTATCGGACAAGGTCGCTCAGACATATCAGGTCGTTCACCTAGCATTTGGACGTGTCTTGAGTAAAGCTAATTCGACCTAAACACAGACGCGGAACAAGTCCTGCTATGTAATCGATAGTATCAAATCTGAAATTATTACCAGGTCGATGAATTTTAAATCTATTCATACCTTTCCGATTTTACATTAAAATAATTGCTTGTGTGGTTTCAGTTTATTTAGAAAACAACAAAATTATAAGAAGGTATGCGTTTATGAAATGTATAAAAAAATTTGTTTGAGAAACAAAATGTAAAAATAATAGTAATCCAAAATACAAATGAATTGCATTGTTCGAAAATTAAATTAACAAAAAATTAAATCAAGAAAATCAAAAAAGAAAATTAAATCAAAATTAAAAAAACACTTTTAGTTTTCCGTCATTTGAACTTGTCTCATGAACTTCACAAACATTTACTCCCTTTACCGTAGTTTTAAATTAAAAAAAAATGTCTGTTAATCTATTCTTATCTTTTTTATTATTGTTATTCATTACGGATTTTAAGCAATTATGAATTGCATAAAAATTTATTTAAGAAACAAAATAAATAAATAATAATAATCTAGAATAAAAATTAATTACATTGTTCGAAAATCAAATTCCTTGAACTTTTACTTTAAAACCGCTTTTAATTTTCCGTCGTTTGAACTTTTCTCATGAACTTCTTAAATATTTACTCACTTTACCGCAGTTTTAAATTTAAAAAAAAAATGTCTGTTAATCTATTCTTATCCTTTTTATTATTGTTATTCATTATCTTGTCTTCAATACATGTATTTTTAGAAAAATAAATTAAGGAGAAAAATATAACATACGACATTTATATATTTTTTAATTTTTTTTTAAATAAATTTTTTACACATAATTATTTTTATTAAAATTATTTTACAGTACGGAAGAGAATTTTAATTCAACATTCTTACTTAAATAATCTAAAATTATAAATTACAGAATCATTAAAATGATTCTGTAATTTTAGATTACACACTCATTAAAATGATTCTGTAATTTTAGATTACACACACTTAGATTTTTTTCCACATTAAGAATCCCCTTTTTTTTAATTACTAAAAAATTATAATTATTCAACAATTTAACATTAAAAAATCACTATAAAATGCTTCTGACTAAAGAAACATTTTATGATTCTGTAATTTATAATTTTAGATTATTTTTGTGCTTTTTATCGCAAAAATTTTCTGTGCATTTTTTTTTTTTTTCTCTTCATTTTAGTAAAACAAAAAATATTTTATAAATAAATTATTTCAAAAAAAATCACTTCGCAATTTTTATAAATTCTTTTAATTTAACTCTATCACTTATATTAACTAATTTTAAAAGAGTAAAAACTAAATTATCCCTTCTCGAACGTTTACTTTATCAAGTCATTTCAAAAAATTCCATTTAAATTAATGGGAATTTATATCAGGTCCCTAAGTAAAAATAATAATTTCTTTTTTTAATTGTAAGATGTTTTCGTCAACTCCGGAAAACTGGCATGTGCAAAATAAATTCAAATGCTTCATTATAAGCCATTGATGGGAAGTAAGAATAAACTTCAAAATTCTAGAATCCGAGCTTCATCAATAAAGTAATCTTGATTTACTTGAATAAAGATAAGTATTATATTATGGAAAGCCTCAGGGATTTGTGGCGCCAAGAATCCTCGACGCCGGATCACAACATCCGAAATATCCAGTGCTTTCGACCTGCAGAACTATTCTATCAATAAAACCTGTTTCAAGGTTTCTTTACATTTTTATTTCAGAATAACGAATCACTTGTTAAATAATTAATGCATACTATCCATTCCATAATGAAGAATTTTGATTTCCTGATAAATGAAGCTGATCAGTTTTTTTACTTTCCAAATGAGAGGGGAGAAACCTAAGTCAAGAGTAATAGTGAATTGGTTCTACAGCTCACTGTATTTCAGCAATATATTGAAAATATTTATGCTTGTACAATCTGTTAGCCTAACAATTTCAATAATCGTTCATTTGAATTTTTTTAGCTTCAAAAACCATTTAAACAAATAAAGTGGAAATTAGATAATATCAAATTATTTTAAAACAAATATATAGTTTTGAATATCATCTTAAACCTTAGAGAAATTGAAGAAAATTGTTATATTAATCTAATAATATTTAAAATTACAATCAAATACAAAATGGGAACGACTCTTTGACTAAAAAAAATTGTGAAATCACCCTAAAATGACAGAAAGTCGCATGATGGAAAAGAAGAATAAAATCATTTAGCGAGAAAAAAGAATTCGATTCAGGGGTGTTAAAATGGAATTTCAAATTTTATGAACATAGAGAAAAATGAACATTAATAATAGTTTTTTCAACTAAGAGATTTTCATTATTACTATCAGTGATATAGTCGATTCAGTTCAATCGAAATATATTCATTACAATCACAGCATCATGAAAGAACAAAAGGCAAACCAAAAACTTTTAAGTGAGGTTAAGTATGCCGATTATTTACAATGCATTGCATATTCCATTACAAAACAAATATTGATCTGATTATAAGTAAAGGGTCAGAGTGGGGCAATGCATGATTTCCATACGTAAATTATGCTTATTGTTTACTTGTTTAAAATATCTTGCTTTGTTTCATGTATATTCATGCTAGCTCTGTTTACAATTTGATCACGAATTAATCGTAACATCCGAGGACTGAGAATTATCGTACAGCAAAAAGAAGATGCATACTATCGTACTGAAGAATTCGCAATCAATAGATTCAGAATGGTAAGAAAAAAGAATGTTGTTCAACAATTCCCATTCATCAATGTTCGAAAAAATTTTGCAAGCATTGTTGCTCAGAATTATGCACCCACTATGCGTCCTCTACTAAGGATGTGTAACATAACATCAAATACCTCGTAGTATGGTGCAGCATATCAGATTATTTATCAGTCAATCACACATCCACTTATTTTTAAAAGAGTACAGCAAAATAATCACCTATAATAATGCATTCAGTGTTATATGTTATGACGAATATCATTTTTCATCACGCACCATGATGTCCGTATCTGCGAGTGAAGGTACTGAGAGGGATGATCGCTGGATGATTGATCAACGATCGAACAATGTTCATCGTCATACATATTAAATACTTGGAGTTGACGTGGACTTTATTGGGTACATAAATCTGGCGCATAAACAGCCATTGCACGTTACAAAGGTCTTACAGCTCATGGTAGTACTATATCTATATGGAGCCATTTGCCAAAAATTCAATGTGAAAGCATACTTAGTACCTAGCATCCAATATTCCATCAACGCACATGTTCGACTCCACCCATAACCGGAATTTTCACTTGATCTTTCCCTGATTGCATCTGTTCAAAGGTTCCACAAAGATTTGCACAACGCTATTCGCTACCTAGTACAAGAGATGAGCTCTAGCATAGAATTGAAGTTGCATAGACTGTAATTCTCGTAGCTGAAACTGTTCAATTTTATGTCCAATTGTGTTACACTTGTTATTGCTGGGACGATGGTTACAATACTAATTTTTACATACTCTGTCAATCCAAAATAAATCACTTCATACTTTTTAATATTTTATAAAATATATAATTTTCTTAACACTTCCATTAGTGTTGCAATTTTAATGACTCACAGAGTATAAATGCATAAAACGATAATTGAATAAGATATATGTACAAAAGATTAGTTATTTTAGCTTTATATTAAGCAATAAATTACATATGTGAAAGAAATTCCATTCTGTTTCATGTTTTAGAAGTAATTTGAATTTACTATATGCATATAACGGCAAGCTATGTTTTAGAAAGAAAAAAAATCATATTCGACAATCAATTGACTCTCCTTTTTATAAGCAATATTTCTGATAATAAGAAAATAGGTATTTGTATACTTTTAAGAACATTAAAAAAGCATTTAATTTCAAACAAAAAAATCTAATAATACAGCAAACTATTTTATTCAAAAAGCAAAATTCTAAACTATGTATTATTGTTTAACTATAAGGAAATAGCATGCCTAATAGAATACTATAATAAAATATTACTAGAAAATATATAGTAAAGCGAATTATTTTTAATAACTGTAAATATGTAAAAACAGTAAAAAGTCTTCAGTCTTCTGATTTAAATATGTCAATTAGAAAGACTACAACGCTAGAGATTTTTCGCTGTTGTTACATATAAACATTTTTTAAAAATAATTCACTTTTCAATAATCCAAAAAGCAACCGCATTCTATGTATTATATCTGTAAATTTAAAAATTAAATAATATTTAAACATAAATTTAATAGAAATATTTTCAATATTTAATTATGAATAATAGCATCCATTATGAAACATTTTTACACCAACTTCCTCCTTAAAATAAAATATTTGTAATCATATGTAAGAAATAAAATATATATATAGTAAGCAAATATGATGTTTGTAATTCATAAATTATTTCTTACAAAACATATCTAAAAATATCTACGATATAAAATAGTTTTAATAAATAAATAAAACATTCTTTTTTCATGTTATTAAAAATAAAAGCACAATAAATGGAAACAATAAATCGTAATTTATATTTCCTCATTTTGTATCATCTTTTGAATTGTGTTTTCATCGAGGAAAACATGAATTTATATTTTTTGGGAAAACACTTAGAATAATAAAGTTCAATGATACTCAATGTATTTCGTCCTTCATTATTATGAAAGGAAGTAACAATAGTTCACAATAAACTTGACCTTAAAACATTCTATCTGCTGATAATCCAAGGGAAAACACACGGAAGTGCAGTTAATGAGATACACCTGAGGTCATATCTGATTCATGTAAATAAGGTCTTATGTAGAAATTTCTAGGACAAAATATTCTAAAGTTGAAATATAACTTTATTTTTGTGTTTTTCTGTAACTTATTTAAACAAGAAAACAGTCTATTTTATAGAAATAATGGCTTACCATTGTTTTAAACCAACAGCCATAAAGAAATTCTAAAAAACTTAGTTAAGATGTAAACCTCTAACCTACTTTTATTACACAATTACTGAACTTTTAAATAAATTTCTATTGTAAATTTAAATTACAGAATTTTAATAACTGTAGCAGTTTTTAGAAAATAAAATATCAGTGTGAGTTCATAAATTATCTATTCTTATTTACATTAATTTTATTTTTATTTTTAAATTTTCAATTAGCAACTTTAAATTATATATGTTTTACAGTAAAATACATTTTAAATTGCTATTATTTCTGTAATTTAATGTATATATAGCTTTTTTTAAAAATTATTTCAATATTAACTTATTCACTAAAGTATTTTGACTGCAATTTTCTGCATTCTGGATGATTTTTTTAAAACTTTTTATAAATATTTGATGTTATCTTCATCCACTTATGGATGTGTTTTTATTAAACTAAAAATATGGTTTAGGAATATAACTGTTTGAAATTTAATGAATAATTTAAAGTAATAAAATGAATAAAAATAAATTTGCTTAGAAGTAAATGCAGAGTAATATGCACTATTTAAATAAAAATAATAAAAATAGCTAAAATTGCATTATGCATAAACCGGGAACATATAATCACAAAAATGTTGCGAAAATCAAAAACAATTTAATATAAGACAGATAAATATTTGTTTACCTCACAAATAAATTAACATACATAAAAATTGATGGATAAAATTTGAAAATTTATAAATTTCATTGTTGAGTGTTTTGCAAAAGAAATCATTTTACTGCCGTTAGATAATATAACTTCTAAGAATTTATATATTTATAAAATGCATAAAACCCTTTACCAATTTTTTCAGAAATCAGAAAAATTATAACTTCTATTTATAGGCAAAAACGATATTCAACAGTATACGAAAATTACTATATAATTTAAATTAATTTATTATTAAATTTGATTTGAAAACTCTTTAGAAGAATATCTTAAAAGTAAAACAAATTTCTAGTAATAGCAATTGTTGAAATTTTTGTTAGTATTTTGTTCAATTCTTATGAGATATTATTATTTTTATTTAGTAATTTTAAATTAAAATAAAATAGAAATATTAATTTCGTATTTAAATTTGATTATAATATATAATTTGAGGCTATAATGATGTACTAAAAATTTTTATTTATTAATGCAAAATAATAATTTTTTAAATAAAAAGTAGGAGAAAGGTATAGTTTAACCATTTTTTTAAAAATTATACTTACAGCAAAATGAATTATTGTAATAAAAAATTTCGTATTTTTTTCTGTAATTGTGGTTTAATTGTCTTCATGAAAGGGATACATGAGCCCTGGAGGGGAGATACTGCAACCAACACAAAAAAAAAAACCCTACAAAAATAATACTTTTATTTTTATAGTCTTCCCAGTGCTTAAGATACAAAACCTTCACACGAGTTGTGAAAACAAAGCTAGTAATATGATATTTTTATACTGATAATTAGTGGTTGAAGCATCATTTCAACTCGGGTTTCATCAACAATGTCTTCAGTTAATGACCATTTAAATTTGGAATATACAATTCTTTGAACAAATTTCATTTTCAATCTTCTTAAATATTAAATATTTGGCAACAAATCTGTTAATGGTTTTCTTTCTTGTATGTTTTACTAGCAACCAATCGTCAATAGCAGGTTTATTGCTGATAGCATTATTTAGATACAAAGCATCATACTTCCCGAATAAATATTTGCATACACGAATTAATGTTTCAACAAATAATTATCAATTTTATAGTTGGAAAAGCCATTTTTACATCATTTAAAACAAAAATGGGAATAAAAAACTTTCATAGAATTGTGGAATTTTTTTATTTTTATTTCCTGTTCTAGAAAATACATCCTTTTTCTATATACATAATGACAGAAGCATCTAACACTCTTTAAACATAGCAAACTTCGTAAAAAAAGTTAGTCAAATAATCCCTAACAAAATTTGTACATTTATTTTTTAATAGGGATGATTGAACTCTAGGTCATGAATCCCCATCTCAGTCACAAATATTCCCACTACCACCATTTTTGTTTATTAAGCCTTTATTAAATAAAGTGTGCAGCTTTTTTTAACAAATTTTGATTCAAAATGAAATAAAATTGTAATTACATATTAAATATAGCTAAACAACTTCAGTTTAAAAATTTATTTTAACATGTTATTATAATAGATATAGTGAACAAATATAATGAGTAAATAAATTCAGTGAAATATATAAGAAAAGAATTCACATTTACAGAAAAGATAATTGTTAAATATATTTTGATGGTTTACGAATAAAAAAGAAAGGCGCAATAAAAATAACATGCAAAGTTAATACAAAAGAGCACTTGGTAATGAAACATTTCTTGAAATAATCAAGTTCGGAACTTTAGCTTTTAATCTAAATTTCTCAGTTTAATGATCTAAGTTTTTCCACCTTGAAATTGTTTTTCTTAATTTTAATTCAACTTTTCACTCGTATGTTCTCGATTAAAAATAAATGTTTCCGGAGTTATTAAAATAACCTGTTTGCTATAAACTGAAAAAGCGTTTAACATTTATTCTGGCGATTCTTTTTTAAGAAATATTTTTGTATAAACTAACATAGGATTTTTAGAAAAATTTAGATTTCAAAGCGTAAAATAAAATTATTGACTTGCCTAAATAAATTTAATTTCTGTTTATCCAAATTAAAGTTTATTATTTGTGAAATTTTTAATTAAATATAAACCAAATTGTAATTAATATAAATATTTCTAAAGGAAATTATACTTTATTGTCATTTTTTTTCCAGTTATCTTTGTGGATATTTTTTATAGTTCTACGCTTACCATAATAAAAAGAAGAAAAACATTTCCAACTCAATATTTAATTCGATGCTTATTAGATTATTCAATACGCTTGCTTCTGTTTTTATCCTATTTTACGAACGAGTAAAGTACTTTTCCCCTTGAGTTATTATATCCTTTGTACTGCATTCACTGCACCATGGGTGATAAATGTAACAGCGAACTTTCCAGGCACTTTTCTGTTCTTTTGTATGCCTAAAAAATCTCATTCGAACGATTGGCGAAACCATCAATAATGCAGTGCAGACATATACACTGCATTTACACAAATGACATTTGAATTCTCAGTCATAGAAAATTATTAATACTTTATGAATTAATCATTATACCATTAATACGAACAGCTAACATTAATCGTTATTTATAACTAGGGATTTTCCTTACTCTAAAGGTGCTTATTTTATTATTCTTTAATATCATATATTCTTCCATGTCATAAACATTCGCTACAAATCAAATTCCATTATATGTATTTTTCGACCATTCGTTTTACGACTAGATATATGGTAATTAAGGCACTTAAAATGTTTACATTTATTTATTTAGCGTATTGTATGAAATGTGTTGCGATAAAAAAAATAATGAATTTATTATTTTCAATGCTATTAAGTGGTGAAAATGCTTGAGAAATAATGAGAACTATAGAATTATATAATTTTTTTGAAGAGATTTGGCGTGACAGTTCAAATCAAACTTATCAAAAACTAAAAAAAGTTACAATAGCTATTTTTGTAGACAGTGTGTGTTTCCTTTTACATAAAAAAGAAAAACTTATTTTCCAAAGTTGTATGTTTATTTTTATTCAAAACTTTAACAAAATGTGAATATTTTATTTTATTTAATTTTTCATTCTTAATCATTGCATCATCCGAATAAAAATAATAAATATATATAATTTCTTAAAAAAGTATTTTAAAATTATTTTTTCCTAATACACTATTTAATATAATAGAAAAAGTTTGCAGGGCAAATGTTATATTTTAATTTGAATTTAAGTATTTCGACGTATCTTTAGAAATCCACTAAAAGAAGAATTTGAAATTTCATAACCAAAATATTGCCTGAAACCCAAAATATTCCACCAAAAAAGTAAACTGACAAGCACAAGTTAACAAATACTGTAAACTTATGTCTAACAAAACATCATTACTAATTATTTATAATTAAATTTATTACCTATTATAGTTTCATATTCATATTTATAAATATAATTTTAGACACCTAATGGCACACCTTTGGCTATCATATTAAAATTAAAATTAAAATAAATAAAAAAAATGTAGATTATTTTAATTTGAAAGTTTACGGATGAAATAAAATTCTACCATCTTAGACAACAATTTCGTTATCTTGTTCCAATAACACATTATATAGCGCAAATTATAAAAGCATTTTATATTGAGCACATTACATTGTTTCTTTTCATAAATATCTATTATACATAAAATTATAACCAAATTTAAATGAAGGGGAAGTATCATTCATTATTTTATAATAGTAATCCAGTGAACATAAAAATGCTTTCAGAAGTGAACTTTATAATTATATAAAAAAACACGATAAAATTATACTGCAAATCATTATTTTTAATTCTTATTGACAATTTTAATTTTTAAATAAGTTTCAAATCTCTCACGTATCTTCTGAATTAATAAGAATAATTATTTCAATCACATTTTAACTATATATATAGCCATCCAATGAAAATTCGCCCCACGTAACAACGCTTTTGAGTGACTACAAAAACAACCATTACCATTTAAAATCATAAAAGCCAATCTCATTTATCAAAATAAATAAATAAATAAATAATATTATACTGAAGGGTTACAATGAAACCTAACATTAACCTTCCATGAAGAACTCTGAAAAATCATAAGTTCAATGCTACCAAAAGTTTACTACAAATAATAATTCAATGCAGGAATTCCAGTTGACAAGGAGATGATGATCCAGCCCTTATCGAACCAATCGAAAATACAAGCCCTTTTATTCGTCTTGATGAAGAGTGTGCCAATTTGATCCATTATTATTAATCAATGCCCGTACCAGAAGGGGCGGTGATCCACCTTTTTGATCACTTTGGAAAGAGAAGTTGTGAACGCCTGTAAACAAACAGCGGTGGCGCCTGCGAACGGGCACTGTACTGGCCTTGAACCTAAAGGGTCGTGGACGTTGACTCCCCCCCGGGTCTTTTCTTCATCCTCGCCTTGACATTGGCGATGCGGCGCACGGAATCTCTGCTACTTTATTGTCCGAATAATTCTCGGCTCGTCGCATTCCAAGAGGATGGGAAAAAACGCCACTCACCTCTCCTCCTTCGTGTCTGCGGTCAAGCAGTGAGAGTGCAAGGCGACGTGAAGACCCGCATAAGCCTATAATAAACGAATACTAATTAGCCAATTGCCATACACAGTCGAATAAGACGGTTCTGCTGTTATTTTTTCCGAATTCCCAGCAAAGGTAATGTCGGTGACGAGAGATGCTTATCAATCCTTTTTCTAAATTGAGTCGGATGATGAATGCAAATAGGGGGAAAATGTTGCAGTCGCATTAACTTCTGGGAACTGAAGGGGTATAAAAAAAATAAATCGACTCTTGAAGAAATAGCCTTTCACCTTTCTTGCGAAGCCACGTGGAATCACATTAAGCTGTCATCGATGATGGAAAAAATATATATATTCTTTAAGTCAATAACTAGATAATTCAAAGATGTTCCATATTAATTTATGAAATGTAGCAACTTGTATTATAAATATATTAAATCTTAAAAAAAATAGTAGTATTTTTTTTTTCATGAATAAATGTTTGTGTAGTAATACTTATAAATGAGAAATTATTTTGTACAAATAACCAATTTTCGAACTCCCAATATTAAAATGATCTGTATTGCGTTAGCTCAATTTAACTCCAGAGTATTTTGAATCAAAGAGTTTTAAATCAAATTAAAAAATTAAAAAGTTACTTTTTCTTAACTATACTATTGTTAATTTAAATCACTTGATATACTTAAATCATTAAAAATAAGGTAAAGCACTTAACAAAATGCATTTATTTTTTAAACATCCTCAAACAAATGCAAAATATATCAGAAAACATTGAAATAATCTATGGTTTGTTGTTATAAATTCTCTGGATGTTTTAACAATTTTAGCAATGACTTTTACACTTTCAAAAAAACAAAGAAATAATAATGAAATTGCTGTCAAAATAGTTTTTAGAAATTTTGAAATCGGATTCATTAGAAGAATTTTTAACTGTCATTAATTGCTGACGTTTCAGACAAATTTTTTAAATGTTTAAAAGTAGTTCTACACAGTATAGTAAAATAAAAAAAGAGTGTTAAATGATTCGTTAATGGTAAAATTTTATTATTAAAATAAAGATGTGCATTGCACTTAAAATCAACATGATGTACAAAATTTTTAAAATTTGAAAAGAGAAGTATATACTAATGAAGATAATAAAAGGTCTCAGCTGCTACACGTAGTAAGGTTTTTCACAAAAGATATACCTACATCTTAGAAGATATATATATATACCATAATCATTACCGACTTTTTATTTTTTATTCATATATCTACATACATATATATTTGAATTGTACAGATAGACACTGAAATTGTATTTTTTTTGGAGTATATTCCAAAGAAAAAACTCCCAAACGCATATTTTCGCCTGTAAGACCTTTTATAACTTATAAAATTCCTCATATAGTATTTTTTCATTAATAGTACCAGTACAATCGAGATATAGTTCGATTGACCATCAATCCATTACGTTCTCTAGCAGATAGTACTAGTGCACATTGCACTCGAATCAAAGAGGCCTAGCAGTGAATACCTAAAGAATATATACATTCTTGGATTCACTACCGACTACCTGTGTTTTAAAGTTTATAAAACACATAATCCTATAATTTTCAAATAAAATGATTTTGCTTAGAAACATAATATTCATCTGAAAGTAGGATTACTTTTTTGGTGACACCACTAATAGCAACCGTCACCACTTATAACTATAGTTAAGTACCTTCAAACATAACAATGTCTTTCTTGTTTGCATAAACATAAATGATTTTTGAAAACTTTAAATTGATAAATTTAATTTAAAATTGATGCAATATCGAGAAAAAAATGTGTAGTAAAATAAAAAATTTATCAATATAAAATATAAATAGAATCAATATAAAAAAGAATACCAAAAACTGGAAACCCATAAGCGTTAAATGTAAAAAGATACTATATTTATACTATATTTTTATTTTATTCTTATTTATAAATTTCGGATATAGCACAGTAACGTTTTGTAATTAAACTGATTTAAAATAAACTTCAGCAAATTTTTTTCCTACAAAGAAAGAATAAATAATGATTCATTTTTGAATTTTTGCATTCCATGCAAATCTATTGTTATCTCGATAAAGCCACGGTTCATAACTAATTTTATCCCTAAAAAATTTTAATTTGATAATTTCAAATTTAAAAATTAGCATTTTAAAGTCAAAAGTTTTAATATAAAACAAACATATCAAAACGAAAATTTAACATTTCAGATACCATCTTTTCAAAACAATGAATGATGAAAGAAATTATTTCTTATCATTATAGTTAAAAATAAACAACAACAACAAAAATTAAAGAGTTCAGAAATTCTTATTAATCTGAATAATCCTTTGGAAAAACTTTTGAAAGTTTTAAAATTTTCTAATAATGGAGAATAATTATTATGACAATTTTTTTTTTATATTTCCTTGAGATAAATTTTGTAATTTAAATATTTTATCAAAGTAGATGATATTGTATTACTTTTTGCTAAATATTTCATGAAACTAATTTAAAAAATTCTTAAAATAATTTCGAAAATTCAGATTTCAGTTTTTTATGCTATCTTGGTCAACTGAATATAATTATCTATAAATAACACAAAAATATAACATAGTATTGCTAAAAATGAGAGATATTTATATCCTACTTTTAATTTATTATTTTTCATATTTTTATTTTACTTATTATACGATATAATTATTTAATTTTTATTTTAAGCATTAAAATAGCAGATAAAAATTATATTTATAAATAGTATTTTCAGAATGCTGAAACAATATTTATTACTTTAAAAATTTTGAAATTAATTTGAATTCTAATCTCTAAAAAGCAAAATAATAATATAGTTAATAATATTCTGAAAACTAATATCAATATGAATTTCGATCTAACGTATCCAAATAGAGATAAAAATCATGATCACGCTAAGATTTCAATTTTAAAAATCTTAGTACGATCATTCCAAATTCCATTGGCAAATTATGTGCCAAATTCCATCATCTTTCTAATCTTAATCCATCTTCTGCTCTTTTTAGCATTCATGTAAATTTACATTAAGAAGTTTTTGTAGTATTTATTTTGAAGACATTTATTTTCAATTAAAATACTTTTTAGAATTTATTAACAGGTAAAAACAATTTTCTAAATATAACTTACTATAAGATAATAAATAATATAATTTCAGCATCCATCGAATATTTATTCAAAAAAATGAAAGTACAAAAATAACAATGTATTCCATATTTCGATATAAATAAAAATCATAAATTTATTTCTAAAATAAAAAAAAAATTATTAAAATGACATTGACGTTTCTTATGATTTAATAGAATAATGGTAAAGGCAAAATTTTATGAAATATATTAATTAAGAATAAAAAATTCTAATACCTGGAACATTTCTTCTTTTTATGTGTGTTAAATTTTGACATTCATCTGTTTAAAAATCCTTTCCTTGAACTTTTTATTCTTGAAATGTATAAATAAATTATTCTTTTCATCTCTTTAAAAAGAAATTATTTAATTTTAGAATTTATCGTTAAAAGAAAGAATTAATTCAAAGCAAAATTAAAAAAAAAAAATCTTTTTCTTTAAAATAAAATTAAGTTGCCAAATGTAATATTTTTAAATTTAATAATTTAAAAAAAAAAAAAAATCGTTTTCTGTAAAATAAAATGAAGCTGCCAAATGGAATATTTTTAACTTGAATTAAGTAAATGATTTAAATTAATAAAAGTTAGTTGAGCTATTCAATAGAATATACTTTTACAAACAAAATAGTTAATTTACGCTCATGTAAATTAATTATTCAGTTAAAAATAATAAAATAACTTTTTTTGTTTTGAATGAATTGATAAAGATTAATTAACAAATGTCAAGGTCTTATGTTATTTATTACAATGCGTTCAATTTATTCGATATGATAATCGATTTTTTTAGATCACTGTGTTCATCCTAATTTTTATTGAATTTAAGATAGTTAAAATTTAAAAAAAAAAAAATTTTTAATTTAAATTTAATAATTAAATCACAGTAACGAAAAATAGTAGCAGTCCATGAATTTTTATGCTTTCCAATATCTAAAAATTAATGTTAAATGTTAAATACACGAATTTTATAAAAATTATCAAGAGTTTTCAAAAATAAAAAAATGTAATAAATATAATCAAGAAACATTTTTACAAATGTAGCTTTTGTCGAACATTTATATATTATTAAATTAGATTAAATAATATTACTAAATTAAATTAAATAACAAATTCGAAAGTTGGATTTTTTAATTTTTAAGAAAACAGAAAAAAAAATGTAAAATGAAATTCAAATAAAAGAATTTATCAATAAAGTTCTATTACGTTATTTGAAATAAACGCAATAACTTTTAAGCTGCTCTTGTGTATATGAAAATATCACTTCATTTCAAAAAAAAAATTATATGTTTTCATTTAGCAAGTACCAGAAAATGCAACTTGCTTTTTAAAAGTATTCTAAGCCCTTTTTAAAAATGTTTTATAATTTGCATCAGAAAAGTAAAATTTCCATTTCTTTTATGCTGAAAGTTCTAGTTTGACTTGTTGGTTTGAAATTGCTGGTATGCAATATTTCACCTTTTCAAAGCCGAATGAGAATATAATTAAAAGGCGTTGGAGTAATAAACGAGCTGGAATATGAATCAAACACGGCAAGCCTACTGCGCGTACATGGGCGAGGTTTGCACGCTGTCAAAAGAAGATACGTTAACACCCATGATTGCCTTTTCATAAGAGTAGTTATTCTAGTTTGCTGAACTCAATAGATCGCTCCTAGCAGACAGGTACCGCAAAAGCTGTCCAATAAAAAAAAAAATTGTTACAAGCAGGCATTGGAGTATTCGAATTAAAAAAAAACAAAATGCCTATTATGCCAATATTTCCATTAAACTCGGAGATCATAAATTTTGGTATTTATAAAATTCAAGGACTTTTTCTTTCTAGGCTTCTTATGGAAAATCACTTTTGTTAATTGGTGTTATACTTTTTACTATCTCAATTGGGAAAGAACACTCCTACTAGGTGTGGGTTTGGTTTGTCGCTCTACGGTCATTTCTTGCACACTTTAGGCTAATTAGACCGGGACCTACAGTTTAACGTGGATTCTGAACCACTCACAAGCATCCATGCCATCGCCAGTATTCGATCTTGAAGCTTGTGGTACCAAAAGCCACAACTCTAGCCAATTGGCCATCGGAAGACAGGTACCACAAAAACTGTCCAATAAAAAAAAAATATGGCAGGCATTGGATTATTCGAATTTTAAAAAAACAAAATGCCTATTATGCCTATATTTCCATTAAATTCGGAGATCGTAAATTTTGGTATTTATAAAACTCAAGGACTCTTTCTATTTAGGCTTCTTATGGAGAACCACTTTTGTTGATTAGTGTTATCTCAATTGGGAAAGAACACCTTTACGAGATGTGGGTTTGGTTTGCCGCTCTATGGCCATTTCTTGAGCACTTTAGGATAATTAGACCGGGATCTACAGTTTAACGTGGATTCCGATCCATTCCCAAACATCCATTCCACCGCCGTATTCGATCTTGAATCCTGTGGTACCAAAGAGCACAACTTTAGCCAATTGGTCATCAGCATACAGATACCGCAATAGCTGTCCAATAAAAAAAATTTTGCAAGCAGGCATTAGAGTATTCGAATTTTAAAAAAACCAAACGCCTATTAGGCTACTATATTCTTTAAACTAGGAGATCATAAATTTTGGTATTTATAAAATTCAAGAAGAACTCTTTCTATTTAGGCTTCTTATGGACGACTACTTTTGTTAAACAGTGTTATACATTTTACTACCTCAGTTGGCAAAGAACATCCCCTAGGAGATGTGGATTTGGTTTTTCTTTCTACAGTCATTTTTTGCCTACTTAGGCTAAACAGACCGGGATCTACAGTTTAACGTGGATTCCGAACTACTAACAAACATCCAATGCCACCGCCAGGATTCGAGCCTGAAACCAGTGGTACCAAAGGCTAGAATTCTAGCCTACTAACCGTCAGACCGCTACGAGATATAGGACGTACACGCCCTCTATTTGCCTCTTCAAGCTCAATGGAAAGAATTTACAACTCACAGATTTAACGTGCCTCTATGTTGCCAGACAGGGCGACATAGATGGTTATCAAGATTAATTTTTTTCTAGACATAAATATGACTTTTAATGTAACTTCATAACGTTTGCTAGACATAAATATGGCTTTTTCTAAATAACGTTTTGATCATACAAGTAATATTTCTCCATGAAAGTACTTCAATGTGAAAATATTACTCAAAGGCTGACCTTGTAATTTAAGCTATTTGAAGATTATATCAAAAATGAGTTTCAAAACCGAAAATCAACTGACGAAATTGAGATCTTAAGAAGATGTTCTATTTTCAATAACATTCCAACTTAGAAATTTTTAATCCTGATTATGTAATGTATATTTTCATTGCTTAAAATGACTTTTATAAGCTAGCGATTTAGTGGTTTGTGAAATGAAACTAGAATAAACATAATGCCCAGACTTCGGATTGTGACAAACTTATGATGTAATTTTTTTTAATTAATATATAAAACATTTATTTTTTAATTAATATTTTTATCAAAATTCCTTCTCTTTTGTGATATAATGTGTTGCGTAAATCATATTCCATAAAAAATTTCAAGCATTTTATAAAAAAAATGAAGTTTCTTACAGCTTTTACAAAGGAATGAGAAAAAAAATCTGTTTTTCCTACGATAATTATTATTTTTTTTTCAGTCATAAAATCCTATTATGATTGAAACAAAAAAAAATCCTACTCCTTTTGCAGCATAAAAATAAAAATAAATTTTTAAAACTATTTAATTTTTTTACTTATCTTTCATTTAATACTTATCTTCTAAGATTAATTAAAAAGTAGTATCGCATCCTTCGTATTCATACAAAACTTATCGAATAAGTTTTGTGATTTCATTATTTATTATTATACTCATTATTTATGCTTTATAGGAGGGAATATTAAATAAAATAATTGAAAAAGAAGTTTAAAGAATAAAAAAAAAATTTTAATGAACAATATACATATAAAAAAATTGTTCGATGTTTTTTAACATCAATATAAATCTATAATGATATTATACTATTAAATATGAATTATTGGAAAAACATATCTCCAGGTAATTTTACTAATTTTTGATATGATAGTTATTTGGTTAATGCCTTAACCGCACGATCATAAAAGTCAATTAATTTTGTTGGCCAAGATGTAATCTATAAAGAAACCCACCCCTTAATGGAATAAAAAAATTGATGTTACCTTGGGACAAATTTCCTCGAACACGGAGCAATAAATAATAACAATAATTAGACAAGATTTTGAAACATCTTGATCGTTAATTTTTTATGCCATTTTTTTCTCCTATAATAAGTAACTGTTAAACCTGCATAACGATTCTCTCCATTACAACAGACAATTTGTAATGTCGAATAATTTTACAAGTCATACTGTGTTCCATAATTTAACGTAAGTCAGATTATCCAACTGATGAGTGTTCATCAAAAGATTTAATGGTTTTGATTAACTAAAAAAAATATCCCTTTCATTTAAATATCTATTTTATCATTAATTCAAAATAAGTAATGCCTTTTTAGAAGAATAAAAATAATACAATAAACATGCTTATTTCATAGAAAGACATATTTTGAAAACACATTAATCAATATTCGTTTTCCTTACATAATTATTAATTATAGCTCTTGTACCACCTTTTCTTCATTCATGTTGTGCAGTCACAGCCAATGATGGCATTAAAGTGTTTTAACGTGTTAACGTGCAAGGAATTAATGTGCTTAACTTTTTATAAATTTCGCGCCGATTTAATGCGAAAGCCTGACTCGTGGCCGAGCAGTAACAAGCTCAGCTAAATGCAGGAGGGCTTTAATTAGATTCTGCTGGCGGCGACCGTTGTAACCACTGCTTTCAGAAACTAGAAGACTCGATGGTGATAGTAAGCATTTCATATCAATAAATCAGGCTGTTTTAGTCGAGAGTTTTCCAATTTTCGTTCATACGAAATGACAATAAGGGGCAGTTACAGTTAAAAATCCTATTGGAAAGCAATGTACTTCTTTCCGTTATTGAATTGTTCTCGATATTCACAAAAGGGCCCACTGATGTAAAAAAAACAAAATAATGTTGTGACTAATTCTCAGCGTCCTTCAGTGTGGGACGGACATCCTATGAGTAATCTACTCGTGGATGGAGGGAAAGGGGACAGCTTCTGTTGTAATGGAACACTCGTAGGTAGAAGTCTGACTTGATTCCGCGTCGCTGAAGAAGGAGGGCCGTGCCTTCCGAGACTACTTTTAGGGGAAACTACCCCACAATCGCGTATCATATGAAAGAAAACTCGGGAAATTCCCACCCGGTAATCCAACTAATGAGGTAAGATGCTGAGTATCACAAACTCTATCGAATCTCCTCATTTTTGAAGCAGTGTCTACAACAAAGCCGCTAACAGATTGAACCACGACCCTAATGCTCACCAGCGGCGCACTTTACCACTGAGCTACGAGTCGGGCAAAACAAAATAGTAAATAAAAGTGAAATCTTGCGATTTTATCGCATGTGTAGTAAACTTTCGCAACAATATTTTCTTTTCGAACTCAGTTGATGGTTCGCTACTGAGAAATACTGTTTCACTAATATACACAGTCTCAATTTAAGTTTGAATCTGAATCCATGTTATAAGACAGTGAAATTAATGTTGATGATAACAAAATAATATATCATGTTTCAGAATCCTTTGATGAGTCTATATAAAAAGAAGAGACTTGAGATTTAGGACTTTTAAAATTAAATATATTTTTTTCTTTTTTTCAAAATTTTTAATTATATTTCAGTACCAAAAATCAAGCAGGTTTTAGTCATTTATATATAGTTTTAGTTATTTTTATTATTTGTTTTTTTAAACACAATGTTGAAATTTTAGAGGAACAAACTCTGAATATTTTGCTTACATTTATTGAGATTATTACGTTTCTCCTGACTCACCTTCTTGAATAATCATTTTAGCTGAAATTAATTTTACATAACTAATAATTCAAAAGGGACCTGATGGTCGAGTGGCTAGTGCTCTGGCGCTCGGGACGACAGGTTTCGGGTTCGATTCCCTGCGATGCCATGGATGTTTGTAGTAATGGTTCGGAATCCACTTTAAACCGTAGATCCCGGTTTCATTTGACTGTAGGGCATTGGGCTGACAGCCCTACCCCGTAAAAAGAAAATAGTCTTAATTAAAATGAAAATTAACTACTGTCAGTCGTAATTGTAAATTATCTACTGTCTCGAAATCTGCCAGCGAGCAGACGGCCTTGGCCCATCATGGGGCTGTTACGCCAATAACGATAATAAATAATTCGACGCAACTTGGGTTTTTGCTATTAAATAACACTCACTTCATAAAATGCCAATATTTATTAAAAATTGCAAAATGAATATATGATCTATATTTAGACACAATATGTAGGATTTTCAGTGCAGCTTTGATTATGAGGACCAGGAGCCTTTTAACATGAAAAAAATTCACACCTATTTTATTTTATACAAATTTCTAAAATATTATGTTATAATCATTACTGTTTAATTCGTAAAAATATGGGAAAGGACTAAATAATAACTTATTTATTCCTTTCGCTTCTCATTTAAAGGATAAAATCTACAGGATATCCATGAATTTTGTATCCATTACAAAATTATGTGAAAAAACAAGAAACGATAGAGAATAAAACACCTTTATTCAATTAGAATGTAACTTTAAAAATGTATGAATTTCGATATGACATTCTTCATTTCTGTCCAAGTTGACAAGCAAATAATACTTAATTCCATGTCATAAATCCACAAGTCTCTGAAGAATAATGGAAACACATAACTTCCATCGGACTTTTTCATGTGGGAACATGTGTGGAATATGTGAGGAAAAATTGTGTCTATATTTGTTAATCAGTGTAATTCAGTAATCAGTGTAATCAGTGTTATTAATCAGTGTAATGTTAGTTCCAAAATTCCTTTGATGCTTGCAAATCAGAGATTGAAATTGAGTATCGATTGAAAGTAATAATTAACCAAAGGATAACACATCTAAATCGATTAACATTTGTAGTTAACATTATAAACTTGTTAATATAATGTGGTTTTTTTATATCTTCAAGTTTCTTTAACATATTTCCTTAATATGTCCAATAATCTCCGTACAGCTTTTATTTTTATTTCTGACTCATATTGTTTATGAAAAGAAATTTTAAAAAATTCGATTTTTTTCTTTTATTTTTCATTTTTAGTTTCCTTAATTTTAAAAAGTTGTTCAGTACTGAATATTATAATATTCATTTGCCTTAAATTTTTTTTTTTTTTTAATTTAGGAAGGTTAGCTATTTTGCACTAATATGCAATACATGTACTAGATAGGTTTAAATTATTTAAAATGTACAATTATTATATTGTAATAATAAATAACAGTTGTTCAAATAAATTATTAGCTAAATCTAAATTTTCCAAGGGCATTGCTTGAGAGCCAGACGATTAGTTACGACACTTTGATAATTCGGAAGAATGCAACTTCCAAATAAAAATATATCACTCAAAATACAGAATTTAAAACAAAACTATTATGACTACTTAAAATTGAATAGAAAATTAGGGTAAAAAATTAAAAATACACGGGTTATTTTTAATTTACATTTAAATGCTACAAAAATTTACCTGAATCAACAAATTTAGCTTCAAGCGCCATCTATTGACAAATTATGTTTTTATATAACAAAATAAACCTATCTACATTTTGTATATTATATTTTACATAAATATTCATAAAGTTATTTGAAAAAAATATTGTTCAAATACGAGAATAAATATTATTATGAATTTTTGTATATATAAATAAATATTATTATACATACGCAATTATAAATAAAAATAAAATAAAATATATTTTCGATTTTTCAGAATAAAATATCTCGTTTTTCAGACTGAAAAAATAGCAAAATCTAATTTTGAAATATTAGGGAAAAATTAATGTTAGTGTAAAAAACCTCAATTATAAAAAAAATAATGCACTTTATAATTCTTTAAAACATAAATTTAAACTATGCAATTTCAAAAATATTGTAATAAGTTGAATAAATTATGCTTGCAACCTCCTTCTCATGAATTGGTTAATTCTAATTCTTTCCATTCATAAAAATATCAAGAAACTTTTGAAGAATTTTCAAACGAGAGAAATGTAACTGTACTTTTTATAAAATTAATTTTCTACAAATTTTACTGACTATTCTAATGAAACTTCATGTGTACAAAGAAAAATTAAGCACTGAATAATTCTAATTCATTTTGAGTTATAAGGAATAATATGGATATAATATCTTAGATCAGTAGAGAGGGCATTTGCAAAAATTTTCTTTAATTATTTATTTTTAAATTCATTTTCGACTCTAAAAGTCTATTTTTTAATAAATGAATATTAATTTCTTTAAAGTTGTCGAATTCGCTGAAGATCCAATCTTTAGTTAATTTACAGACAATGATATTTGTTCAGAATAGGAATATTCTGTGGAGATTACTCATAAATATTTTTAAGTAATTAAACAAATAAAAAATAAAGAAATTTCTTTAGACAGCGGGGAAAAAAAATATATTTTTACAATATAGATCTAATTCATCGATTTAAAAACGAGATATAAAGATAGGATTTCTTTTGTTTAATATAAAGATATAGGATTTATTTTGTTAAAATAAAACAAATTGAACTTTAATAACAAAAAGAATGAAATGTTCTTAACCTTTTTTGGTATTTTGAAAACTTTATAAATTATTTTTGTTTTCTGAAAACAAATATGGAAATTTTATAATCTTCCAAATAATATAAAAGTTAAAATAAAGAAAAAATAATAAATAAAAAACACAAAAAAATTTGGAACGATTTCATAATTTCTGGGGATTACAATTTGAGTGATTTGAAACATTTATCGGCCTGTAACGTGCGATTTCCCTATGGGAAGAACCCCTGGCTCAAATCATAAAATTCTGCTGTCGCAAAACGGTGAAACGTCATACTTTACGTAACAGCTCACGTGATTTCACCATCCCATGAGAATCGTTTTAATTTCAGCCTGAACTTTGGCTTCCTGCAAGTATGGCGTAATTTAGTTGCTGTCGATTTGAGCCTGTCGAAATGTAACGGTTTTTTGTCCAAAAATGTATCGCGGCAAGTTGTTAATGGCTGTGAATTATATTAGAATTGTTGTGTACCGTCTTAAATGTCATAATGTAAATAAATATCAGTTAGTTGAATTTCATTCTTCTTACAAGAACTGAATCATCATGTAGTAACCAGAGTTCTTGTTGAAATAATTCTTTAATCTTCTCCCGATGTAAAAAGAACATTTGAGCTAGCCGATTATGATTTTTATGTCTGTTACAAATTATAGGAATACCTAAAATGTAAGAAATATTTTAATGGAATTAAAAAAAGTCCCTGCAAGTCATATAAGTGGTGAAATAAAATGCGATAATTATTGCGATTGGGTGGGAAAACATTATAAATGTTATATAAAAAGAAAAAAAAAGCTAAAGGAAGTTTATATGAACTTAGTTGTGTGGTTAGTATATTGTTATGGTTAGTTGTAAGCAAATTAACGAAAATTAATTTTTTGAATATATATATATGTAAGAGACGAATACCATAATTGGTGCGATCAATGTAAATATATTGGTTTTACTGATAAATAATGAAGCCAATGTAGTAAAAAATCACGATTTTGAAGGTAAGAAAACTGGTTTTGAAAATCAAAATGACTAATGCGATTTTTTATATAAAACATTCGGATTACCTTGTATTGGCTCATTACGGAAAAGGATTTTCAATTTTTATCTAAATAATGCTTTCAAAATAAAATTAAACTATTTACTAGATATCAAGGAAATAATCTCATGCATCTGACTATGAAGTACGATTTATCGATTCAATCCATTTTACATTGATTTGTTTGCTAGATTTTTCAACAACTTTTGGATTAGAAGAGCTTGCAAAAGGTTATTTTCCTCATCTATTGAAAATTTCCAAAAACCAAAATTATATAGGTAAATACCCTGATAAGCTTTATTATGCCTATGATTCTATGGCATTAAAAAAAAGAAAATTCTTTGATAAATGATAAGAAACAGTTAAAAATGAAGACACCGATGTCTAACACTTCTACATTTGATTTTCAAAAAGAAATTATAAAATACTGTTACTCTGATGTAGATATTTTAAGAAAAGGTTGTTTAAAAGTTAGGAAATTATTTTTAAAAATAGTTGATATTGATTCATATAGCATACATCAATATCAACCATTACCATTACATATGGTAACGGTTGATAATAATTACCACACCATTACATACACCATAGTTATTATGTACACCATGCTCCCATATGTTACTTGAGCAGATATTTGTAAGGCAATATGAGATAATTCTTTAAAGAAAATACAATTGCTACAGATAATGATATTATTCAATAAGACCAATATAATAAAAATCCATTGGTTAGTTAGACATCTCATAAACATAATACTAACATACAGCATGTTTTAAATAGACAAGAGAAAAAATGTCAGAATATAGCAGAAGCGTGAGCTTGCTTTCTTATCGTTCCAAATTTATTATTTGAATATAAAACTTATAAAGTATGTTTTTTAATGGAAATATAATGGGTTTTTTTTTTCAAGGTTGTTATTGGCATGGATGACTTAAATTTTAGAAAGATAATAAACAAAATCAAACATGCATGGAAAAACATGCATATGTGATTTTGTTACCTTAAATAAACAAAATCAAACATGCATGAAAAATTTGTATGACAAAACCAAAGAGATAAATAACAAGATAAAATATTCAGGATATGAGTTAATTCAGGTAAACCAATGCGATTTTGATAATAATAAAGAAATAAAAAAAATACTTAAACAAATAGAAAAGAGACCTTGTAGACCATTTAAATCCTACAGATGTTTTTTATGATGATAGATAAGAACCTACTATAAACATCTATACATAAATATGAAATGCAAAATAAAGAAAAAGTTAGATATATTGATGTATATACAGTCTATCCAACCATAAATTTCCTTATTATCTTAGACATCCTTAAAAGATATATAAACCTGAAAAATACAATAAAAAATGGTACAGTTTAACGAAATCTAAGGTCTATCTTCTAGAAAGTTTATCATCCTGTGCTGTCATAAACAAAAGGAAAAATTGTTATTTAGTTTATGTAAATTGTATTAAGAAAATATTAAATGTAATCCCAAAGCGGAGTCTGACAAAACTAAAACTTTAAGAGAGAAGAGGAAATGTAAAGAATGTGATGAAATGAAAAATTAAGAATCAATTACCTAACCTTATAACGAAAGAAGTTTCATATGTATTTGAACAACCACAGAAATAAATTTAGCAGTTCAAAAAGGACATATGAAATTCAGCATTTTAATATAAAATCAGATATTTTATTTAGTGACTATGTCAAATGTTTACACTTAAATTAGAAATAGATGAGATATGGAATTTCAATTTCGAAACTTTAGAAAATGTAGTATACATGTAAAAGAGAAACTAGATATAGATTTAGAAAAAATTTAGAAAATCCAGAAATGAAATTTATAGTTAAAATATGTTTAAATTCTCTTTGGATAAGTTTAGACAAAGAAAAAATATGCAACAAATTGAATATGTAAGAAAATTGGATGAATTTTAAATAATTATATTGAATGATAATAATAAAGATTTGAATATGTTTTTGAATAATGATTGTGTAGAGATGTGATATATAATGGAAGATGAATATGTTACAGACAATTTTAATACAAATATTTATATTGCTGCATTTACAAATGTTTTAGCAAGAATAAGATTGTATAAAATGGTGATAAATTATGAGAAGTACAGTATTTTAACACTAATAGCATTGTTTATATTGATGATGGAACAAACAAAAGTAGAAACAGGTAGTATGTTAGGCAAATGGACAGATGAATTAAAAGACAAATGTAGAAAAACTTGGATATCCCCTGTTAGTAAAAACTATGGATATTATTGAATGATGATAGGGTTAGTGCAAATGTAAAGGGTTTTATAATGACTTATAAATGTGAAAATACTTAAATTCAAAGAAAGAATGAAAATAATAACAAGAGTAAAATAATACATATATGTGAATATAAATTAATTTCAACTATATAAAAGTTAGAAATATCAAAAATAAAACAAAGGATTGTTTGGCATTGATAAAAGAATTTTGGATAATTTTGATACTGTATATTATTTATATATTAAAATATAATCATCTGATATTTTTTGCTTTTCTAAACAATATTTCTAAATAAATGGAACAATATTTCAATGAATTTTACTTCATATGCGATAGACAAATGACACAGACAAAAAATTTTTTTATATAATCTTTTTAAAATTTATGATGATGATATAATTGATTAATTTTTATGATGATGCAAAAATAAAATGTTTGAGAATCAATGCCCCAACCAAAATCATGACTTCAAAAAAAAAAAATTATCTTATTATTAATTATTCACTTCTCAAAGATCAAGTATTAAGCTCATCACAAAAATTCTAAGCAAAATGCATATATTTATTTAAACTATCCCTTTACTTATGGGGCGGGAATAAAAATAATGAAAATAAAATTGAGAATAACTGGATTAAAATTGATTAATGTGTAATAAAATACCTGAACTTTTTTGTGAATGAATAATTTAACATTAGACAAAATGAAGTGATGTTTTTAACATAGACTCTTTTAGCTCATGTATTTTTAAAATATATAGAAAATAGTGTGGGAGTAAATACAACATTTACGAGAAAAAATATATTTTTCATTTTTTTACATATCAGTTGGCACAACTTTTTCTTGCTTTGTTTCTTATAACATAAATTATATCTTATTACTAGAATAACACATTATTTATAAAAGGGTATAAAATAAATAGAAATCTCTGGTTTTTGTTTGCCATTCAATTTGAAATTTTTACTACTAAATACAGTTTTAGTTATGATTTGTTTTAAACACATTTTAAGATAAGGATAAATTTCACTGCAAAGTAACAACAAATTTATTCTAGTAAAACACTATCTCCACATTAAATGTTTTCTTTCCCTGGAATATAAAAAAAATTATAGTAAATTGCCAATTTATACATAAATGTATGTACATGTAAATAATTTGTCTACGTAATGTATTACTGAGTACCAGAAGTTTGTCAAAACAGCCTTGATAATAATAACTGCATCAAATTAGAAACTTATAATATTCTATATTATTGCAATGACTAAAATTATGTCAGTGTTCAATCTTTTTCATTAAAATAGAATTGCAAAAGTACAAAAACATGATCTGCATCAGAAAAAAAATATATATATATATATCATATATTTTTTAACATTTAATGCAATAAAGATGCATCATCTTAAATTACATTTCTACTTTCAAGTGCCATACATTGACAAATTATTCTAAACATTATATATCCTTAAACTTAATAAAACACTTTTAATAAATATTTAAAAAGTTAGTTTGAACAATTTATTCAATGAAAAAGCAAACATTAAAATCTAAGAAACAATAACATAGTGAACATCAAATTTATAATAGTCCGATAAATTTTATATTAGGTAATTCAAATAAATTTTAGAAATTCTTCTGGTTCGAAATTGAGAGATCTTATTCAAAATGTATAGAACAGTATCATTTATCAATGTTAAGAAGAAATTTAATTCCTATTTATCAAATATTAAACAAAGAATAAATTTTAAAATTGGTATTAAAATATATATATAATTACATGCTTTCCATTATAATTTCAATTGCTTTCAAAATTCCAATTGCAATTTTGGAAAATCTCATGAAAATAAGTATTTGCACTGTTCCTTCCTTCCTTCATATCTAATATGAATATATTGTTTCCATTGTAAAAATAAATAATTATCAATAAAATTGATGCAGTTATTTTTAAAACAATTTTAGATTTGTTATATGAATTGATTTTGTTTTCTAAGTAAATTGTTTTAATTCAGCTATTATTTTTTCAAAATTTACTTGACCTTCAATTCTAATTATTTCTTATTTTTGCTACATTTCTTCCAATATGTAAGAAATCTCATTAAAAAGTTATTGAACATTAGAAAACAGATCAAAGATATAAATTTTTTTTGCTTGTAACAAGTAAATTTTAGAAAGAGTCACTAAATTAGTATATTTATGTACAGTTCAAGACAGTTATTTCTCAAAGTGTAAACATAATAAAGCTGAAAGTCATTGCCTTAGAAAATACTAAAGCAATCTATATGCATGCATTGCTACCCAACTTCGAATGAACATTCCCCATACCAATTAATAAATCGTTGTGTATGCAGTTGTTTGTTAAGAATTATTCAGCATTAACACAACATGCATACTAAAAGTTGTAAATAATAATAAAAGAAATCATAAAACATTTGTTTCGTAAAAAAACATAAGTAAATGAAAAACGTTTTACCATGAATATAAAAATTTAAAAAAAAATTTTTTTTTTTTTTTTTTTTGTATGATTAAAATTCTCTATTTATAATTTTAAAAAGAAGTTTTAATACACCACAACATTTTAAGATTATAAAAAGATTAAATCAAATGAAACAAAATAAAACAAGTCAATTTCAAAAATATTTATTTAATGTTATCAGCTGAAACAATTGCTGTATGCAGAAGATCTCAAAAATAATGCAACATACATTTTATAGATCAGTAAAAAACAAATAAGCAAACATTTATAAAATCGAAAATGCTTACAAATTTTACATAAACACTTACAAAAAAGATTTGAACAATGATGTAGTGGTTAGAAAAGAATACACTATGTGCAATCACAAAATACTTCTGGTAAAATCTCATCCACATGATTTATATTTATTCTAAAGCTTTATAGTACACTATTAAAAATAAGATTGTTAAGGTCCTTAATACTCAACAAAGACAAGCTCTTATAAGCAGCATTTAAAAGTGCTTTTATTGATTTTTTAAAAAAAATATAATAATTGATTGAAACTTAACAGTATAAAAAAATTATAATTATAGCAGAAACATTTATACAAAATTTGACTATTCTAAACATTGTTTAATAAGATTCACAAATAAAAAAAAAAATCTCAGAAGTTACACTTCATATCTCTAAGTGTATTAAGGTTGAAAAGATTACTAGATCGTAACATTAAGAATTTCTACATTAAAATAACAATTGAAATCTTTTAAAGAATATTAAAAAAAAAAATATTAAACAAAATTACACACATCACAGAATCTCAAAAGTAAGGAAATACCTTGTAATATTTCAGTATTTGATTGTTATTACAATAAGTTTCTTTCTTTCTTTTTTTTTTCTCCCTTATGAATGCTTAATAGCATTTAAAGTGTTTACAAGATTGTACAACAACATTTTTGGGGATAATCTTTGAAATAAACTTTATGCTCATAGCCATAAACAAAGAATTCATCTACTTTACCCTTCCACTCATATTTTACTTGACCAATAGGCACAACTCTAAGACATTGCCGCTAAAAAAAAGGGGAGAAAAATATCAAATATATATTTCTAAATAAAATACTTTAGAATGCTAGATACTTCTTATTTATTTAATACATGTTTTATTTGTGTTGGCCTATTTTTATAATTTATAAATTTATGTCAATTTTTTTTTTATATCTTTTCTACTAGTTTATATTATTCATTACTGCTTCATCACAATATAATAAAAATTTAATATTATTATGCATTTTTAGTAATTGGATATCTTTTAACAGTAATGAAGTAAAAAACTAAATTTATAAGCATACAGTTCTTAGGAGAAAAAAATTGAATGCAAATTCAAGATTCAATTTTACAGATGTTTCAAAAAAGGTTTCATTTCAACCTTTTTATTTTATGAGAGACTTTATATCTGTCTTTATAAATTACCCACACATCTAATTGAAAAATTCAACACATTTATAATATGTTTCATAACAGAATCTACTTTAAAAATATTAAAAGTTAATTCTTAATGTGGGCAAAACATGGTAAATTACCATGCTAATATCACTTCATTTTCTGTTTAATGTAGCATTATATACATTGAAAAAAGTATGCTTTAATATATAATTTTTTTATGAATACTTTTGTACTTTTTTTGTACATTTCATCTACTCAAGAACTGGAAGAAAAAAAATGTCTTTAATTTAATATTTAGTATACTGGTAAATTTTTCTGAAGTTCCAAAATAATCTGAGCATTTAATGTAACAAAAAAAATTTACCTGCTTTAAAATTCTTTCATTAGCAAATGCAGAATTGTGTTTTCCAACTAATTCATTTGAAGCATTACAGACAGCAGTATCTGAAGCATGGTTGATAGGAAAAACCTGTCATTTTGAAAAAAATTACTTATCTTAAGAAATCTAAAAATGATGATTAATAAGTTAATAAAAAGTTATACAATCATATTTACTCTAGGATTTTCTTCTTCATACGCAACTTGACCTGTCACTTCCAGTACTAAGTTTTTAGGCATTCTGGATGTTTCTGATATATAATCATCTTTATGGTTAGTCCTAGAAAGAAAACAAGAATTTTATGTAGAGATTAAGAACTTTAAATGAAATCTACAATTGATTTTTATTATAAAAACACAAATAAATATATATAAAATTGAATGATAGGATGATATCATAACCTCTCATTATCAATAACAATTTCGATGGTTATCTATTTTTAATTCACAACTAAAAATTCTCAAAATGTAATTTGCATAATAAAATATGCTTTAAAACATCAAAGTTTTAAAACAAAAAGTTTTTATAATGTTTTCAGTGTTTTGGATTTCCAGTGAAATGGATTGTACAATACATTGAACACTAATCTCTAGGTATTTTCTGAATCCTAAATTTTAATCCTCCATCACTATTTTTATTACAACAAACTTTATCAAGGTAAAATATATTATAGTGCTGCCTGAAGCAATGGAATTCTGGTTTGTATCTGCAAGTTTGAATAAATTTTTTCTTTGAAAAATTTACTACTATAGTCAACTTCTAAAATTGATATTAAAAAATCTTTTTTTATCTATTGTTCTCTAAAATTAGGCAACTACATTTTTCACAAATACAAACAATTATCATAAAGTAATTAAAAAAAATTGAACTATTATTTTAAAAAAGATTGGGAAGTTAAAATAAAAAAGAATTACATTAATTAGTTTGAATTTTTAACATTTCCATCTTTGCTAAAAACAAAATTATAGGATTTAATTAATACTTATTTTATTTTGTTATAATTAAACTTTATCTGAAATTGATTAACAAATCTTTATTAACTAACTTTAATGTTAAATATATAAGCATCCATTATGAGATATTGATACATTATGCAATGTGATATTTTAAATACAGTTTTATATTTAAAAAAATGTAATTTCTGCTTTAAAATTCGAATTTATCAAATCTCTTCCATTTTAGTTATTTTAATTTTCCATAAAATTTCCTACAACTGCATTTAAGAGCATTTTTTAAGATTTCTTATTTTATCTCACATAGAATAAACGATAAATTACAGATAAATGTAGAGAATTGAGACTTGACATATACAGAAGTTCTCGCCGAATCCAATGGAATTTATAGTATGGACACAGTTTTGAAAGAATAATTCGTAAGGTGCAGAAGAACATTTGTAATACATTTTCTTCTATAGCAAAATTAAATAATTTGAAATACAACACAAATAGAAATGTCTATAAACATACCAGCTAACAGTTAGTTCCACAAAACCTTTCAAATTTCCTTTACCATCACATGTTTTACATTTCACTTGTCCAGTTCCACTACATGTGAAGCACCTAGATTAAAAACAAACTATTTTAATACAATTTAACAAATATAACTATTGTGCAAGATAAAACACAAGCAAATTAGGAAATTTTGTAGTCCCTTTATAAGTCACCCTATGAATGTTTCATAAAATATCAAAAATTAAATAAAATCTTTCAGATTGAAAAATTAAGCTTACCTACAAAACATTTTTGAAACTGCAAATTAAACTATACCTAAAATTGCTTTAAAAATTATTTAGAAATAACTGAAATTACTTCAGGCTTAATTCATTTAACTATTGTTGGGAAAAAATGTTTCAAATTCTATCAATTTTACTGTAAACCAAATTTGCAATTTATTCACCAGAGAATTTAGGCAATGTATTAAATCTGCATAGAACAATGGAAATGGTTCTTTACAAACAGAATTAATATTTTTTAGTCTATGTAATCATCAGATAAACTTAATTAAGGTATTTTTATAGAGTTTTAAATGTTAACTTTTAATTTACAATTAAAGTTGAAAATTTTTTTTAATGAATAAAAAATAAATTAATTAAAATTTATGGTACTCACTTCTTACTAATCAGTCCTACAATGCCAGAATGCAATAAATTATTATTACTATTTACAACAGAAAAATAATATTCCATCTTCACTATTTATAAACATATTAATGCACAATGAGGGAAGTATTCCAAATATTCATCAAATCCTACACCTTCTGTATTCAGTGCTAATTTTTATCAAGTTACACAAATTAATATCTTTTTTCTATAACACTATAATTAAAAACCTTTTTTAAGCTGTGATAATATCAAATCGATTTAAAGCATACCAAACAATTAATATCTTTTCTAATTTAGCCATTACTGCATTTCAAATTTTGTCTCAGTACAGCATTTCATTACCAAAATATAACTATTATTTTAAAGAGTAATGAAAAAAGTTATTTTACTAAGAAAAAATATTAAAATAAAGTACATAGTAAAATTCTGAATTGGTTTGGGCTACATAAATAATATAGTGAAATAATATATTGGTATTGCAAACAATTTCAAAATTCTACTAAATGACACATTAAATATTTTCACTAAATAAAATTTATCCAAAATTAAAATATGAAAACTGACAGCATAAAAAAATGGGAACTAGAACTGTATAACTAAAAAAAGTCCACAAACCTGTCGAATCCAGTTCCATTGCACGAATCGCACATTTCCTCTTGCTCAAATCGAGTTCTTCTGCCACGACCCTTGCACCACGTGCATTGTTTCTAATAAAGAAATTAATTTATGTTTTGATATATTTATGACTAAAAATTGCTTTAAAATTTACGTCACAATTTTATCAAGGTAATTTTATAAAAAAAAATGTGCACAATCCAGAAACACAACAGTTTTTAAAATTATATTAATGATGAAATTTTTAATAAAAAATTAATATAAATAAATTAAATTAATTTTTTACTACAGCCTTAATTAATAAATTTTCATAACAATAATGGCAATATTAATCTATAATCATTTTGAAAAATGATAATTAATTGCTACAAATCTTTTGTAAAAAAAAAAAATTTTAGTTAAAAAAATTCTTATTTCAATTTATTTTCAACTTTGGATGATGTGTCTAAAACTTTTATAATTTATTACTATTATTATTTGATCTGCATAATCAAAGACATAAAGTAATTTAAGAATATTAAAACTAAAGCAAAAAAATAATATATCAAGAATGGTTTACAAAATATATATAATAAAAAATTAGAAATAAATAAACACTTTCTAACCATATACATATATATAAAAAAATTCCTATCTCTAAGGGATTTGAAAATTACTTTATAAAGACAAAACTTTTTCATAAAGTAAGCTAAACTATAAATTTTTATGAAGAAGACACTTTTTGCAAAATATGAAAATTGTGTAACTAAAATAAGAAAACGAAATGCTGAAAGAACAATAGCATCTATAAAAACAAGTTAGACGAAAATATAATTTGAGTTAGTAAAATAATGATGTTAGGAAATGTAATTATAAATAATGAAATACATAAATAAATGTACTCGTAATGTAAATAAAAATACTCACTCTTCCACTGCCTACACAGGTAGAGCATCGAATTCGTTGATTTCCAACACAAGCATGACACGGTTTTACAAATGCAGTGTGAGGTACTTCAACCTTTTGTTTTCCATCTTTGAAAGAATCCGAAGGTAAAGCTGCTACATTCCAAGGAGTAGGAGCTGGACCATTTGCTGGTCCATCAATTGGCTGCCCTGGAAATAACAATTTTTTTCTAAGTAAATCAAATTAAAATATTTTTTTTAAAAATTCCAATGAATTTAAGTATATTAATTTTAAAGAATATGTTCACATAATATACAGATTTAGCAATTCAAATTCACTTTTTTGCAAACAAAATTAACCCATCTCAAAATTAGAGTTTTATTTAAATGTTAGTATTTGTATGTACATATGTTTATAAAGATGTATGAGCATATGCACATCTAAATATGTATTTCTCTACGAGTAGTGATATACTGGTAAGGGTAAAAACGTATACTTAAATAGATATATGTTAATCTGTATTTTTCTTTTTTTTTCAGTTAGCAAATGTGTTAAAGCAGCAAAAACAAAAGTTTCCAACATTCAATATTTGTATTGTTTGAGTTGTGTAAAGTAAACCACACAACTCGAGTAAAAATGAAAAATGCATATGCATGCATTCACATACTTGTGCACATTAATAAATACACACACACACATGAATTTAGATACATATGCTCACATGGGTATATAAATAAATACCAAATACACAGAACACAAATATATATACATGAGCATAAACATAACTACACATGGACAAGTACTAAAACATACCACACACATAAATGCACATATATATATGTAGAACCATGTACACCGAAATATATGCACACCTACAAAAGCATAAACCTATATGCAAGCATATTCCCAAATAAACATTTGCACATATATATACTAATAGATAAGTAATATATATTAGTATATGTATAATAGATGAATAGTTCATAATAGATAAATGTTCTTATATGTACACACATATTTACACAAGTGTGTAAATGTTGGCAGTCATATATAAATGCACACAAACATAAATATATAAATACTTATTTAAAAAAATGCAGACTAACAAGTATATTTACGCATACATATTTAAACATACATATGCATTTATGTCTTTATAAATATTACATACATACACAAGTACTATCATATAAATATAATACTAACTTTGAGAATAGTTCATTTTCTTTGCAAAAAGGTGCATTTGGAATACTAAATTTGTATATATACTAAGAATATATTTGCACTGCTAAAATGTGAAAAAAATTACCCGATTATTAGTAAAATTTAGGATTTTAAACCACATTTAAGAAAGATTCTTATATTTCAGAAATATTATTTTAAAATTTTTATTACATAATAAATAACATTAAGATTAAATGATACTATAATGTCCAAAGCATCTAATTGTTTATATAAATTTATAATTAATACACAATAAAATCATATTTACTAATATACTTATTCTTTCTGATAATTACCTGTATAAGGTACAAATCTCCATGCAGATTCTCTTTTCTCTGTAAATGTTTCTAACTTGTACTAAAATATTAAAGATTACAAATTTTAGAAAACTGCTAAAAAGTAGTATTCAATCACAAATACATAAAAATTTTATAATAATAAAAACAGTTTTATTTACATGGAAAGCACTCATCATGGCTATTTCTTTCACAGACATTTCACGAGCAACTTTTGATCCATAACAACAATTTTCTTGAGCATACTGTGCAACTGCTTCATGTACTTCTTCCTCACTTAAAACTGGAAGACTAAAAGATCCAAATTATAAGTATGAAAAGTTTATTACAATATAAAATTATTATATGAAATATTCAGATTAGTTTAAAATGCTTAAGTTATTCAATAATTTAATATTTGTTCTTAGATCAGTTTTATTTTGAAATCAATTGATATTAAATTAACTATAAAAATAACTGATACCAAAAATATTAAATTATTACAATGATTATGATATAAAAATAAATTTATATTTAAAAAAATATTTATTTATGTGTGTATATATATATTATAGTTATTTATTATTTTTATTCAGGCAAATTTAAACCCAATCCATTCAAAAAGGTTTTCATGAAATTACTTATGGCTCGAGAAATAAAAGAAAATGCGAAAGAAATATGCAATTTTTTTTTCTGACTAATCCCCAATGCCTGGCAGCTTGTGATGGACAAGCTACAAGTAGTCTACTCATGGATGGAGGGGAAGGCGGCAATTCCTGTAATGATTGAGCACCCATATGTAGAAGTCTGACTCGGCTCCGAATCGCTGAAGGAGGGCAGTGTCGCTTATTTACATATCATATGAGTGGAAATCCGGAAAACCCCCATCAGATAATCTGACTGACGAAGAAGATGCTGCACATATCAATCTCTATGCCATCAAGTCTCCTTGTTTTTTAAACAATGTCTACAACAATGCTGCCAGAGAATTGAACCTCAGCTCTAATGATCACCAGCAGCGCAGGTTACCACTGAGCCACGAATCGGGCATGATTTTATATTTATATATATATATATATATAGTGATTGAACACAACTTTAAATTATATGCAACAGTGTTGTGATATTGAATCCTTGAATGATATTTTGTATTATTTTCACTAAAATAATAGCCATATATTTCCAAATATAAACTATAAGTGAGGTTTTTCTTCAAATATTTCCCCCTAAGTTAAAACATATATAAGCTGAAATAAAAACTTCCTGTAACATTTAAATATGTAGCCATGAGGTGAAAATGTTGCCAAGCAGGCAAAAATGGCGGAATATTTTCGAATCACATAGCTGAAAAGTAAAACACAGCATGCCAATGGCAATAGTTATAATCAAGGCAACCCTATTTAAAGATGTTTCTATTCGGTTTTTGTCTTATACAACAAAAACCTAAAGAGTTAAAATAATTTCCTTTTTTCAATGTTATTTTTATGCACTAATTATTTACAGTATTCTATTATTATTGTGGGTTTCGCTATTTTATCCTTCATTAGGTAAAACTTTTATCAACTTCTGATTTTTTACTTTGGTGATGATGTAACAATCTAATTAAAAAAATTAAACAACTCTCATAAAATGAATAATTCATTTAATTTAAAATTAATTTTTACATAAACTTATGAAATATAAACTAAAGTAATAAAAATGTGCTATATTTAACGATGTATAACTTGCACTTGACTAATAGAAAAGTACCCATATTGATTGCAAGATGAGTGGATCCATATATACTAGTAAGCCATCCCCAATAATTTAACTTTAGAAAAAGTTCTTAAAACTCTAGGCTTATATACATATACAATTCATACAGAAATACATGTTTCTAATTCGTTACATGTATATCAGTGGATATGCCCCTTTGGACATCTCCACTTTAGCAAGAATTCTTAAATATTTTTTATTTAATACGAGGAGAAAACCAGGCAACACAAACAGAGCCTCCAACAACAATGAAACATACTTTTCAGTATAATTTAAAAACATTATTATTAGTTCAAACAATTCAATCTACTAAATTTTATTGTTTAAACTTTTTAAGGGGTTTCAATGTAATTTTTTTTAAAATCAAAATGCATTCAGCAAACTGACTTATTTTTAACAATACATTTTTAATACCATATAAATAGCTTTTTTCCCCAATTGCATATAAGTATCATCTTAAATGATATGTTCATAAGGATCTGTAGTTTCAACTTTTATTATTTAAACACACATAAAAAATTATATTCTTATCAATATTTCCATTGAAAAAATTTTTTATTAACACTTAGATCTTCTTAAACATATCATTCATATAAAACTAGGCTAAATAGCAATGCATCTTACTTTTGCAATGGCTGCCTTTGTTGTTGATCCGGCTCCCAACTTGGATGGGTTGGTGGAGGTAAAACAACTGAAATGATTATTGTAATTTGTATTTTCTTAATCTTAAATAAATACTATTTAAATAATTAAAGCATAAATTAGTTAAAATTTAAATTTCACAAATAAGCTTTATTAATAGCATGTGAAAAATTTGTTCAAAATACACCATGCACAATAATTTAAAAAATGTTTAGAATGATTTAGTCCTTTAATTTCTTCATCCATGTTGAAATAAAGGTTATTTTTGATTAGCTCATATATACATTACATAAGAAAGAATTTCATCTTGGATTTCCTTTGTCGAAAATTCTAAAAAAATGACATTTAACCTTCGTAAGTGTACCAGATATAGCAAAGAACAGCATTAAACTTTTTTTAAAAAAAAAGGGGGTATTTTTCTTTCACTCTAAAAAAGAAAACATTTCTTCAAGTATATATATATTTTATAAATAATGTGTAAACATTAGGAATATGAAAAATCCATTAGTAATAAAGCTGTGATATATTTTCCAAATCTTTCAATAAATAGGGAAAGAGGTTAGCTTCTTAAGTAAATTTATCTTGTCTTGTATTATCTTGCAAGACTTAGTCTAACATGGCAAAATTTACTTTTCATCTTTACATCATCATACTTAAAAAATATTTTTCCTCAAGGACAATTTCAATTTTCATTTAGTTTTTTTTTTTTTTTTAGAGCAAATAATTCATTGTATAGAATTGCAAAACAATAATTATGCATAGAAACTTTTGAAGTTCCAGAGTAATTGACAGCTTTATCGTTGATTCTTAATAATACATGCATACTTGATTTTACATATGGATTTATATTTCTATTCAATCACAATCAACAATAAATTAAAAATATAGAAGAAAATGATATTATGAAAATATTAAAAATTTATTTGAATAGTTTTTATTTACATAAAGATCAATGAAAGACTCAAAATTAAACTTGACTACACTAAAATTAATGAGTTAAATGTATTAATTGGAATAATTTGCATATATTTAAAATTCTGCTTATAAGCAAAGTTTGTGAAATTTATATAAATATATTAAATATAAAACCAAAAAACTGTACAATATCCATTTTTTTAAAAATGAACACCAACCATCTTCAAAAGTTAATCCTTCATAACCAGGAATCTTTTCCATTTGACTTAGATCAGGTGCTGTGGGACATACTGCAGGCTGCATTCCACCTTAAGAAAAGTAAGATAAGGTTATTGTGCGTGTGTGTTTGCATGTGAACTAATATATATATATATACACACACACACAGGGGTTATCAAAATAATGGAAATACCTGTGAATAAAAATGACATTTTTGAATGTATGTTAAGAGGACATCTGCACAAGCATATGATAATGATTGTCTCCTTCCAACTGTCAAGTATGGAGGTGGATCTGTCATGATATGGGCAGCAGTGTCATGGTTTTTTTGCTGGACCAATAGTAACCCTGAAAGGAAGGATCACTGGGGAGAAGTGTAGAGAAATTTTAGCTGACCAGGTCTATCCGATGATGCAAACTTTGTTTCCTGCAGGAGATCGAATTTTCTAGGATGATAATGCACCCATCCACACAGCGGGACTTGTCCACTCATGGTTTAATGAATACGAGGATGAAGTTAAACATCTACCTTGGCCCACACAGTCCCCCGACTTCAATATCATTGAACCGTTATGGTCTATTTTAGAGTGTTCAATACGGAATCAATATCCTCCACTGGCATCTCTCCCAGAACTTTCACAATAGCTCCATGAAGAATGGTACAATATTCCTCTAAACACTATTCATCACTTGTATGAATCAATTCCTAGGCACATCCAAGCTGTATTGCATGCCAAAGGTGGTCCTACACCATACTAATAAAAGATTCTTTATAAATCTATGGTGTTTCCATTATTTTGATAGCCCCCTGTGTGTATATTATATATATTTGATAATATCTAAGAAGTATTATTTGAAACAATACCAAATACAAATTGAATAAACAAAAAACGAAACAAAAAAAAAATGAATTCTTCAAACTCATAATATATACATGATAAATAAATTTAAATTATATTTAATCTGGTTCGCACATATAATTACAATAATTACAAGCAAAGTTTTTTAGATAAAATTAAAAAACTTTAGATGAAACTGCAATGTTCAATAATATTATAAGTAACAGTAAATTATAATCGTACATTTAACTACTCTTTCATCATAAAAAAAAATTTAAAAATAAAGGATATAATACATTTAAGCAGTAAATTATAAACATACATTCCATCTTATATTGAAATTCATAGTGTTGCAAACTTTTATAAAAATTAAAAAACTATATGAAAGTTCAGGAATTAGTTTAAGAAAACAAATCACAAATACAATAATCATATAGCTCTAATAATTAAACATATTAATTATTTATTATTTTAACAATATACTAAACTTAATTTGTGATCTTCCATACTCAAAATAAAAAAAAAAAATTAGATTACCTGCTTCAGGTTGAGGATAATTTTGTGGAACAGTACCAGGTTGAGGAAAATTCTGTGGCATTGTACCAGGTTGAGGATAATTTTGAGGTACAACACCAGGCTGTGGATGATTCTGTGGAACAACTCCTACTTGAGGATAATTTTGTTGACCTCCAGGTTGAGGATAGTTTTGTTGACCTCCAGGTTGAGGATAATTTTGTGGAACAGTACCAGTTTGTGGAACTGAGGGGGAAAAAATTGCTTAGTATTTGATGCTAATCATACGAAATTTTTTCATATCAAAATACATTTTCCCAAAAGCATTATTTCTTAAAATGTCTAATTGTTTATTTAAAATTGTAAACAATAGCATCCCCATTAAAATATACAGAAACTTACAATAAAATGCAAACTTTAATTTAAAATAAAATTGAAAGAATATATAAACCAATTACATTTATTTATTGTAAGATGGTAAATAAATTACAGATACATAATTTTTTTTTTTTTTTTAATGGAACTTGATTATTTCAAAAAATTATTTACTATACAGGTAATTCATATGAACAAATGTTTTTCCAGTGAATTTCACAATTTTAACTTAAAGGTATTTGATTTTAAAACAAGTTCAATAACATTTAAAATAGATGTAATATATGAAATGGCAAATGTAAGAATTATATAATATTTAGTATTTTTATTTTAGTTTAAAGACTTTTATTTTTATACATAATTACTTTCCATTATCTGTAAAACCAATTAAAATTACAAATCACTTTATATAACACAGATTTTCAGCAGTTTATGTTATATAATGTTAAAAAATATCTAAATATCAAGTATAATAAAAAGAAAAATAGTAGGTAATATAAATTACCTGATGAGATTAGAATAATTTAAGTTTATGAACTTATTCACAGTTTTTTTTATTATATATATTCTTTATTTTGTATCAATTTTATTTTGAGTCAAATAATCTTTCATGATTAAAATTTCATTGTATAATAATATATTCATGTCATGATATAAATGTGCCATATCATAGTTACACTGTAGAATACCAAATTCATGAATGTTTCGAAGCAATAATTTCATAAAATCATATGTTCTTTAGATCATAACGTTATTTCATGAAATTATGCATTTTACAAAACACTTACAAAATAATTTAATGAAAATATGACTTTTAAGGTAAACTGACTTAAGAGAAAACTTTCAAAACAATCAACCTAATTTTTATAAGCATACAGTTTAAAAAATTTTTTGAAAATTTCTCTAAGTTATTGCAAGATTATTTTGAATATATTATTCAAACATGAGACAGTTTCAAAGTGGGCATACAATACCCAAATATCAAGTAATTTAATCATGAAACTATTTTTTAAAACTACAAGCATGCTTGTAAGGTGTGCTCAATTGGTAATTAATTAGTATTTCTTTAAAATGGACTAATGCAAGCATTTCAAAACAGATTAATAAATAATACAATTATCAGATTTAGATTCAAAAATTATTTTTCAAAAACAATTGTAAAAAAATCCTTAGTTGAGTTTAAAAAAAACTGAAAGCAAATGGATATTTAAAAAAAAAAAATGGATTATTTTAGATGGATGAATAGCCATAACTGAAAGATAAATAAATAAGGAGCAAGGATTGGTGGAAAAAAAAAATGCAAATATGGACCTTTTTTAAAAGAAAAAAATTTCATATAACACTTTAATTTTAATTGATAGTACCTTTTATAAATGCGAATAAACAATCCAAATAATAACTTTTACCTTTTGCATTCATGTTAGCTTTTCAGTAGTGACCACCCTCCTGCAGTAGACACTTTATTGGACACTATATTATCACATGATTATTACCAGAATCTTAAATTTTACTGATTTATACTTTTTTTTAAATGAAATTTATCAAAAGTAAAATTACTATGAAATTTTTTTTAAATCATAACATAATAATAATAATCACATAAAATCACTAGAAATATATTTGACTTACTTCCGGGGTTTGGATATCCAGACGGATCCATCATATACGGTTGTTGAGGTGGATAACTATTTGGAGATGGAAATTGTTGGTAATTATTGGTAGGATAGGGCAAATATGGAGAATTACCGGAAAAATATCCAGAATTAGGCTGAGGATAATTGGACATCCTAAAAATATTCATAATGTAAAGATTAGAAGAACTATAATAATCAATATATATAGAAATAAATATCCAAAAATATTTTAAATAGATATAAAAAGAGAGAAAAATTAAATAGTTTAATAAACTCATTTTATTAATCATATTATTAACTCATGAATTAACCTCAAATTAAATTTGAGGTTAATTCTATACATTATTATAGATTCAACGAATGATGCCTAAATATAATACTTGCATTTAACCGTAGTGTCAGCACTCCCTTATACAACAATAAATTTTGCAATCAACATTTCCATTTCCTTAAACAGCTAAAGACTTTACGAAGATTATTATGTTCATATTCATTAAATCATGTGAATTGTAATAAATTTTAAAACAAAAATCTGAAATTACATTCGTAAAAATTTTACAATTAATCACTACAAACATGTAAAAGTGAAAGATTTTAAATATTAATTAATTTACTAGATATTAGAATTAATGTGTTGAATTTTTACTTTGAATTTCTGATCCTTTAAAGGAATATTAATTTTTAATGAAACTTTGTCAACTTATTTTAAAAACCAGGATTCAGGATTTTATGCTTAGTCCTTAAGGACAACTTAAATTTCCTTTAAACATTTACATACAAAATAAAATTTATTTATATACTAAGAGGAAAATGTAAAAGTCAAGTTTTTTTATAGAAATTAAATAATTTTCACTGAAAAATGTATCCTTAAACGACTTTATATTATTAAAAATATATGTCCCATTTCAATGACAAAAATGAGTAGTCAAAATGACGAGTAGTCAATAGATGAATGTTAATATCTCATATAAGAATTCTCATTTATCCCAAAACAAACAATAAGAAACAATAAAAAAATCTCACACTATGCTTCTACTAAAATTCAGTTTTTCTTATCATTAAAAATTCACAGGGATATGATATACTACGTCAAAAGAGCACAAATAAATACAAAACTTTTAGACATTTAAAAAAAAAAAAGAAAATACAGAAATTAAAAATGTTAAAATAGGCAATAGAATAATTAATTATATAAATATTTTTATTTTATATTGAAATTATACAAACTTACTTTACAATTGTAATAAGTACCGGCTTACAGACAACTCCTCCTTCAAACCTTTCTTCTAGTTTCGAAACTGAAACTAATACTCACCAATAACAGGAGTTTCACTGTCACTATTATTAATTTAAATTATTTCTTTATGTTTCATTTAATGTTTAGAAAATTTATTTTATTAATGTTTAGAAAATTTATTTTTTTATTATATTAAATTTTAAAATATTTTTTATATGATTAAATTTATTTTGCAAAAGATAATCGAAAATAAACCTTATTGTTGCTGAACTAACAAAATAGCTTTCCAATAAACTAAACAAAAATATCGCTATTGTTACCACATTTTTTGTATTTTGATGCCATTTCTCAAAAGGTTATTTCTGTGCAAAAAACAAAAGAAAAAAAAAAATTTTACCATTTTATTTATGTATAAGGTTTTCTTTAAGTCAAATAAAATTGAAACATTTTTATTAGTACTTTAAGAAAAGAATTCGTGAATGAAACAATAAAATTTTTTTATGGATATCTATGGCCAGACTGTCAATTTTCCTTCACATTATATATATATTTTTTTATGCATATTTCTGAAAGTCCTGCGACCTTGAGCATTTTTTGGGGTGGTTTGAGAAATATGAAATTCTAAAAAATTATAATATTATATTACATAGAAGTGAATAACACATAAATGTGAAAAACGATGGGTTTAAAACTGACTAATTTCTGATTCTATTTAATTTCTGATTCTTCTTCTAATTTAAAACTTTGCCAGTTAAGTTTTAGTTTTTATATAATTTTATTATATTTATATGGCATTGATTGATATGCATTGATTGATAGATTAATTTTATATGCTTTAATTATTTTCCTAAAAAAAAGAAATATTCCTCAGCCAGTTTTTCTTTATTTATTTTGAAGTATTTTAGAGCTGAGTACACTTATTTTAAAGTAGCTTATTTGTTGTTTTCTCATCAAAAATAATTCAGTTTGAGTCCCTGATAAGCAATTCCTGTCACTGTATTAGAGAAGGAGCATACAGTTGCTGAAATAAAGCTCTCCCTGAGCTTGTTAGTTCTAGATTATCATGCCCCGAGGGACTATTAATTAAATCCCCATAAGTGGTATTCCCATTATAAATAAGTCGGCAAATTGATTTTATAACTCAACATCTATACCAGTAAGACTACCACAACGCAGAGAAAAGCTCCGAATTATCATCCCATTGACTGTACAAATATAACAAGTATAATTTGAAATTAATCAACAATTTGAGAATAAATGAATTTTATTTATATTTAATTCCTAAATGTATCAGAGAATTTCATGATTTTCATGCCAATATTTATGAGATATAATTAAAAATACCCATCTTCTAAAAACTACTAAAACCTAAAATCTTCTAAAACCATTTTTTTAAAATCCTCCAAAAAAACAATCTTCAAGTACTAATTCCAACATCATAATGTAGTTATAAAAGCTTACCTTTTAAATACATTAAAATATAATCTGTGTATATTAATAAATGACTTTTACATAAAAGCATTAAAAAATTTCATAATTTCTTAGGCCTACTGCAAAAAAATTATCGAAAAGTTTAGACAATACGTTTTTGAGATAATTTTTATTAAATCATTTTATGCGAAACATACTTGACTATTATTCCACAGTCAACATTATCTTTTTGATTTTTCCTACATCATGACACAAGGCAGTTTTTCTTGAATTGTGAAAAATAATTTTGAAGAAAAGCAAAAACGAAAGAAAAAAAAAATGTGTGAAATATTTTCCTTTTTATAAAATTTAAATAAGGCAAAAATGTTTTTTAAAAAACTGGTAAAAAGGAAAACAGCGCCTGATGGCCGAGTGACTAGCGCTCGGTACCACAGGCCCCGGATTCTAGTCGTGCCGTGTGTTCGATAGTTCACTAACACAAAAATAAACTCAAATAATATTCGACACACACACGAATAAATGAAAGTGGACTGTAATTAATTAATCTCTCTTTATTTAGGCAGCCATCAAACTCGAAGATGGACTGCCACACGCAACCTTTCTCGTTGGTTACAGAAGTTCAACTCCCTTTTTACATTCTTTCTCTCTCTCCCGTCACCTCACCCCCTGCCAGACACCCCCACAGACAATGTTTTTCTGGACATAGGGCGTTGACCTCCCCTATGCAGGGGGACCTGGATTTCGACGTAACACTTTGGATGTTCCTTCGACACGAAGTCATTATCCATTAAAATGACAGATATCTAGCCGATTCCACATTATCAAGGGGCATCACAAAGAATCTGCTATACTGCATCATCACAATTATTAAGAAAGGGGAGGGGGAGGGGGTTGAGTAGTTCGCACTCGCATTCTCAAATTTAATGGTAGGACTTACCAATCGTGCTAATTCCTAACATAGATCCTTATCTGTAACATAATAATTTCATTATACTGTTTGAATTTTCCTTTGAATGCCTTTATTTGTTAATTACTAGTACAAAATGTAATTTTTAAAAAGCATTTTCGATATTTTAAGCAAATTTGAAAAACAACCATTTAAATATTATTTATTTAGCTATATTTTCACTTCTTTTTACTACTCTATACCATTTTTTTTTCTTCTTTTTTTATAATTATTATGATCTGTAAGCCTGTAAGAAAGATGCACAAAATAATCAAATACAGAGTAATTCAACTATCCTGAGTCGAACTTTGAGGGATGATACACCTTACTAATAACATACATTTTTTGTATATGAATGTATGGTCGGAAGTGACGCATTGATTTCTGAACAAACACAGAAAATGAGACATAAGAAAACACTGTTTATTTACAAATGTAGCATGCAGGTTGGGCAACCAGATTGTAACAGGGTGTGGTTGGGTTGGGACTTGAGGCACAGTCTTGAGAACTCACAGCTTTATTGACGCATGCACAAACACCATACACATGCAATTAGAGACATACAATATTCAGCACATTTATATATATAATTATAGATTCGTACAAGGATTCCACTTCTAAGCCGAAAACCTGATACTCAGCTATGCGCAGAATGCGCGAAATATACTTTCTCTCCGGGTGAGAGTCTGTAGGCCAACTAATGCATCAGGATGCGCTAAATATATTTCCTCTCTGGATGAGAGACTATAAACTAAACGTTTCTCGGGGGAAGCGCAAGTTTTGGAGTACTTCCTCTAGGGTGAGAATCTCGAGGCCGACTGACCATTTCTCCTGAACATAAACGGAGGGCACCTCTTGTCAATGGGTAGGAGGAAGAACTGCTACACAACATCATTGCAAAGTGCTTCTTTGTTTCAATCTTTACGACAAATGTTAAAAATTGTCACCAACAACATTAATATATGCTTAGTGATTGGCGCACAGTTCCAAAGGTGTCAAGAACTTCGCGCACGCTTGCAGCCGCAATGGATAGTCAAGCAAAGAGGTCTTTATTCGAGGCAACTGGAGTCTCGTAAATAAAAACACAGTTGCAAACACAAAAAAAGAATAAAATAGAGTGAGCTCCAGTTATACATGAAATTCGTCGCTTGAACAAGTATCAGTTAGGTTGTTGTGCCTGGCTATTGCGAGAAATTCGTTTGAAAGTGCTTTCTTTCCTCAACGTGTCACTTCCAACCATACATTCCTATACAAAATATGTAAGTTTCAGTAAGTTATATCACACCTCAAAGTTAGTCCCATGACTGTTGAATCCCCCTTGTTACGTCGAAACCCAGGTTCCCCTGCTTAGGGGAGGTCAACGCCCTATGTCCAGAAAAACATCCTGTCTGTGGGGCCAGGGAGAGAGAGAAAGAATATAAGTAAAGGGAGTTGAGCAACTGCGACCAAAGAGAGAGGTCGTGTAGCAGTACATCTTCGAGCTTGATGACTGCATAAATAAAGGAAATTAATTTATACAGTCCACGTCATGTGTTTTATTTGAGTTTATTTTTGTGTATAACTGAGCTATCGAACACCCCTGTATGAATAAAATTTTAATTGTGAGGTCGATTCTAACTTTTTCCTTTAATAATAATTAAAAAAAAATTTGTCCAATTATATAGTATAGATTCAAGAAGAATCAACGAGTTTTTAATTCCAATTTGCTAAAATTGGACAACCATTCCTATTGAAAAAAAATGAGTACGGGAGAAAAGGAATGCTCCTAACATTTTAGCATGTAAATAAAACCAATCTATTGAATACCAATATTAGGGCCTGAATGGCCGAGTAGCTAGCGCTCTGGCGCTCGGTACCACAGGTTTCGGGTTCGAGTCCCGGCGGTGCCAGGTATGTTGTAGTGGTTCGGAATCCACTTTAAACCGTAGGTCCCGGTCGAATATGATCGTAGAGCGTGGCGGGGGCATTGTTACACCGCGTCCGTGGCTTATCTTCAAGTTACACGCGCCCCCTGCGTAATGCAAAGTGAGTAACGTTTCTGCAGAGCTTGCCTTAAGGCATCCAAGACCAAGCTGTCTAAGTGTTTGCCAGCTGCATTAGAAGAAAAAAAAAATTGAATACCAATATTAAAACTATTATTACCATAAACACGTGCGTTTAGAAAGGGTAATATTAATCTGAAAAATTTATGGAATATATTTTTTATATTAGCATGTATACTTTATAGTTGTTTTGATAATCCATAGAATAATATCAAAAGAAGAATTAAAAGGGGAAAATATTGTTCATAATGTATAATCCGATTTGAATAAAGTATGATTTAATTTAACATATTATTCGAAAATCTGGATCCGATCTATATATTTCGAACTCATAAAAAAATAATTAAAAGCAGCATTTCAATTTTTAGAGACAGGTAAAACCATTTTCTTCTTCTTTTTCTTTCTTCATTTGCGCAACAGCCCATGGTGGGCCAAGAACGTTTGTCTACTGGCACATTTCGAGACAGTAGATGTTTTCTTTTTACGGGGTAGTGAAAATCAGTCCTACGCACAACGCTCTACAGTCTCGTTAGACCGGGGCCTGAATGGCCGAGTGACTAGCGCTCTGGAGCTCAGTACCACAGGTTTCAGTTACGAGTCCCGGCTGTGCCATGGATGTTTGAAGTGATTCGGAATCCACTGTAAGAAGTAGGTCCCGGTTTCATATGACTGTAGAGCGTCACAGAGCCCAGTCAGTCTTCTCACCCACATCATTACCAAATTGTATAGAGGGAAACTCAGCTCTAGACACAGTGATGTGGTGTGGTGTAGTTGTAATAGTAGTCAGATTAGGCCGGGACATAAGGATTAAAATGAATTCCGAACCGCTATAAACATCCATAACACTGCAGGGACTCAAACTCGAAACCTTTGGCAACGAGCGCCAGAGCACTTGTCACTCGGCCGTCAGGCACCAAAATTATTTTACTTCAGCTAATCATTGAGCTGTTAAGTTATCATAATAATAAGTATAATAATATTAAGGAAAATCACTTATGTTTCCTCCCAAAACATAAACGTTATCATGAGATTTTAATATGATTAACACAGTTTAAAAAAAATTTGTAAATGCTTTTAAAACAATTTAACTTAAAAACTTGCATTTAATGCACATAATTACATTTTATAAAAAAAATTTAAATTACATATGACTTTTAATTCAAAATTTGTAAGCATTATGAAAACAAAATTTTCATTTGCGTTGTACGTAAAATTATTTAAAACATTTTTTAAAAATTACAAATTCAATGTTTTATGCAATAAAAAAATTTTTTTTTGTTCTAATGCAGCTGGCAAACACTTAGACAGTTTGGTCTTGGAGGCCTTAAGGCAAGCTCTGCACGGACGTTACTCACTTTGCATTACCCAGGGGGCGCGTGTAACTTGAAGATAAGCCATGGACGCGAAGTAACAATACCCCCCGCAATGCTCTACGATCCTATTAGGACCGGGACCTACGGTTTAAAGTGGATTCCGAACCACTACAAACATCCATGGCACCGCCGGGATTCGAACCCGAAACCTGTGGTACCGAGCGCCAGAGCGCTAGCCACTCGGCCATTCAGGTCCTTCAATTATATGTAGATTTTTAAATCTGCCCCGATTTCAAAAAGCTTTAGGACCCTTTCTCTATACCAGGGGTCTCCAAACTTTCCATCAGTACATCTATACTATTAACAGTACTTCTATATAACGTCAGTTCAAAGTAATGTGGATGCGATTATAATGTGAGTAAACGTGTGTCCTCTCCCAAGGAAGAACTGTCATCGATATAAAAAAAAAATATATCACTTTGTCGTTGTAAAGCAGCTGGCAATGCAGGGACAGTTAATATTTATGTCATAAGCAAGGACTGCACGGCTGTTACTCCTTTAGCACTACCCAGGAAGCACGTGTAACCTGGAGATATGCTGTGGACGCGATTAACACTACCCTCACCACAATGCTCTACGATCATATTGTACCGGGACCTACGGTTTAAAGTGGATTCCGAACCACTACAAACATCCATGGCACCGCCGGGACTCGAACCCGAAACCTGTGGTACCGAGCGCCAGAGCGCTAGCTACTCGGCCATTCAGGCCCATAAAAAAAATCACCAAATTAAAAAAAAAGAAATTATAAGATTTTGATAAGAAATAATCAGAACATAAAATAGCCGATAAGGGAAATAGCTCGAAATCTTTAACGATGAAACTCATGATTGCGGAATCACACATTCCATTTACACGCCTTATTTACTTAACCTGTATATTCTTATCTATCAGATACTAAAAATAAAGGAAAGCAAATAGTTAGCAAAGAGATGTTTTTGCCAGCATTTCAGTAAAAATCAATAGAGAGCTTAAACTATTTTATCCCATTTTAATGTACGAAAGAGCATGCCATCACAGAACTTACCATAATAATCTTTCATTTCCAGATCTTCATATGGAAATGGACTACTGTAACTGACATAAAAGAGCAAAGGACATTTGCAACTGGCAATGAAAAGCTCTTAACTCCAATTTAAACGTCGCGACAAGCATTAAATGAATGGATTAACCAGAAAGGATACTTTCTATCACCTTAAGTAAAAGCATGGAAAGATTGTGAAGGACATTTTCGTATGACAATGCAGAAATTTTGGTAAATTAAATGATAGCTTGTTTGCTGCTAATATGTGGGTGTACTTAACATAAGATTTTTTTACACTTTTATAAATCAACTTAAAGGTTTAATTTAATAAAGCATGTTATTTTATTAAATTAAGCCTTAATTTGGTTTATAAAAGTGTTAAAAATCTTATGTTAATGTGTTTTACTTAATATTCAGAAAATAC
>BPLQ01006919.1:0-206652 GCA_021605075.1 Caerostris darwini
TGCGCAAGTGACAAGTGCTCTAGAGCACAGATTTTGGGTTTGAGTCGGGCAGTGCAATGGTTGTTTGCTAGTGGTTAAGGAATCCACTTTAAACCATGGAGTCTCAGTGTAATACGACTGCATAGAGTTGAAATTTAGAAAAACACGCTTTTGAATCTTACAATTGGTGTTGTTGCTGTTACTTATCCACTTGGCAGTCATATAGACCAACGAAAAGAATCCGTAAACAGCAACATCTAGATCAAGCCCAAGAACCCATGCGATCTCATGGAAGGTAGGTAAGGGGCATGCAGCTTCTTTTGTGATGGAGCACCCGTAGTTAGACGTTTGATTTGGCTCCATGACACTCTTACAGTCAGACGAGACCGGGATCTGTAGTTTAAAGTGGATTCTGAACCACTACAAACAACCATTGCAAACCCATAACCTGTACCAAAACACGTGGCACCGAGCGCCAGAGCGCTAGTCGGCCATTCTGGTACAGGGGAAAAAAACCCTAACAACTGAATTAAGTATACATATGAGTGGGAAAATTTAATCTACTACTGTGCCCAAAAAGTAAGAGCATTATTTTTTTTTTCAAGAACTCTTTATTTATTCTTACATATTTATTTCATCGCCTTCAAAGTAATTCCATCCGGCACAATGCACTTATGCCAACTTTTTTTTACAATCCCTCTATGCATGCTGAAAAGTCATTGGCAAGGATGGTCTTCGTCGCGGCGATTCACGTTGACTCAAACGGTGTCCCCCGAGTGTCCTTTTGAGTTTAGGAAATAGCCAGAAGACGCACGGTGTGAATACGGTGGTTATGGAACGATATGGGTTTCATTTTTGGCGAAAAATCACGAACAATCAATGCAGTGAGAGCTGGCGCATTCAGTGTTTTCGGTACCAATCGAGAGTTGACGCGTTTGAGGCCCAAAATGGAATTGAACGATCCTTCTGAAATTTCAACATGATCAGCAAGGTTTCTAATTGTAAATCGACGATTTGTATGCACCAAATCTTTAATTTTTTGGACATGAGCTTCGTCGATTGAGGTTGATGGTCGACCAGAGGGCTCTTCGTCTTCAACGCGTTTTCTGCCTTCTTTGAACTGTTTATACCACTTCTAAACATTTCTTTCCGATATAGGAATGCTCACCGAATGCCTTCTGCAACATTCTATACGTTTCCGCAAACAAAATTGAATGCAAGTTCTTTGCTCAATTCATTCAGACATTTCAAAAATCGCCCGAATCAATTTTAGCATCTCACAATACCATGCGTAACTCAAACAATAATCAAGATTTTGAAGTGAAATTTCAAGCAGATGTCAAGGACAGTATTTGTAAGCTAAACAAGTAATATAAAAATAATTTTTTTAAAATCAATTCCTACTTTTTTTTCCAATACTTTGCAGAAAGTCCTTTATAAATAATTCATTCATTTTTTAAAGTTTATCTGGCGCCATCTATTGGTAGATGTATGCAACTAAAAATGTACAAAAAAATAAAATTAATTAATTAAATTTAATTACTGAACTAATATTTGAAAAACCTGTATTAACATCGAATGTCATCCACTACAAGTTTCAAAAAATGTATTTGAACTTGAGCGGATGAATAAAAAGTATCTTATTAGCGATTGAACAAGATATTTATAGGGAGAGTGTGAGCTAATAAAGGAATTGCAGAAAAAAAAAAGTTGAAATTCAGTAAACCGCGGGAATTTTAAATTGAAAATTGGTCTTACTTTGTGGACACAGTAGTATAATAGAAAAAAATAATGTTATTAATGCAAATTTTGGACACAGTAGTATGACTTACTAAAAAAAAAATATTTTGTACCATATGTAATATCGATGTCAAAATTCAATAATATTCAAATGGCAATCCTACTTTTAGCAAATCTTTGAAAATACCGTCAGTCCACAATAACATCCTTTTGAAGAAATCTGCATTCTCTGCAAGGAATTTCATTTAAACATAATTCATGACTGAATTCTCGGAATGGCTGGGGCATTCTGGGTATGTCGCTTACTCATCTTCCCAGCAGCATTTTATTCAAATCTCTTTCAATCTCCCCACGGGCCTACAATTCTCGGGGAAAAAATGTGTGATTTGCGCCTGCCACTTTCATCTATCTCTTTCTACAGAGAAAAATTCTTTTCTTTTCTTTTTTGTAAAGAAAAAAAAAGAAAAGTTATCAAACTACATGTAAGGAAAATAAGATTTTATTCCCTCAGAATATGTGTTGCACTTTTTTTACATACTATTCCCCCAGTGCGTGCTCTTCAAAATAAAATATATCCCTAGAAACATCCCGTATTCCCTATGCTTTTTTCTGTACAGGGAATAATTTATGAAAGTTTTCCCTCTTTCAAAGTTGCCAATAAATATTTATGACGATACAAAATGCAACCATTTTTTTTTTGGAGAATGAAATGTGTGTCATTTTGGCATCATTTTCTCTGTAAATTGCTCTAAAGGTTCGTCAAAGGTTAACACAGCAGAAAAGAGCTTGTGCTTATGTGATATAAAATTACTTCTTACCACTCTCATTACTATTGGATGCGTTTCTTTTGAAATAAAATGCCATAAAGCGAGCTGTGTTGTTCTGATGATAGCTTTTGGAATCGATACAGTGAATTTTCAATTGTTGTCGAATATCCTTTTGACGTATTCATACAGAATTTTTTTTTCATGTGGGATGCATTGTCTCAAGTGACTAAATTATATGTATATAATATATTATTGTATTATAATATATATATATTATAATACAATAATATAATATATGTATAATGCACAGTATAGTTATAATTAAAGTCCCACTTTCAAAATGCGGTAAAAAAAGAAACGCTCTTCACAATGAGTTCAAATTTGAACCGAAGATACTTGAAGAAAGGGGAAACAGAACTGCATCAAAAAACAGTTCCAAAGGTATTAATAGTTGGCCCTATAAACGGCATAAAGAAAGAGAATTCGGCTCTGGTGATATTTTCAATCGAAATTACAACGTATTTGGTATGAGTTGCACATTAAACCAACTGTAGTGCTCAATGTGTTTCATTGTTTCGGTTTTTTAACGAAAAAATGACTTCCAATTATAGAAATAAGCACAAAGTTAATCAAATGAAGGGTTAGTGTAACAACGGAAAATACATCTTTTCATCCCACGTCAGTGAACTGTTCGTGGCATGAATAAAGGCGTAACAAATGGCCCACGATATAAAGAGAAAAAGATCCTTTTTGATTTTAAAATTTAATCTTTCAACGCTTAATCATGAAATTAAAAAAAAAAAATAACACTTACAGCTACTATCACATATATACTAGAATATTAAAATCATCAGGAAATATAAAATAACAAAATTATCTTGATGATTAAAACAACTATCAGTGAGACTTAGCAACTTAATGAAATGTTTTATCAATCATATGAAGGGTGAATCTTCAGAATTTAAACCGTCACAAAAACTTAATCTAGATAAAAAAAAAATAAAGATCAGAAACTCAGTCCAAAATCAATTTAATGTAAAAAAATAAGAAAATAAAAAAGTGTGGATCTTTAAAAAAAAAAAAAAAAAAATTTGTAGGAAATTCAAAATTCCCTTTCACTGGCCAGATTTTTCCCTACGCGCAGCAAAGACAAACATCTCACAAATCAAATGCTGGGTTAGTAGGATTAGTGTAATGAAGTACACTGAAGTGACAAAAGTCATGGGATAGCAATATGCAAATTTTCAGATGGCAATAGCATCGCGTAGAGCAGGTATAAATGCGCAGTGCTTTCGCAGAGCTTTCATTTCTGTTCAAGTTATTCATGTGAAGAGGTTTTGACGTGATGATGACCGCACGACGGGAATTAACAGACTTTGAACGCGGAATGTTAGTTGGAGCTAGACGCATGGGTCATGCCATTTCGGAAATCATTAGGGAATTCAAAATTCCCAGATCCACTGTGTCAAGAGTAAAATTTCAAGTATGAAATTTCAGGCATAACATCCCACCATGGACAGCGCAGTGGTCGACCGCCTGCACTTAACGACCGAGACCGGCGACGTCTGCAAAGAGTCGTAAATTCTAACAGACAAGCAACACTGCGTCAAATAACCGCAGAAATCAATGTGGGACGTACAAGGGACTTGTCTGTTAGAACTGTGCGGAGAAATTTGGCTTTCTTGGGCTATTCCAGCAGAAGACCGATTCGAGTGCCTTTACTGACAGAACAACATCGTTTGCAGCGACTCTCGTGGGCACGTGAGCATATCGGTTGGTCCCTAGATGAATGGAAAACCGTGGCCTGGTCCGATGAGTCACGATTTCAGTTGGTAAGAGCTGATGGTAGAGTTCGAGTGTGGCGCAGACCCCACGAAGCCATGGACCCAAACTGTCAGCAAGGCACTGTTCAAGCTGGTGGTGGCTCCGTAATGGTGTGGGCTGTTTTTTTCATGGCATGGACTTGGTCCTCTGGTGCGACTGGACCGCACATTGACTGGAAATGCTTATGATCAGCTACTTGGAGATCACTTGCAGCCATTCATGGACTTCATGTACCCAAACAACGATGGGATTTTTATGGATGACAATGCGCCATGTCACCGGGCCACAACTGTTCGCGATTGGTTTGAAGAACATTCTGGACAATTCCAACGAATGATCTGGCCACCTAGATCGCCCGACATGAATCCCATCGAGCATTTATGGGACATCATCGAGAGGTCTGTTCGTGCCCAAAATCCTGCACCATCAACGCTTTCACAATTATGAACGTCTATCGAGACAGCATGGCTCAATATTCCTGCAGAAGACTTCCAACGACTTGTTGAGTCCATGCCACGTCGAGTTGCTGCACTTCGCCTGGCGAAAGGAGGGCCGACACGATTTTAAGAGGTATCCCATGACTTTTGTCACTTCAGTGTAAATAAAACACGAAGCCACCGATATAAACAGAAAAAGATTCTTTTTGTTTTTAAAATTTAATCTTTCCACGTTTTATCATGAAATTAAAATAATAATAATAATAACACTTAAAGCTACTATAAAAATACTGCAATAATAGAATAATTTAGAAATGTAAAATAACAAAATTATCTTGATGATTAAAACAACTTTTCAGTGAGATTTCGTAAATTGTTTATCAATCATGTGAAGAGTGAAACTTCAGATTTTAAACCGTCACAAAAACTTAATCTAGATAAAAAATAAAGAATAAAAATTCTGTCAAAAATCAATTTAATACAAAAATAAGAAAATAAAAAGCAGTGTATCTTTTTTTAAAAAAGATCTGTTAGCAAATTCAAAATTCCCTTTCACTGGCCGGATTTTTCCCCATGCGCAGCAAAGACAAACATCTCGCCAAATGCCTTTTGAAAGCCCTGTCAAAAGTTTCCGACAGGTTCCCCGATAAAGGGAAAAAGAAAAGGGGACAAAAAGAACAAAAAAAAAGGAACTTTATATATCAAAGGACGGCAAGGTTAAAAACAACAAACGCAACACAAAAGACTACAGCCTAAAAAAGGTGAGAAAAAAGGGAATGAAAGCTAGACTGGAAAAATAGAAGGGAAGGGAAGTATGATTCCTTTCATTACCGTTTTCCCGTCGGAAAGTGTCACACCAGTCAAAACAAATCTGGCGAGGACTTCCTTTCGGTTTAGAAAAGGGAAAAACTGGAGGTGGCATGTCTGGGGGAAAGAAAATCAAAAGGGAAATAAATAGGGAAAACAAGGGAAGAAAAAAAGAAGTATGCTTTTGTACTGGCATGAAGAACTAGCAATCTGTTCTTGAATCTTAAAGTAGTCCAGGGTAAAGTAAAATAGATCTCTCTTTTTAAAAGGATTCTGTAGTGAATAAATAAACATTTTTCAGAGACACAATTGTTAAAGTTAACAATTTATTGTTCTCGTTTGTTTAACTACTTTAGAAAAGAATTTTTAAGGCTAAAAATTTTAATATTTTGATTACACTTGATTTATTTTATATTGCAAATATTTCAGCAATCAAAAAATAATTATTATTATAAATAATCGTTGCTGAAATATATGATATACATATAGCAATAAATAATTTAATAATCAGAGTAAATAATGATTCAAACGGCTTTAGCTAGACTAAGGACTGGCCACACTATGAGTTTGACCTTCAATGGAGACGAGAAGACATATACCCTTTGTCATTGTTCGGCCATCGCGTCTCCCTCTCATCTCATCGATTGTATTGGTGCCTCTGTGAGGCAACTGTTGAATGAGGGGAGGACCGTTTACGATCAATTGATGCAGCATGATCTACTGAACTTGGTTTAGGTTTCTAAATCAGGGGATAAGCAACAACAACAATAATGATTGCTACTCTAAAGTGGTAATATTCGTAGATTCCAAGGCAGCCATACAAGCTGTCTCGTAAAATCACCACACTGAAACCCCAATAATAACTCAAATTAAGAAAGATACCAAATATTTAAGAACTAAAGCCAGCAGATTGCATTCCAGTAGATACCATCATACGTGGGAATTAAAGGTAACGAAGCAGCAGATTCACTTGTAATGAAAGGAAACCACGTGAATATTGAAAAGAAACAAGTTCCACCAGAATCTTTCAAAAAATTTATTCATAGAGAAATTTTTAAGAAACTGAAAGATAATCTCATAACTAAATCTGAAGGCAAAAAGTGGCACAATATTCAAGAGAGCTGAAAAATCTTTAATACCAGACCACATAAAGAGGCGGTTACCAACTTTGCCAGCCGTCAGGCCCTAATTGGAGATAAATCAATATAATAATTTAAGAGATAATTGCACATAAATCAATTCTCAAGTCTGAACCTATACATAACATTGGTATGTAGATTATTTAATACTGATATAGTTTTTACAAAATATTTGTTAATGAAGATATAAAATATAGTAATAATAGAAACCTAGTTTAAATACAAAGAATGGCATCGATTATATGTATACATATTTGAAAAATTACAATATTGGTGACAATAAATGCTATTCACATATAATTAAATTTTCGTGACAATCAATCCCAAAAGAAAAAAAAATTTCATAAATACGTCATGAATATTCAATTCAAAATTCACTGTATTGATTCCAAAATCTATCATCAGAACCACACAGCTTGCTTTATGACATCTTATTTAACAAAGAACGCATCAAATAGTAACGACAGTGGTACGAGGTAATTTTATATTACATAAAGGCACGCTTTTTTCTGCTGTGCTAACCTTTGACGAACTTTTAGAGCAATTTACAGAGAAAATGATGCCAAAATGACACACATTCCATCCTCCAAAATAAAAATGATTGCATTTTTTTATCGTCATAAATATTTTTTGGCAACTTTGAAAGAGGGAAAACTTTCATAAATTATTCCCTGTACAGAAAAAAGCATAGGGAATACGGGGTGTTTTCCGGGATATCTTTTATTTTGAAGAGTACGCACTGGGGGGAAATGCAAGAAAAGTGCGACACATATTCTGTGGGAAGGACATCTTATTTTCCTTACATGTAGTTTGATAACTTTTCTTTTTTATAAAATAATTTTTGTCTGTAGAAGGAGATGGATGAAAGTAGCAGGCGCAAATTAAACATTTTTCTGAGAATTGTAGCCCCGTGGGCCCCAATTGGAGACACTAACTAACTTCTAATTAACTCAGTGACACTACAGTCAATGTTAGATTAATAATCTCTATGCTAATCATCTCTAATGACCGAGACCTACGGTAGATTCTACAAAACCATGGCAACATGCTTTCATTTTACGAGGGGTAGGGTTGTCCAATTGGAGCCCTAATTGCTAATTAACAATCCATATTGGACCATAGCCGTCTGCCTACTGGTAGATTCGGAAACAGAGGATGATTCCGTAACCATACGTCAAACTTCCCTGGAACTACCGGTTAAGTGGATTAGCTACAAAGCTGTCGCACCGAGCACTAGTCACACCTAGCACTACCTCGGCCATCAGATCTCCAATTGGAGACGCTAACTAACTAACTCCCCCACCTAATTAACAACCCATATTGGACCATAGCCGTCTCACTACTGGTAGATTCCGAAGCAGAGGAGGTTTTCATTTCACAGGGTAGGGTTCTAAGCCCTACGCCCAATAGTCAGAGCGCTAGTCATTCGGCAGTCAGGCCCCCAATCGGAGACACTAAATCCTTGGTACTACAGACCATGCTGGACACAGCCATTTGCCTACTGATAGATTCCGAATCAAGAGATGTTTTTGATGTATGGTGCAGGGTTCTTGTCCTACGCCTAACTCTCAAAGCATTACTCACTCAGCTATTAGTCCACCAATTGGAGAAAGTATTTCACATACATCAATTCTCAAGTCTGAACCTGCACTTGACATTTATATGTAGATTATATAATACTGATATAGTTTCACAAAATATTTATTCATGAATAGAAAAAATAGTAATAAAAGGAAACGTTTAAATTCAAATAGCATTGATTATAAATCGACAAATTGCAGCATTGGTGACAATAAATGCCATTCACATATAATTAATCATTCACAACAATGAATCCCAAATAGAAAAATAATCTTTATAAATAAGCCATATGAGAATTGGACAATTCAAAGTTTCTTGTATTGATTCCAAAAGCTATCAGAACAACACAGCTTGCTTTAAGACATCCTATTTCAAAAGAAACGCATCCAATAGTAATGACAGTGGTGAGAAGTAATTTTATATCACACAAGCACAAACTCTTTTCTGCTGCGTTAACCTTTGACGAACCTCTAGAGCAATTTAGAGAGAAAATGATGCCAAAATGACACGCATTTCATCCTCCAATATAGAAATGGTTGCATATTTTATAGTTCTTCACTCATAAATATTTATTGGCAACTTTGAAAGAGATGAAAACTTTCATAAATTATTCCCTGTACAGAAAAAAAACATAGGGAATACGGGGTTTTTCTAGGGATATATTTTATTTTTAAGAGCACGCACTGGGGGAATAGTATGCAAGAAAAGTGCAACGCATATTCTGAGGGAAGGAAATCCTATTTTCCTTACATGTAGACAACTTTACTTTTCTTTTCGTTTTTTATAAAAGAATTTTTCTCTGTTGAAGGAGATAGATGAAAGTGGCAGGGGCAAATCATACATCTTTCCCGAGAATTGTAGGCCCCAATTGGAGACACTAAACTTCTAATTAACTCAGTGACACTGCAGTCAATGTTAGACCATGGTCGTCTGCCTCCTGGTAAGTTCCGAAACATGAGATGTTTCCGTTTCACGGGGTATGGCTATCAGCAATATGCCAAATAGTTATTTTAGACAGGGACCTACGGTTTAACTACTGGTAGATTCCGAAATAGGAGATGTTTTTCCGGGATAGGGTTGCTAGTCCATACCCAATAGTCAAGCGCTAGTCAACGGCCGTCAGACCCTAATTAGCTCCCCTGCACTGCAGTCCATGTTCAACCATAGCCGTTTAACTACTGGTAGCCGAAATAGGAGATGTTTTCGTTTTTAGGGATAGGGTTGCTAGGTCATCATGTCCCCAATAGTTAGACACTAACTCAAACCCAGGTACTACAGTTCATGTTCAACCATAGCCGTTTAACTACTGGTAGATTCCGAAATAGGAGATGTTTTCGTTTTACGGGATAGGGTTGCTAGTCCTATACCCAATAGTCAGAGCGCTAGTCAACGGCCGTCAGACCTGAAATTGGAGATACTAATTAGCTCCCCTGCACTGCAGTCCATGTTCAACCATAGCCGTTTAACTACTGGTAGATTCCGAAATAGGAGATGTTTTCGTTTTACGGGATAGGGTTGCTAGTCCTATACCCAATAGTCAGAGCGCTAGTCAACGGCCGTCAAACCTGAAATTGGAGATACTAATTAGCTCCCCTGCACTGCAGTCCATGTTCAACCATAGCCGTTTAACAACTGGTAGATTCCGAAATAGGAGATGTTTTCGTTTTACGGGATATAGGGTTGCTAGTCCTATACCCAATAGTCAGAGCGCTAGTCAACGGCCGTCAGACCTGAAATTGGAGATACTAATTAGCTCCCCTGCACTGCAGTCCATGTTCAACCATAGCCGTTTAACTACTGGTAGATTCCGAAATAGGAGATGTTTTCGTTTTACGGGATAGGGTTGCTAGTCCTATACCCAATAGTCAGAGCTCTAGTCAACGGCCGTCAGACCTGAAATTGGAGATACTAATTAGCTCCCCTGCACTGCAGTCCATGTTCAACCATAGCCGTTTAACTACTGGTAGATTCCGAAATAGGAGATGTTTTCGTTTTACGGGATAGGGTTGCTAGTCCTATACCCAATAGTCAGAGCGCTAGTCAACGGCCGTCAGACCTGAAATTGGAGATACTAATTAGCTCCCCTGCACTGCAGTCCATGTTAAACCATAGCCGTCTATTCACTGATAGATTCAAAAATACACGTTTCGTTTTACGGGTAGAGTTATTAATTCTACGCCCAACAGATTACAACCATTTACAGAGAAAATGATGCCAAAATAACACACATTTTATCCTGCAAAAAGAAATGGTTGGATATTTTATCGTCATAAATATTTATTGGCAACTTTGAAAGAGGGAAAACTTTCATAAATTATTCCCTGTACAGAAAAAAGCATAGGGGATACGGGGTGCTCCTAGGGATATATTTTATTTTGAAGAGCACGCACTGGGGGAATAGTATGTAAGAAAAAGTGCAACGCATAGTCTGCGGGATGAAAATCTTATTTTCCTTGCATGTAGTTCGATAACTTTTCTTTTTTATGAAAGAATTTTTCTCTGTAGAAAGAGATAGATGAAAGTGGCAGGCGCAGATCACACATTTTTCCCAGAGAATTGCAGGCCCGTGGGGAGATTGAAGAAGATTTGAATAAAATGCTGTTGGGAAGATGAGTAAGTGACATACCCAGAATGCCCCAGCAATTCCGAGAATTCAGTCATGAAATATGTTTAAATGAAATTCCAGAGAATGCTGCTCTCTTCAAAAGATGTTATTGTGGACTGACGGTATTTTCAAAGATTTGCTAAAAGTGGGATTGCCATTTGAATATGATTACATTTTGACATCGATATTAAATCTGGTAGAAAATAATTTTTTTTACTAAATCATGTAATATTAAAAAGTGGGAAAATTTAATCCAAGTATTTTTCTAATGTGCACTTAATTCAACTTACATATTTGTTATGCATCATATTTTGGTCTACATTTAATCAGTGAATGCAAAACCATACATCCACATATTTATACAAAAAAGGATATTTTATATTTCATCCACATATTTAAGCGCTTTATGACAGAGTAACTAGCTGTCTGGCGCTCGGTACCACAGGTTTCGGATTCGTAGTAGTTGGGAATCCACTTTAAATCGTAGGTTCCGGTTTAGCATCTGATAAAGTTTTATTCATAATCCTGTAGCAATGCAACTTATAAAAGGTGTAGGAGGGTTAAATTCCTGCTAATGGTGTTTGTTGCAATCACTGAATTTATAAACAAGTATACATAATTGCGATTTTATCGCTCTAGTATCGACAGTTCGACTCTATGGCTAATTTTAGGTTTGTCAAAATGCAATATATCTATCAGTGTCATGCATTTATCACAGAAAAATACAACGGAAGCATAAGCATTATGCTAGGAATTAACGCTGATCCGTTGACGTAATGTTATTTATTCATTACGAAATGTTCAACAAGCGTAAAGATGTGGTTTGGTTTATAGCTCTACAGTCATTTTGTATGATTTAAAATTTTGGGCTGATTAGACAGGGACCTACAATTTAACGTGGATTCCAATCATGAATGCCACCGCCAGGATTCAAACCTGAGGCCTGTGTTACCAGAGGGCTAGCCAAATGCCCATCAGGTTGCTCAGCGTAAAGGAGCAGAAGCAACGGAAAAAATCCAGATACATATTAATTTTAACAATAAACTATAAGTATGTTTTCAAAATTAAATTATAAAAATCAATATTTTTTTCTTTAATTTATAATTATAATTATAAATAAAATATCTTTTTCTTCAACCCCCTCCCCCAAAAAAAAAATATACTTAACCCTTCAATAAAATAATTTAAAAAAATATTAAATATTATCCGCAATCTTTCTATTCATTCATTAAATAACTGCTTTGTAAGAATAATTAAATCTTTAATGAATGGCAAAGATCGTTAATGAGAGTTAATTTATATACATTTACTTTAATAGAGAGATAATTTGAGACATTGAGTCACATTTAAAACTAATTAAATTACTTTCTTATCGTCCTATTAATTCTTGCTATTTAATTATGTCAGAATAATGGTAATGTAATTACTTTTTTTACGTTAATATTTCGTAACAGTGTTAATGAAAATTTAGATTATCGAGATTAAATTATGTCAAATAAATTAATCGAATTTACACTACTTTATGTGAGGCATGTTAGATTTGTTGCTTAAAATAGAATACTTAACCACGGTACAATAAAAATCTAGTAGAAATACTAAATTTGTCTAAAAATTAACAAAATAATAATAGGCGTATTGCAAATTTGAAGTGTATTATTTAAATTTTATTTAAACTATCCTTTTAAATTTGAACGAATATTTTTGTTTATTTTTTAAAAAAATTCAAACAGATTGAAATAAGTATAGAATTTTATTTATGAAATAAATTTGTCAACGATTTATCAATAATCAATATTTGATATAAAAATTATTCATTTAACTGATTTATAATATGATAAAGTATATTTGCTACTTTAATGAGTAAACTTCTTCTCCATTGGCGCAACAGCCCTATGGTGGACAAAGCAGTCTGCCTATCGTCAATTTCGAAACAGGAGATGTTTTCTTCTTACGGGTAGGTCTGTCCGCCCTACGATTTGCAGTGATATTAGGCTGGGACCTACGGTTTTAAGTGGATTCGAACCACTACAAACATCCATTGCACCGCCAGCACTCGAACCCGAAACCTGTGGCACAGAGCGAGAGCTGATAATAAAAAGTATATTCAAGGAATTGGGGCCTGATGGCCTGAATATTTATCACATAGTAATAATTTATAAGCTCTGGTACTTGGTGCCGCAGGTTTAGGTACAGTCGAGTCCCTGCGTTACCATGGTTGTTTGTAGTGGTTCGGAATCCACTTTAAACCGTAGGTCCCAATAGAATAGGATCGTACAGCATTGTAGCGTCCGTAGCATATCTTCAAGTTACACGTGCCTTGCTTATGAGATAAAGATTAACTAAATTACCAGCTGCCTCTGTATTTCCAGCTGCATTTGAAAAACAACAACTTTGTATAATCGCTATTCTTTTAGAATTTATCCGTTAATAGAAATAATAGCCAGACTTCAGTTCTACTGGTAATGTACTCAGATATTGTAATAAAAGGAGGACTAAGTTTCGAATACTCTGGTGGCGTTTTCTGCAGTCTTTCTTTTCTGAAGCAAGCAGACTCAATGACAATTAGAATGTGTTAAATTTCTCTATTTATGTAAATTACATAAATAATAATGAAAATGATAGAAAGTTACTGTTGTACAAATAGATAACAATTGGGCGGAAAAGTTCGTAGGCTGCCACATAGAAGGCGCTACTAGTATTAAATCCATACAATCTTTAGTTAGCCCTAACCTTCAAAAGACACGTGTATAAATTTGACAGCTGTTCCACTATTAGTATGTGAGTTAAAGCATTTTTAGTGAAGCAACTTTTGTTAGTCTGAAAAAATGGATAAAAAGGAATTTCGTGGTGTTAATAAAGCATTGCTTTTTGGCGAAAAAAATACTATTGAAGCCAAGGCTTGGCTTGATAAACATTATTCGGACTTTTGCACCAGGAAAATCAACCGTAGAGAAGTGGTTAGCTAAATTTAAACGAGGAGAAATGATCACCGAGGATGATGCACACAGTGAATGCCCCAAAAAGGCTGTTACCGACGAAAACATAAAAAAAGTCCACAAAATAATTTCTGATAACCGTAAAGTGAAGTGGATTGAGATAGCTGAGACCTTAAAGATATCAAAGGAACGTGTTGGACATATCGTGAATGAATATTTGGATATGCGAAAGCTCTGTTCAAAGTGCGTACCACGCGAGCTCACAATCGACCCAAAACAACAACGAATTGATGATTCTAAGCAGTGTTTGGAGGTGTTCAATCGTAATAAACCCGAATTTTTGCGTCGATATGTGACAATGGATGAAACATGGCTCCATCATTTCACACCGGAGTCCAATCGACAGTCAGCCGAGTGGACAGCACGCAATGAACCGACTCCAAAGCGTGTAAAGACGCAAAAGGTGGCTGGCAAGGTTATGGCATCAATATTTTGGGATACGCATGGTATAATATTCCTTGGCTATCTTAAAACTGGAAAAACCATAAACAGCGATTATTTCGTAGCGTTATTGTAGCGTTTGAAAGACGAAATCGCGGAAAAACGGCCTCATTTGAAGAAGATGAAGCAAGTGCTGTTTCATCAAGACAATGCACCGTGTCAAATCAATGAAAACGATGGCAAAATTGCATGAATTGGGCTTCGAATTGCTTCCTCCGCAGCCACCGTATTCTCCAGATCTGGCCCCCAGTGACTTTTTCCTGTTCACAGACCTCAAGAAGATGCTCGCTGGACAGAAATTTCGCGCCGACGAAGAGGTAATCGCCGAAACTGAAGTCTATTTTGAGGCTAAAGACAAATCGTACTATAAAAATGTAATAGAAAAATTTTATGACCGCTATAATCGTTGTATCGCCCTCGAAGGCAACTATATTGAATAATAAAATCAAATTCTATAAAAAAAAAAAAAAAAGAATTTTTCTATGCTAACCTACGAACTTTTCTGCCCACCTGGTAAAAAAGATGCACTTTTCATTTTTGACATCAATCTTCTATCAAATAATGATTCATTTCGTAAGTATTGAAAAACCATAATCATATAAGACTCATTTCTTCAAAGAGTCCACAACCAAGACCATAATTCAAGAACGCGCCAATCAAAAGCCATCATAAATCCTGCCCCAAACACCGCTCCAAAACCTTCCTCTATAACTAAAACTCTTCCCTAAAACGCTTTCTAGTCACGAAAATCCGTCTACACCAACAAATAAATAGTGAGGGGGAAATCCTTTTATTCTTGGCGAGTTTACTTTGGCGTTACTTTTAGGGTTTAATCCGAACTTCTGTGAAGCCAAGAAAGGCGGTAAATCCACGTTTTATTGGCCAGACATCGACTTCGATATTACCATGGATATTAAATCGTCCGTGGTCAAAGAGTGGAAGAAGGTGGCATCCGCATTTGAAGTTACGCGAGAGAATGGTCCCCCCCCAAGTGCGGTGTGTACCTAACTGTATTGAAACCAGTGATGAGTTGGAGATACTAGGAGGAAATTTCTTCTGTCAGGTGAGGAATGGATGTGTGTGACAGAGGATCACGCTCATAAGAAAATCTTTCTCGCTTAGTTTGAAAAGAATTGAGTTTGATGGAAAGCATATTTTTCTAACAAAACATATTTTTTTTGCTTTCTTGTTTTTATAAATAACTATTGGAGGTGTATTATATACAAATTTCTGAGATGTATGTGATAATAGTAAGAACGTAATGGCCATGTGGCTAGCACTCGGTACCACAGGTTTCAGGTTCGAACATGGTCCAGCGTTGCTATGGATGTTTGTAAAGGTTCGGAATCCACAGGTTTCTTTAATCCATATTTCCTGGTCTAACATGATTTCCTGGTCTCTAGAGCGTAGCGGGTGTATTGTTACTCCGCGTCCGTATCTTATATTCAAGCTACACGTATTTCGCCGGTAGTGCTAAGTAAGTAACGTCGGCTTAGTGCTTGCCTGCCTTAAGGCATCAAAGACAATTGTTCTAAGGGTTTGCCAGCAGCATTAGAACAAAAAAAAATGTTAATAATGATTTAACTATTAATAACCGTTATAATCGTTAAATCAATTATTGCAAAATAAAATAATGCCCCAACAGTGCTTTCTCGTACACACTGGAACAGCGTCCCACTTTGACATTCAGGAGAAATGGTCAGTAGACCTCGAGACACTCACGCGAGAGGAAAAACAGTGAAATCTCATCCCGAGAGGAAATACATGTAACGCATTCCTGCGTATTATTTGACCAACAGACTCTCACCAGGAGTGGAAGTATATTTCGTTCAACCTGCGCGTATCCGAGAATCGGGGTTTCGGCTTAAAAGTAATGCCCTTCCACGAATCTATACTTATATCTCTTTAAATGTACTACGCATAGTATGTCTCTAAATGTATGTATATTGCGTGTAAATAAAACTGTGAGTTCCTCCACCTGTGCCTCATCTCAAACCAACCCTACCCAGCTACGATCGGGTTTCCCCCTACCCACACCAGTGCAAAGCGACAATTTTGGCAAATAACCAGACGAAAATAAAAACGACAAAACATCTAACAAAAATGACAATAAATTCTTCGTGAAAATGTCACTAACTTTGTTGTAAATAACAACAGGAATAAAAAATTTTATCATAAGGCAAAGATGATAAATGAAGATAGAATGTAGAATTTTCCAAAACAGTAAAAAAAGGTTGAAAATAATATTGTTTACAATGAATGCTAAGAAAATTATAAAGAAGAACTATTCTCTTATAATTAACTCCAATTTGAGAATAAGACATTTATTTATTAAATGCTCAAACGTTACAAATATATTAAAAAAAATTCAAATATATTTGTTATCATTTCAAAATATGCAAAGCAGAAAATATTTATCTTTAGAGAAAAAACAAGATTTTTGTTTCATGCCATAACAATGAAGTCGTTTTTCAATAATTTACACAACATTGTATTAAAAATCAACAGACAAGAGTAATAAATGTGGTATTGATTGTATATAAATTATTTTTGAAATAAAAAAATATATAAATAATTATAGATAAATGAAGATAACATGTAGAATTTTCCAAGAAAAAAAATGGTTGAAAATAATATTGTTTATTTTTGAATGAATTCTAAAAAATAAAAATAAAAAAAAAGAAGTATCACTTAAAATAGCTTCAATTGCGTGTAAGTCATTTACTTATGAATACTCAAAAATGCTTACAAATATATTAAAGAAAGTTTTTTACAAATATATTTCTTATCATTTATAAAATAAGCAAAAGAGAAAATATTTATTTTTGAGAAAAAAAGATTTGTGTAGTACCATAACAATGGAAGTCTTTTTTAATTGCTTTTAATCTTTTGACTGAGCGTTGTATTAAAATCATCAGACAAAACCACTAATAAAAGTAGTATTTATTACATATAAATTATTTTTTGAATAAAATAATTATAAATTATTATGAATAAACGAGGATAGCATGGCAGAATTTTCCCAAAAAAGTGAAAAATAATATTGTTTAGAATACGTTTGAATGAATTCTAAGAAAATTTAAAAGATCACTTAAAAATAGCTCCAATTTGAAAACAAGATGATTTTGCCAGTAATTACTGAAAAAGAATACAAAATATTAAACATTTTTTTTCAAATATATTTCTTATCATTTCATAAATATGCAAAGGGGAAAATATTTATTTTTAGAGAGAAAAAAAAGATTTGTTTCATGCCATAACAATGGAAATCTTTCTTAATTGCTTTTCAACCTTTTTACTGCGTAATTTATTAAAAATCATCAGACAAAAAGCAAATGCCATTTATATTATCTCTTGAAAAATTGATCATATGTACATATCGGAAGTAAACAATTAACATTTCAAGTATCACAAAATGGATAGCATCCTTTTAATCTACGAGAATAAAGTTAAGTAATGATAAATGAAAATATTTTAATTAATCCACCATACAAATAAAAAATATCCTGAAATAAATATGTTTTTAATCAATCTATGTCATTTTTCTTCAATCAATTCTTTTTTTGCCATTTATTCAAACAAAAAAAATTTTTTTTTCACCTCACAAAGACACTAGACGAAACCAAAGAATAGACAACTATCCATCTGTTGTAGTTCTAATCAAGACAGAATATTTTTTCACTTCAGTTTATCTGATAAAAAAAAAGGGAAATCATTCTTTTTTCCCTGAATCGATTACAAACCAGATCCCAAGAATGAAAAAAATCCCTTTTCCCCTCGTGTATCTGTAATTAATGAAAACTTTTCGTGCCCTCAAAGAAGGAAGATCTCCAGTGATTAAACTTGGGATTAAAGCAAGAATTTTTTTTTTTTTTTTTTTTTGAACGCAAAAGACTGTCGGATTAAAAAAAAAAAAAAAAAAAAAAAAAAAAAAAAAAAAAAAAAAAAAATTTGTGTAGTTATTTTTTTCACAAAGATTTTAAAGAAGATTAAAGCATAAGTTTAAGATTCGCAATAAAAATATCCAAAGAACTTTTATATTAAGCAGTAGTGATTTGAAATGTCAAAAGATCGGATATCATCAGGGTGGATTGAGGATTCTATTAATAACTGAGCCAAGGTGCAATTTTTTTAGTGATATTTTTATAGTAATAATTTATAACTTCTGGCGCTCGATGTCACATGTTTACTGTTCGAGTCCTAGCCGTGCCATACATATTTGTAGTTCTTAGAATCCACTTTAAACCGTTCTATTATGACTACTACTACGCCACACCACATCAGTGTGCATAAAGCTGAGTTGCCTCTTTACAGTTTGGCAATGATGTGGGTGAGAAATCAGATTGGGCTCTGTGATGCTCTACGGTCATATGAGATCAGGCCCTATGGCTTAAAGTGAATTCCGAACCACTACGAATGCCGGAGTTCGAAACCGAAACCTGTGGTACCCACGCAAAAGAGCTAGCCACTCGGCCATCAGGCCCCAGGTCTATTATAATTACAGAACGTTGAAGCTCACTATCCTACCTTCTTAAAAAGAAAACATCTCCTGTCTCGAAATTTGCTAGTAGGAAGATGGCCTTGGCTCACTATGGGGCTGTTGCGGCAAAGAAGAAAAAATAGGGCGCAATGGCCGAGTGACTAGCGCTATGGAGCTCGGTGCCATAGGTTTCGCGTTTGAGTCCTGGCGCTACCATGGATGTTTCTAGTTCTTAAGAATCCACTTTAAACCGCAGGTACCGGTCTATTATGATTGTTTCAACTACAATTTTTTTTTGCAATCAATTCTTTTTACCTTTCACTAAAGCAAAAAAAAAAAAAAAAAATTTGTTTTTTACCTTACAAAGGCACAAGACGAAACCAAAGAATAGACAAGTACACATCTGTTGTAGTTCTAATCAAGACAGAACATTTTTTTCACTTCGGTTTATCTGTTACACAAAAAATCATTCTTTTTACCAGAACCGATTACAAACTAGAGCCCAAATACAAAAAAAAATCCCTTTTCCCCTCGTGTATCTGTAATTAATGGAAACTTTTGGGGCCTCAAAAGATCTCCGGTGATTAAACTTCTTAGATTAGAGCAAGAAATTTCCCCATGTCTACTTCGATCGGTTCTATTTTTAACAATAAGAGACCGTCGGCTTACAAAATCAGGATTTGGTGTAGTTATCTTTTTTCACAAAAATTTTAAAGAAGATTAAAGTGTAAGTTTAAGATTCGCAATGAAATATCTAAAGAAACTTTTATATTAAGCAGTAGGGATTTGAAATGTCAAGAGATCAGATATCATCAGGTTAGATTGTGGTTTCTCTCAATGATTTTTTATCTGCACTTAAGAATTTAGTTTTTAAAATATTTACCATATCGTAATAATTTATAAGATCTGGCACTCGGTGCCATAGGTTTTAGTGTTCGAGTCCCGGAATCTAGTTTAAACCGTAGGTTCCGGTATAATATGAGTATTACTACTAGGCCCCACACCACATCACTGTGCCTAGAACGGAGTTCCCCTTTACAGTGGGAAAGATGTGGGTGAGAAGTCTGACAGTTCTGTGACGCTCACGGTCATAGAGGACTGGGACCTACGTCTTAAAGTGGATTCCGATATACTACAAATTTTGTAGTGGTGATTCCCGGATGCAACCTGAACCTGTGCACCAAGCACTCAGCCCCAGGCCATAACCCCTACCCCATGGTCTGATAAGATTGTAGAGCATTCGCTGTAGGTTTACACACAACCCTAACCTGTAAAAAAGAAAAGATCTCCTGTCTCAAAATTTCCCAGTAGGCAGATGGCTTTGCCCCACTATGGGCTGGTGCGTCAAAGAAGAAACAGAAGAGAATAGCCCACAACCGAGTGACCAGCGTTATGGGAGCTTGGTGCCATAGGTTACGGGTTAGAGTCCCGGCGGTGTCATGAATGTTTGAAATGATTCGTAATCCACTTTAAACCATAGGTCCTGTTCTATTATGACTGCCAGAAACGTTGGGCGTAAAGCCGGACAATCTTTCGCCGAAAAAGAAAGCATCTCTTATCTCAAAATTTGCAAATAGGCAGACGGCCTCCTCTTAATATCGCTTTTGCGGCAATACAAAGAAATGGAATAGAATAGGGGCCCGATGGCCGGCTGACGACCGGATTGCGCCTGGGTGCCACAAGTTCGGGTTTGAGTCTAGCGGTACCTTTATCTTGCAGTGGTTTTGAATCCATTTTAAACCGTAGGTTCCGGTCTAATATGGCTATAGAGTTGAACGTAGGTCTTACACCCCCTCCCTTTTTTTTTTTTTTTTTTTTCACCAGAACCGATTACAAACTAGAGCCGAAGAATAAAAAAATCCTTTTTACCCCTTTTCCCCCTCGTGTATCTGTAATTAATGGAAACTTTTCGGGCCCTCAAAGGATGAAGATCTCCGGTGATTAAACTTCGGATTAGGGAGCAAGCGATTTCCAACATGCCCTTCGATCGCTTTTTTGGTACATAAATAGACTGTGTGGGCTTACAAAAAAGAATTTGGTGTAGTAATTTGTTACAGAAAGATTTTAAAGAAGATTAAAGTATAGGTTTAAGATTCTCTTGCGACGATGAAGAAAAAGAAGAGAAGAGAGGCCGATGGTCGAGATCTATTCCATAGCTTTTGGGTTCGAGCGGGCTGTGCCATGCGTGTTTGTAGTGGTTCGAATCAACTTTGATACAGTAGGAATCGGTTTATTATGACTGAGAACCTTACTATCTAAAAAAGTCAAAGCCACGGATTCTGTAACATACAACTTCTCTTCAATAATTTTAGAAAATATCTGGTGGCCCTGATGCCACATTTCTCAATTATTTATAACTTCTGGCACTATTAATTTCTCCAATAATTTATAACATCTGGCACCTGATGCCAAAACTGGACACAACTTTCATTCGGCCCCTGATGCCACGCTTCTCCAATAATTTATAACTTCTGGCACCTGGATGCCACACTTCTCCAAGCCACTTATAGCTTCTGGCACCTGATGCCACACTTCTCCAATAATTTATAGCTTCTGGCACCTGATGCCGCACTTCTCCAATAATTAATAACTTCTGGCACCTGATGCCACACTTCTACAATAATTTATAACTTCTGGCACCTGGTGCCACACTTCTCCAATAATTTATAACATCTGGCACCTGATGCCACACTTCTTTAATAATTTATAACTTCTGGTGCTTGATGCCACATGCTTATTGTTCGAGTCCTGGCGATGCCATGTATACTTGTAGTTCTTAAGAATAAACTTTGAAATGTAGGTCCCGGTTAATTATGATTGCTCCAACTACCAATTTTCTTCAATCAATTCTTTTACCTTTTATTCAAGCAAAAAAAAAAAAAAATTTTTTTTTACCGTACAAAGACACCAGACGAAACCAAAGAATAGACAGCTATCCATCTGATGATGATGATGATGATGAATGAAGTGGTATATGGGGATGTGAAGCAACAAGGACTATAATCCCCTAATCACTCTATATGAACAGTTAGTTTTTCCTTATTTTTAATATGTCACTCTCCACAACGCTCTACGATCGTGTTACACCGGGACCTACGGTTTAAAGTGGATTCCGAAGCACTACAAACATCCATGGCACCGCCGGGAATCGAACCCGAAACCTGTAGTACCTAGCGCCAGAGCGCTAGCCACTCGGCCATTCAGGCCCGCTATCCATCTGTTGTAGTTCTAATCAAAACAGAATATTTTTTCACTTCACTTTATCTGACAAAAAAAAAGGGAAATCATTCTTTTTTACCAGAACGATTACAAACTAGAGCCTAAGAATAAAAAAATCCTTTTTCCCGTCGTGTATCTGTAATTGATGGAAACTTTTCGGGGCCTCCAAAGAGGAAGATCTCCGGTGATTAAACTTTGGATTAAAGCGAGAAATTTGCCCTGTCTCTTTCGATCGGGGGTTTTTGAACACAAAAGACTGTCGGCTTACACACAAAAAAAAAGGATTTGGTGTAGTTATTTTTTTTTTCTGAAAGATTTTAAAGAAGATTAAAGAATAGGTTTAAGATTCGCAATAAAAATATCTAAAGAAACTTTTATATTAAGCAGTAGGGATTTGAAATGTCAAAAGATCAGGCATCAGATATCATCAGGTAGGATTGCGGTTTCTATTAATACCTGAGTCAAGATGCAATTTTTTTTCTCAATGATATTTTTATAGTAATAATTTATAACTTCCGGCGCTCGATGCCACATGTTTATTGCTCGAGTCCAGGCGGTGCCATGCATGATTGCTGTTGTTAGGAATCCACTTTAAACCGTAGGTCTCTGTCTATTATGACTATAGAACGTTGAGCGTAGGGCTGACCAACTATCCCCGAAAAAAGGAAAGTTTCCAGTCTCGAAATTTGTCTGAAGGCATATGACCTTTTCCCACTATGAGGCTGTTGCGACAAAGAAGAGAATAGGGCCCAATGGATAAGTCACTATGGCGGTTGCGCTCGGTGCCATAGGTTTCGCGTTCGATTCCTGGTGATGCCATGGATGTTTGTTCTGGTTCGGAATGCACTTTAAATCGTAGGTCCCGGTATTTTGAATAATATGAATGGTATTCGGTATAATATGAATGTAGAACGTTGGGCGTAGGACTGACTACCTTACCCTCTAAAAAAAAATCAGCGCCACGGATTTCTATAATACATAACTTAATTATTTATAACTTCTAGCACTCAATGCATCATGTTTATTGTTCGAGTCCTGGCAGTGCCATGCATGCTTGCAGTTCTCAGGAATCCACTTTAAATCGTAGGTCCCGGACTGTTATGATTGTTTCAACTACCAATTTTTTTCTTCTTTTTAATTAAAGAAAATATTTCTTTTTTACCGTTTATTCAAGAAAAATATTTCTTTTTTACCGTTTATTCAAGAAAAATATTTCTTTTTTACCTTACAAACACACCAGACGAAACCAAAGAACAGACAACTATCCATCTGTTGTAGTTCTAATCAAGACAGAATATTCTTTCCCTTCAGTTTCTCTGACAAAAAAAGCGAAATATTCTTTTTTCCCTGAACCGATTACAAACTAGAGTCGAAGAATATATAGAAAATGTCCCTTTTTTTTATCCCTTTTTCCCTCGTGTATCTGTAATTAATGGAAACATTTCGGGCCCTCGAAACAGTAAGATCTCCGGTGATTAAACTTTGGATTAAAGCAGGAAATTTCCCCATGTCTTCTTCCGTCAGTTATTTTTGAACACAAAAGACTGTCGGCTTACAATAAAAAAGGATTTGGTGTAGTTCTTTTTTTTTTTACAGAAGATTTTAAAGAAGATTAAAGAATAGGTTTAAGATTCGCAATAGAAATATCCGAGGAAACTTCTATATTAAGCAGTAGTGATTTCAAATGTCAAAAGATCAAACATCAGATAACATCAGGTTGGATTGCGAATTCTATTAATAACTGAGCAATTTTTTTTTCTCAATGATATTTTTATCAGTGCTTAAGAATTTAGTTTTTAAAATATTTATCTTATAGTAATACGTTATAAGCTGAGACACCCGGTGCCACAGGTTTAGGGTTCAAATCCCGGAGGTGCCATGGATGCTTATAGTGGTTCGGAATCCACTTTGGTCCCCATCTATTATGAATACAGAGCGATGGGCGTAGGGCTGACAATCTTACCCCGTACGAGAAAACACCTCCTGCCTCGAAATCTGCTAGTAGGCAGACGAACTTGACCCATTATGGAGTTGTTACGCCAATGAGGAAGAAGAGAATAAAGCATGATGGTCAAGTGTATTCTTTTATAAATTGCAGACTGTAACCATGTTTCCTCCTACCTACTAGAAAGAAGGCCCCATGTGGCGTCCAGGAGAAATGATCAGTTGGTCTCGTGACTCTCACCCGAGAAGAAGTACAGCGCAATCAGAGTCCCGCTGAGAAACGTTTAGTTATTCTCTACTCCCAAGATGAATATATTTAACTCTACCCTGCTTATTAATTAGCCTACAGATTCTCACCCGGAGAGAAAGCATATTTCGCGCACACTGCGCATATCCAAGCTTTGGGTTTTCAGCTTAGAAGTAGAGTCCTTTTACAAAATCTATAGTTATTTGTCTTTAATTGTGTTAAATATTGTGTGTTGTGTTTGCGCGTTTAATAAAAAAAGTTGTGAGTTCTCCAACCTGTGCCTCAAGTATTTCAACCCAACTACACCCAGTTACAATCTAGCTGCCCAACCATGGAATTCAAAAATAAGACTCAGATTTTATAATAATAATTTTTTATAATAAATGTTTTATAGCATTCAATGTACCTCTGCTGGATCAAATTTCTTTTTATACCGTGAGAAGACTAATAAATCTCAATTATTTCAACAGGAACGCTGAGTACTACATGATGACATAATTCTTGTACAAAGAAGACTGAAGTTTAACTAAATTATATTTATTTCCATAATGACTTTCAGAACGATCACAGAAACCTAATTCTAATATAATTCACAGCTATTAACAATATGCCGATATATAATTCCGGGTAAAAACATTTATGCCTCGACACGCTCAGAGCGACAGCAACCAAACATTACCATAACTGCAGGAAGCCAAAGTTCAGACTGAAAACTAAAACGATTCTTATGGGATGGAGACATCACGTGAGCTATTACGTAAGTATGATGTTTCACTGTTTTACAGCAATACAAAAATTTAGGATAATTTTTGTCACAGGCTGCATGCGTTACATTTTGAATATTTTTCCAATCAAACATTTATGATATGAACAGTTTCTTTAAAAAAATTTTAAATCATTGATTTAATTAATTAGAAAGCATCCCATTTAAAACTATAAAAATGGCTGGATCTGGCTCATATACATTTTATTTTTTGAAATCATACAACTTTACTTTAATATTTTAAACTTTTCCACTTTTTGTAGAATACACGAAAATAATACCCTTTTTATTACTATGTATTTCTAATTAATGGAAAATTTATACCATTAACTGTATCATTAAAAACTAAAATTATTATAACCTGTCACTTGGCACCAATGTATCTGATAATACTGATAAATGTATTTGGAATAAATTTTTAAATTTCCCATCTACTAATATCCATGGACGTCCAAATAAACAACACCACACTCGTTTAAATTCGAATTTCATCTTACATAAAGTGCACATAACTTTATTCTCTATTTAAAGCACTTGATAATAATTATTATCTTGTTATAGCACTTGATAATAATTATTATCTTGCTATAGTACTTGATAATAGTTATTATCTTGCTATAGTACTTGATAATAATTATTATCTTAATAGCACTTGATAAGGATTTTATTTCAAACACCTGTGGCGATGTTTCATTTCAAAGTAATCGTTAGTAATCAAAGTTTCTTTTCAAATCGGTTTAATTAAATGAATATTTAAAGGAACACTTTTTTATTTACAAGATTAATTTCAACATAGTCATATTATTATTAAGCCGCATAAATCATAATTTTAGTTTTTGTAAATTTTAGTAAGTAAAAATATTTGATAGAATTAAAGGTTTGAGATTTGAGTAACTCATCTTAAATAATATAAATTGGCTAAATAAAGTAGCCATTCATTTATCCAAGAATTTACAAAAAACTTTTTCAACTTTAATATATTAAGATTAATTTTTTAAGAATATAATAGTATTTGGAAAAATAAATTGAAAATTAATACCATAAATTTTTTACGTTATTTTTAACGGGTGGCGCCATCTGGTGTAGAGAAAAATCTGATGACAGTAATAAATAAGGTTTTGATTTTGATTAAAAAGGTTTTGTAATTTTTGGAGAAAATAATGTACTCAAAAAAGAAAATAATTAGAAAACTAATATTGTACATTTTTACGTTATTTTTACATTAAATAGCACCAGTCAATTTTTAAAGGTGGCGCCATCTGGTGTATGAACAGTAATAAATAAGGTTTTTGTTCTTTAGTTTAAAAAAGAATTTGAGGTTTCGTAATTTTTTGACTACGAATTTTTCAGAACAAATAATGTATTCTGAAGAAAAAAAAACAGCCGATATTCTAAAATAACTGAAGCATAATGTAACAGAGAACAGGTTACACAAACAACACTTACCTTACGTTCTCGTGCCTGCTCATGTAGATCTTTTTTAAACGACCAGTGACCACAGCACCCAAGTCTTCCCTTATTTCAGCAGCAACGTGCTTTGGAAGAACGGATAGAAGCAGGCGTTCCTGAAGAAGTAAAAAAAAAAAAAAAATTATAGCTGCTCTACATGTTACTCGTTTCACATTAGTTAATTAATAGTCATAAATACTATTCAAGGTCAACCATGGCTTAGCCAATTAGAACATCTACGAGAAATTGGGCGTTATTTTTCGAAGTAGATATAAATATTATTCCCTCATTAAAATTAATTAAATAGATTTATTTGTTCTTAAGCAAAATGCTTAGCTATTCTCAGAATGACCACTTTAATGACTCAGAATGACTACTTTAATAATTCAGAATGACCATTTGAATGACTATTTTAATGATTATTTTATATATTTTCCTGACGTTCATACAGAATCTTTTACTAAGCTTATATGAAGACCCTACTTTCCCTTTTTCTGATTGTGAATGTAGTGTAACCCATTCAATGTGATACACTTTGTGCAATGATGAATCTTCTATTGTGACAATAGCGCCAATAGTGTCTTCTATTGTGATATAATGAATCTTCTAGAGTAATGATGAATCTTTTATTATGATAAAAGTAACAATATGACTTAATGGTAACATTAAAGTCAAGTATTTAATAGTGGGACAATATTATTTATTATGCTTCTTTTTTATAAACAAATCCATATGTCAATCATCTACAATCTATAGATAGAATCTTTAGTATATTTAATGTCCAGTTAGATATATTGCTTCAGCAATATTATTTATTCAAGTTGATTATGTTACTATAAAAAAAATTGAAAGTAAATCCTACATTTTAACATTTAAAAACTGTTAAAGATTATAATACTTTTGTACATATGAAATTTGCATTGTGTAACAAAGTAAGGATCCATTATGTCTTCCCGAAACAAAATATAGCAAACGGGGAAGAGTTCAAGATTGATAGATCCTCCTTTCAAGGACGGGTTGACCCTTACGTTAGACTTTGGACTTCACACTTTTTTTTCGGCCGTTAGACTTTCGACCCTTAATGGGAGAGGGTGAAAAGAAAAGGAGTGTGCAGAGTCGAAGTGAAAGCAGTACGGAGGATAAAATGACCTTAAACGAACATGCTTTTAAGATGATTTTGTAAATATTTGTTATATAATTGTCTTTTGTTTTGTTGCAGTTGTATAGTGTTGTCTTTGCAATCTTAATAAATATAGCAGCTAAACATCGCATATTTGAGAAATAATTTAGTTTGTATCCACAAACAACACTAAATCAAGAGCACACGCATATCCGGCCCTAACTTATACTAACAACCGACAAAAATGGTTATTAATTCTAAGAAATAAATAACAATTATTTTTGTAATCTACATATTCGTGCAATGTAGTGCCTCATTAAATAAAAAAACTACACAAATTATTCAATGTTCTGTCTTAAATGTGATATTTCAATTTTTATACAATCTATAAATGAATGGAAAGTAAAAATAACATCGATATTTATAAAACAATTTAAAATAATGCACATATAAAAGGAAAAATTATAAAATGAAGAAAAATTTGAAACTCCTTGTTCAGAAATTTTTGACTTCAAAAAATGCGAAATCGTCTCCTTATTTTTGTCACAATGTCAAATATACAATGAAATTGAATACAATAATATTAAAAAATACAATAATACTAAAAATTCAAACATTCAAGTTATGAAATTTTAATTAAAAGCATAAAAGTACTTCTTTATTATAAATATCAAGAAAAGATAGAAAATATAGCTAAAAATTAAGCCCAAAAATTTAATTTTAAATTATTATCTTAATCCAAGAAAAGAAAGTTTCATGAAATCCAAACTATTCGAGAAATGAAACGCACAATGATTCGAAACTTTTTTCATTTACAAGGAAAATCCAATCTTTTAGGATGATATGAAATATTCACGATCCTTTTTCTCAAAATGTAATAGCTAATAAAGGATATGATAATGCAACCATTTCCATCAAAATGCGATATTTTAATTAAAATTCCCCAATCGAATATTTATCGAAATATTTTCTGGGAAATAAAATATTATTGAGAAATGAATGAGATGGAAAAATGATTATTTCAAGAAGTTTTAATAAGATGACGTATGTCGTAAACGGAAGATTTTCAGAAGATTGATTGATATTTCGGAAAATAAATTAATTTTTCGTATAAAGGGAATTCATTTATTTATCTTATCTAACTTCCAGTTCATGGTTGAAATAAAGTCACAGTGAATGAATAAGATAAGTGTCAGAATTATTTAGATGATCGTTAAAATACAAATAACTTTACAAGAAAAAAAACTTCGAAAAATGACCGAAATTGACGTAGAAAAAAATGGAATTTGTTTACTCTTTCATAATTATATTTACGAACAAAATGATTTTTGGAAAAAAAAAAAATATATGAGGCAAAAAAAAAAAAAAAAAAAATTGTCGAAAATTATTTTGGGGTTTGCTTTAATCATAAAGAAAAAATTATTTTAGAGGGAAAAAAAAAAAACTTTTTCTCTTTCTTAGTCAATAAATTTTTGCTTTATGTTTTTCAAACTAAATTTTTATATGATAGGAACACAATTGATTGAAAGGATGAAATTAAATTTAAGGATAAAATAATTTTAGGAAAAGAAATTAGGATTTCAGGATCAGTATTAGCAGAAACTTAAAATTTTTTATGATCTGGAAAATTTGATACGATTTAAATTGTTAATATTTTTTTCTAATGCAGCTTGGCAAATGTCACTTAGACCGTGATCTTTTATACCATAAGAGCTGCGCCGATGTTACTCATAGCACTACCCAGGGGGCGAGTGTAAGCGAAAGATAAACTACGGATGCGGAGTAACAATGCCCCTCTCTATGATACTATGAACCGGAGTTAAAGTGAATTCGAAAAATACAAACATCCATGGCACCGCTGAGACTCGAAATCCGTGGTACTGGCTGCGAGTGCTGGCACTCGGCCATCAGGCTTTAGATTGTTAATATAGAGGCTTATAAATCTTGTGAAATGCGATTTTAAAAGTGTCTATATAGATTATTATTATTGTTTTTAAGTATGTATATAGATTTTAAAGTATCTATATAGATAGTTAATATAGATATTTTAAAATCGTATTTCAAAAATTTATACGCGTTAATATATATGTCATAGCGTCGCAGGGCTATAAAAATTTTTTTTTTAGTTCTTGTAAATTTAAGTAAGCAAAAATCTTGACAAAATCGGTTTATTAAATAAATATTTAAAGGAATTTTTTTTTTATTTACAAGATTAATTTGGACATATTCATATAGTTACTAAGTGGCATAAACAGCATTTTAGTTCTTTAAATTTTAGTAAACAAAAATATCTGTGCAAAATTAAAGGTTTAAGATTTTGAATAACTCAACTTAAATAGTAAAAATTGGTAAATAAAGTAACTATTCTTATTCAAAAATTAGATTAAAATTTTTTATCCAAGGTTATTTATATTTTATATTCAAGGTTATTATGTTATTTATTATAATATATTATCATTCTTATCAATAATTTTCAACTTTAATGTGTTAGGTTTGATTTCTTAAAAGAATATAATAGTATTTGGAAAATAATTAGAAGATTGATACTGTACATTTTCTACCTTACTGTTATTTTTATCATTACATAAATAGCATCAATCAATTTTTAAAAGTGGCGCCATCTGGTGTACAGTAAAATTTGATGATAGTAATAAATAAGGATTTGTTTTTAATTAAAAAAATTAATAAAACAATTTTCGTAATTTTTACTACTAAATTTTCAGAACAGGAAATAATACATTCAGAGAAAAAAAAAAAATTTCTAAAAATTATACTTTTTAGTTAGTCAGCAACACATCCACACCACTAACATACGCATACAATGTAATAAACGAATGTAAAATATTTAATCCTGGTAATGCAGAAAAATAAATACCGACAAAAATAGAAATATTGCCTTAGGCTATTTTCTATTATAACACCTTTTCTAAGAAATGATTGCTCAGTATTCAGCTGTAATATCATGCTATTAAATAATCATTAGATAATCCAAACATGACAGGCTTCTTCCTTCGAAGATCTTTTTTTTTTTTTTTTTTTGTCTTCTCGTACAATGGTGTTTTGGTGCTCGCGGCACCTGTCTAATCTCAGAGGACAGCGTCACATAAAAAAGAAGATGGGCGTATGCAAGCTCCAAAAATAAAACCAGGGCTGCGCTGGGCGTCGCCCTATTCCGAGAAGTATTTGTTGTTAACCAACGAATAGCGATTCTGGTTTATGAAGTTGGGTGAAACGATTGAGGAGGAGTAATGGCTGATGCAATGTGCGCATGCTCAGGACTGGTTTGGATGGCGTGTTGAGATAGTAGAGAGTTTTTGCATACCGTACGTTAGTTATCGTAGGACGTCCGTTAGCTTTTTCTCCCTTGCGCGCATGCTCGCAAGAAATTATGTTTCCTATGAGCATGTGCGCTAAAATCAAAGCTAACGGACGTCCTAACTGCAGTATCTAAAAACTCTCTAGTGTTAGAAAACACGATAGTTAGAGCTACCAAAGTAAATAGGAAAGGTAAATCAAATGACTTTAATGTGTTAGGATTCATTTTTTTAAAAATATAATAGTATTTGGAAAATAATTAGAAATACTAGTGTAAATTTTCTATCTTATTTTTTTTACAGTACATAAATAGTGCTATTCAATTTTTACAGGTGGCGCCATCTGGTGTACAGGAAAATTTGGTAACATCAATAAATAAGAATTTGTTTTTAATTAAAAAGAAATTAATAAAATCTTTTGTAAGTTTTGACTACTAAATTGTAGGAACGAAATAATATATTCGGCTGGAAAAAAAGTGATGTTCTAAAAGTTACAGTTTTAGTTTTTCTGCGGCATACATCCATCCACTTTTATATACATGGTTTACTACAAACATGTATAAAATATTTAATCATGGTTACACAGAAAAGAAATAAAAATCGACAAAAATAGAAATATTGACAATACTTGAATGGTGGTTTCATGCAAGCCTTCAGGATATTTTCTATTAAAACATCTGTTCTAAGAAGTGATCGCTCAGTATTCAGCTCTATTACCATGCTATTAAATAATCATTAGATGATCCTAACTATTACAGGCTTCTTCCTTTCAAGATCTTTTTTCTGTCTCCTAGTACAACAGAGTTTGGGTGATTGCGGCACCTGCCCTAATCTCAGAGGAGGGCGTCGCCAAAGAAGAAGATGGGCGCATGCAAGGTCCAAAAATAGAACCAGGGCGTCGCCCTATTTGGGAGAGGTATCTGTTGTTAACCAACGAATAGTGATTCTGGTGTATGGAGATGGTGAAATGATTGAGGAGTAATGGCTGATGCATTACGTTTGCTCGCGACTGGTTTGGGTTAGAATTAGACACTGGATAATTGGAAATACCCGTAAATAGGCAAGGTTAATCCATGAACTTTAGTGTGTTGGGATTGATTTTTTTAAAAAAATATAATAGTATTTGGAAAATAATTAGAAAAGTAATACCTTATCATTATTTTCTACCTTATCATTATTATTATTTTTATATTATATATAAATAGCATTAGTCAATTTTTAAAGGTGGCGCCATCTGGTGTGCAGGAAAATTGTTGTAACAGTAATAAATAAGGATTTGTGTTTAATTAAAAAGAAATTAATAAAAAAATTTCGCAATTTTTGACTACGAATTTTTGGAATGTAATAATATATTGAGAGATAAAAAAATGTTCTAAAAGTTACAGTTTTTAGTTATCCTGCAGCACATAATACACACATCCATTTTTATACGCGTACAATTTGATAAATGACTGTAAAATATTTAATTATGGTAATTCAGAAAAGAAATAAAAATCGACAAAAATAGAAATATCGCTAATATGTAAATGGTGGTTTACAAAAAAAAAAACAGAGAACATAAATTTAAATTACACGTAATTTCATGCAAGCACACATATCCCTCAGGATATTTTCTATTAAAACATCTTTTCTATGAAGTGATCGCTCAATATTCAGCTCTTTTACCATGCTATTAAATAATCATTATATGATCCAAACATGACAAGCTTCTTCCTTTTCAAGATCTTTTTTTTGTCTCCTTGTACAATGGAGTTCGGTGCTTGCGGCATCTGCCGTAATCTCAGAAGTGGGCGTGGCCAAAGAAGAAGTTGGGTTAGGCAAGCTTCAAATATAAAACGCAGGGCTGTGCTGGGCGTCGCCCTATTTGGGAGAAGTATCTGTTGTTAACCAACGAACAGCCATTCTGGTTTACGAAGATGGGTGAAATGATTGAGGAGTAATGGCTGATGCAATGCGCATGCTCATGACGGGTTTGGATGGCATGTTAAGATAGTGTCAGAAATAGGCAAAATAAATCCGTAAATTTTAATGTGTTAAGATTGATTTTTTAAAGAATATAATATATATAGAAGAATATATTTTTATAAGAATAATTTGGAAAATAATTAGAAAAGTAATACTGTAAATTTCTACCTTAGTATTATTATTTTTGCATCACGTAAATAGCAACAGTCAATTTTTAAAGGTGGCGCCATCTAGTGTACAGGAAAATTTAAAGATAGTAATAAATAAGGTTTTGTTTTTAATTAAAATGGAATTAATAAAACAATTTTCGAAAACCGATTGAGGAGTAACGGCTGATGCATTGCGCATGCTCATGGCTGGTTCGGATAGCGCGTTGGAATAGAGTTAGAAATTCAATAACTGGAGCTACCCGTAAATAGGTAAGGTAAATCAAACTTTAATGTGTTAGAATTGATTTTTTTAAAAAACATATAATAGTATCTGGAAAATAATCAAAAAAATAATATTTTAATTTCTCTATCTTATTATTATTATTATTATTATATTGCATTACGTAAATAGTATCACTGAATCACTAAAGGTTGTGTCATCTGGTGTACTGGAAAATTTGATGACAGTAAAAAATTAGGATTTGTTATTAATTAAAAAGTCAAACGTCTGTAAAATATTTAATCATGGTAATATAGAAAAGAAATAAAAATCGACAAAAATAGAAATATTAACAATATATAAATGGTGGTTTAGAAGGAAAAGTCAATATATTCAATTTTTACTTAATTTCATGCAAGTATACATATTCCTTAGGATATTTTCTATCAAAAAATCTCTTCTAGAAGTGATCTCTCAGTATTCAGCTCTAATACCATGCTATTAAATAATCATTAGATGATCCAAACATGACAGGCTTCTTCCTTTCAAGATCTTTTTGTTTGTCTCCTCGTTTTAATACAGTTTGGGTGATTGCGGCACCTGCCCTAATCTCAGAGGAGGGCGTGACCAAAGAAGAAGATGGGTGTATGCAAGCTCCAAAAATAAAGCCAGGGCGTCGCCCTATTTGGGAGAAGTATCTGTTGTTAACCAACGAATAGCGATTCTGGTTTATGAAGAATGGTGGAATGATTTAAGAGTAATGGCTGATACAATGTGCATGCTCACGACTTGTTTGGATAGCGAGTTATAGAGTTAGAACCCGTAAATAGGCAAGGTAAATCCGTAAAATTTAATGTATTAAGATTAATTTTTAAAAAATATATATAATGGTATTTGGAAAATAATTAGAAAATTAATACTGTATATTTATTACTTTATTATTATTTTATTTTACATTACATAAATGGTATCAGTCAATTTTTATAGGTGGCGCCATCTGGTGTAGAGAAAAATTACGTGACAATGGTAAATAAAGGTTTGTTTTTTAATTAAAAGGAATTAATAAAAATTTTCGTCATTTTTGACTTCGAACTTTCGGAACGAAATAATATACTCAGAGAAAAAAACTGATGTAGAAATGAAATGTTCTCCATTGATTATGGTGGGTTCAAATCCCCAGATCTTGGAGATGTTGTCCCTTTCTTGCAGTTGTCCTAATCATCTTCAAGTTATTCGTTTTAAATTGCTGTGCCGAAATATGGAATCAGTGTAGAACGCAGCCTGGATAAAGCTGAATCTGCCAATGCTCATAGGTCAAAGTGCTGGCATTCGATAATTATCTTTTCAGACAATGACTTTTTAAAGTGTAGAAATTATTATTTACTTAATTTTTATGTCTGAGATTCTTTCTTTTTTTTTATATCAATAAAAGTACAGGCATGTGGGGAAAAAATCATACAATATATTCAAATTACACGCAATTTCATGCAATTATACATATTCCTCAGGATATTTTCTATTAAAACATCTTTTCTAAGAAGTGATGGTGTTTTCAGCTCTAATGCCATACTATTAAATAATCATTAGATGATCCTAACTATTACAGGCTTCTTCCTTTCAAGATCTTTTTTCTGTCTCCTAGTACAATAGAGTTTGGGTGATTGCGGCACCTGCCCTAATCTCAGAGGTGGGCGTGGCCAAAGAAGAAGATGGGCGTATGCAAGCCCCAAAAATAAAAGCAGGGCGTCGCCCTATTTGGGAGAAGTTGAAGCTGTTAACCAACAAATAGCCATTCTGGTTCATGAAGGTGGGTGAAATGATTGAGGAGTAATGGCTGATGCAACGCGCATGCTCATGACTGGTTTAGATAGCGCAATGCGATAGAGTTATAATAGTCCAACACCATATATAGAAAGGAAAATGGAAAATTGCAAAGAAATTCGCTTTCTATTTCGCCGCTTAATAGTGTGATTCTGTCATATGTTATATACAAATTTATTTTAATTGTAATTATTTAATAAAAAGTAACTAAAATAAAATTTTTCTTTGTAGGAATTGACTTTAAAAATTTTCTATATTGCTTGTTTTTATATTATATAAATGGTATCAGTCAATTTTTAAAGGTGGCGCCATCTGGTGTACAAGAAAATTTGGTGACAGTAATAAAGATTTGTTTTTAATTAAAAAGGAATTAATAAAAAACAATTTCGTAATTTTTTACTACAAATTTTTGGAAAGCAAATTTGGAAATTTTTTTTCTCTGAACAATATATTCAGAGAAAAAACTGATGTAGAACTGAAATGTTTTCCATTGACTGGGATGGCTGCAAATCCCCAGATCTTGGAGATAGGACTGGAGTTGTTCCTTTTTGCAGTTATCCCTTGTCCCAATCACATTGAAGTTATTCGTTATGAATCCGGTACCCAAATATATATGCACTGTAGGAGGTTCTGTATTGCACCCTAGATAAAGCTGAATCTGCCAATACTCTCAGGTCAAAGTGACAATTATGTTTTCAAGTATTGACTTTTTAATACGCTTTTATCAGCTTCACCTGTATGTTTGTATGTAACTGACTCTTTGGGCTCGATTTTGGGACTGATGGCGCCATCTACTGGAGAGTTAGTCAACTGATCAAACCCTACCTATTTTGTATAATTATTTTGTTTAATCTTAATTCCTTTTGTTTTATTTTACTTTTATCTTAAAATTCTCATTTTAACTTTAACCTTTTTATTTTTGGGCATCGTCAACGGACTTCTAATTGTACCGATAGCTTTAGCTTTTTCGATCTTCTGCTTTAATTGTTCTCAAGCAGATGTTTTTCCTAAATTTCCTAAATTATCATTTAAAAAAACTAAAACAACACGCTTTTAGAGTTAATCAAACTAAAAAGTAAAAAATAAATTAATAGTTTAAAAAAAAAAAAAAACCACGCTTTTAGAGTTAATCAAACTAAAAAGTAAAAAATAAATTAATAGTTTAAAAAAAAAACTAAAAAACACGCTTTTTAGAGTTAATCAAACTAAAAAGTAAAAAATAAATTAATAGTTTAAAAAACTAAAAAACACGCTTTTAGAGTTAATCTATTTAAAAAGTAAAAAATAATTGTTAACATAAGAATAAAATGACTGACGAGAAAATGAATGTCACTGTTCTAAAAGCGTGGGGTGCTTTGTATGACATTTTTAAACTAACTCTACATTCCGGAATGAACTAGTGAAAAATTATAACGATTGATAGTGAGCACACCACGCTTTTAGAACAGTGACATCCATTTTCTCGTCAGTCATTTTATTCTTATGTTAACAATTATTTTTTACTTTTTAAATAGATTAACTCTAAAAGCGTGTTTTTTAGTTTTTTTTAAACTATTAATTTTATTTAAAGTGTAAAAAGGGTTATTAATTTTGTTTGTCTGATTCTTTCTTATCTTCTGTTATATTAATAACTGAACAAGTGAGTGAGTGTGTAGGGGGATTAGAAAGGCAACAAATTATATATATATATATATATTAGACATAAATAAATGTCTATATAAATATATATAAATGTCTTGAACTAGTTCTTATATTCCATTAATATAGATTTTAAATTACGATTTCAGCGTATTTCATGGCATCTAAGACATTTTGACAATACTATTAATAAATAATTAATAAGATAGTGTTCCTTTTTTGAAATTAACAGTGCAGGTATTTGAATCATAACAAAACATTTTTATTTATTTTAAAAAAGGGTAATTTTATTTATTAAATATATCAAATAACTTAATAAAAATAAAACATTACAGTTTTCAGTTAATATAATGCAAAAAATTAAGATATTGAACTTTCTTTTTACATTAAGAAAACCTTATAGCAAAAAATATTGAAAGACTATTTTTTTGCCATAAGGTCTTCTTAATTCTTTATTAATTTATTTAATTCTTAAGAAATTTTATGATGAACACAGTTCTTTTTTATCTTTAATTTCTTTAATTTTTAAACATTTCCTTTTAGATGGATTAACAACATATTTTTAAAAAATATAATTTAAAAATAAATTTCAACTATACTATTTCTTTAGTTATTCTATTTTCTGGAAGCATTTTCTAAAATAACGCATGAAATTTCAGTCTAGGTTTAAAAAATGTTGAATTAATTTTTTTTCTAATTAATAGCAAAAAATTTTGTATTTTTCAAATTATTGAAAAGAGTATTAAAAATTATTCTTAAATTATTCAATTTATGCAGTTCATCTTTATAATAATAAGCATACTATAATAAAAAATTTTAAATCTAGACCAAAATACGAAAATTCAAAATACTTTAAATATATAGAATATTATCAGACCAAACAGCAATCCTATACTTATAAGGCACGTAATATTATTTGTAAATTTCACGTAATATTTCAATTTATGCAGTTGATCTTTATAATAATAATAAGCATATTATAATAAAAAAATTTAAATCTAGACCAAAATACGAAAAATTCAAAATACTTTAAATATATAGACATTATCAGACGAACCAACACTCCTATACTTATAAGGCACGTAATATTATTTGAATTTAAAAAAAGTTTAATTTTTATTTTCTAATTAATAGAAAATAATTTTGTATTTTTATACTTGCAAACAAGTATATTATAAAAAATATTCTGATATCGTCAAATTTATGCAGTTGACTCTTATAGTAATAAGCATATTATAATAAAATTTTAAATCCAGACTAACATACAAAAATTCAAAATATTTTAAATATAAAGAATACTTTCAGACAAACTAACGATCCTATACATCTTTTTTTATTTTAAGGATTTTTAAATGCAAATTTGATGCATATTTTTAAGGACATCCTTTTATTCCATTGATCCATTGGAGCATGGAGAAAAGTGGCAAGTCGAGTTGAGGGGTTCTTTTCCTGCAGGCAGAAGATTGGACAAAAAAGAAGACAGTGATGTTGAGCATCAAGGAAAATAATGGAGTCGTTTGGTTGCTTCCAGAAGAAAATCCGTAGATAAAAATATCTTCAATATTTCATAAAATATTTGTTCCTTTACAATTTCCAGAAAACCAGGAGGAAATTCTATTCGGGAAAAAGATTATTTTCCATGTAGTTTGGAATCGCGTTTTCGACTGTGATTTAAAATTTATGAGGAATATTCTACATTTGGAATTGTGTTTTTCGTATGTGAATCTTTTGTTTAGTAGTGAAGGTTCGTTAGTTGTAATATATTTGTTGTTTCGTCCTATATTTGTTTATAAACATGGAGACATTCAAATGTCAAAGGATACTATTTCTGTTACAGGTATTTACTATATATAATTTTGGTATATATTGGAATTACTACTGTTCCCAAGAAGTAAGACCAATTATTCTTTTTCAAAAACTCTTTAATTATTCTTCCAAATTTATTCCATCGCCTTCAAAGTAATCCCCCTCCGGACACAATGCACGTATGCCAACTTTTTATCCAATCCTCAATGTATGCATTCTATACGTTTCCGCAAATAAAATTGAATGCAAGTTAAGTTCTTTGCTCAATTAATTCAGACAGGGGACACGAGGGCTCTTCGTCTTCAACGCGTTCTCTGCCTTCTTTGAACTGTTTGTACCACTTCTAAAACGCACGGATAAAGCAGCACTTTCTGCATTTGCAATCTCGGTAAAAGCATTTCATGTTTACATTTGAAGTCGACTTTCTTAACAGCTTTTAATTCTTTTTCATTTTCTCTTTGAATGTAAATAAATCACGGGTTTCGAGATTACTTGGTTGTTACAAGCGCATAAAATGCGTTGCGACAAAATTTCTGTTTGTACTATTGTGTCCAAAAAGTAAGACCAATTATTTTTTTTATTGAAAAAATCTTTATTTATTCTTCCAAATTTATTTCATCGCCTTCAAAATAATCCCCTCCTGACACAATGCATGCATGCCAACTCCCCCCCCCATACATACTAAAAAGTCATCGGTAGGGATGTCCTTCAAAGCGCGCGGCGTTTCACGTTGAATCCCTTCAATTGTCCCCGGACTGTTCTTTTGAGTCTAGGGAATAGCCAGAAGTGTGAACACGGTGGTTGTGGAACGATATGGGTTTCATTTTTGTCGAAAAGTTCACGAAGAATCAATGCAATGTGAGCTGGCGCATTCAGTGTTTTCGGTACCAATCCAGATTTGATGCGTTTGAGGCCAAAAATGAAATTGACCGGTCTTTTTGAAATTCCAACATCATCAGTAAGATTTTTTAGACATGAGTTTCGTCGATTGAGGTTGATTGTCGACCAGATGGCTCTTCGTTTTCAACGCGCTCTCTGCCTTCTTTGAACTGTTTATACCACTTCTGAAAATTTATTTCCGATACAGGAATGCTCATCGAATGCCTTCTGCAACATTCTATACGTTTCCTCAAACAAAATTGAATGCAAGGTCTTTGCGCAATGGATTTAGACATTTCAAAAATCGCCGGAAGCAGTTTTAGCATCTCACAAAAGCAACCGTAACTCAAACACTAATGAATATGTTGACGTCAAATTTCACACAGATGTCAAGAACAGTGCCAGCAACCTAACAAAGGACAGAAAATTTAAATTCCATAAGCTCCGGGAATTTTAAATTGGACACAATAGTATTGTAATTAGATGTGGATAAAATTTATGAGGAATCTTCTAGCCTTTGGAATTGCGTTTTCCGAATGTGACTCTTTTGTTTAGTCATGATGAAGGTACGTTAGTTGTCCTATATTTGTTGTTTCACCCTATATTTGTTTATAAACACGGTGACATTTAAGTGTCAATAGAACACATTATTTCTGTTACTGGTATTTACCATTTATCATTTTGTTATACTATTGTGCCCAAAAAGTAAAAAAAAAAAAATGTAATTTAAATTTCCAGGGGGCTTATAGAATTGCAATTTGGTTTTCATTTTTAGGTTGCTGGCACTGTCCTTGGCATCTGTGTGAAATTTGACGTCAAAATATTCATTAGTGTTTGAGTTACGCTTGGCTTTGTGAGATGCTAAAACTGTTTCCGGCGATTTTTGAATGTCTGAATTAATTGAGCAGAGAACTTGCATTCAATTTTGTTTGCGGAAGCGAATAGAATGTTGCAGAAGGCATTCGGTGAACATTCCTATATCGGTAAGATATGTTTACAAGTGGTATAAACAGTTCAAAAAAGGCAGAGAACGCGGCGAAGATGAAGAGCCCTCTGGTCGACTTTCTACTTCAACCGATGAAGCTCACGTCCAAAAAATTAAAGATGTGGTGCTTGCAAACCGTCGATTTACAATTAGAGACCTTGCTGAGGATGTTGGAATTTCAAAAGGATCGGCCAATTCCATTTTGGGCCTAAAAACTATTTTTCCTCAAGAAGGAGAATTACAACAAAAAAAAAAAAACTTAATTTCCTGTTTCACGGCCAAAAATGAAAATAAAAAAATATGGCAAAAAATCACTTAAATTGATATTTTACGAAGAAAAAAAAATTATGGCAAAAAATTACTTAATTTGATATTTTACGGCCAAAAATAAAAATTATGGCAAAAAATCACTCAAATTGATATTTCTCGACCAAAAATAATAATAATAAAAATATATATGGCAAATTGATATAGAGCTGATGTCGTATAACGACATTGGATACGTGTTTAGCAACAGACTCGAAAACATCTACAATTTCTGCAAGTAGAAACTGTATAGTGAAATTTCGAGATAGCCATGCTTTTGGATATGAACACTCAGGCGGACACAGTAAAGTCTATATTGGAGGATTCGTCATCATCATCATCATCATCATCATTGGCGCACCAGCCCGATGGTGGGCCAAGGCCGTGTGCCTACTGGCAAATTTTGAGACGAGAGATGTTTTTTTTTTGTGGAGTAGGGTTGCTAGCCATACATCCAACGCTCTACAGCCCTTTCTAACCCCTACAAACATCCATTTACTCGAACTCGAAACTTGGGGTACAGAGTTCTAGTCACTGGGTCACTGCTGAATATTAGAAAGACTGCTGAATATTAATCTTCCTACAATTCAAAAAATGTAGAATGCATTTTAAGACAATCGGCATATAAAAGATATAGCACAGAAAGACACAGATCTACAAGTGCCTAACTAGCTAGATGACTGCTATCTGTAGCTAATGTTAATAGATGACAGCTATTTGCAGCTAATATCAAGAAAGTACGAAGCTTTTACACTAACATAATCAGATGTTCACTTGAAGAAGCCAGGCTGGCTGGTATCTTGATCAAATGTGTGCAAAACGCTTTACGAAGGAAATATGTATGCAAGATAATATAAAGACATTTATAAATTAGTGTGCAAGTTTATAGACGTCTGTACTCTTTACAGATGAGTTCAGATTATATTTGTAAACTGATTGAAAAAGATTGTGGCCTCATGACCAATTGGCTATCGCTATGGCCATTGGTACCACAGGCTTCAGGTGCGAATCCTGGCGATGGCATGGATGTTTCTTAGTTGTTCGGAATACACGTTAAACTGCAGGTCCCGGTCTAATTATCCTAAAGTGTGCACAAAATGACCGTAGAGCGACGAATCAAACCAAATCACACTGCAGAACTGTTAGGATTAGACACAACACAAGAGAATTTATAAACAAAAATAATTTATCAAAACACATCCGTATTGTTTGCAACAATGTCTATTATCCCGATAGAAAATTTCTCAAAAAATATTTCTTTAAATAAAATAATAACTTAATTTTATCAAAATTAATCCCGAGAAACATTCGAAACATTTTCTTTTTTTAATAAATCTTCCCAATCAATATACAATTAACTTTTACTCTCGACGCTTCTAATATTCTTCAAAACTGATGAAAAAGAAGGAAAAAAAAACTATTTCAAATATGAGAGAGAGCTAACTGAAGTTGAATCAAAGACTTCCAATTAAGGATTTAATCCCTTTCTTTTTCCCATCTCTGTAGTGAACTAAATAATCGTAGGACGGCATTCTACATCTTAGCAAGTGGCTATTTTTATTTTTACGACGTTTGCAACAAATTAATGAATTCGAAAAGGAAAAATTCTTTAATTTCTATTTTTTTTAATTAAATAAGAAAATATTCATTAAAAACAAAAACTTTTCAATTGAAAATATCTTCGAACTATATTTTGCTTACTCTCCTTGATGCTTTTGTGATCAGAAAATATTCCTTCGCTTGTAAAAAATATAATCGAATTAAAATTCTTATTACAAAAGATTTGGACCAAATTTTCAACTAATTAGTTTTTTAATAAAAAATATGAATACATTTTACTGAATGTATCATACATAAAGGAAACAGAAATGTTTAAAATAAATAATTAGGTCTTAAAAATAATCATTTTATATTTATTTTTATTATTTTGAAATAATTATGAATAGATATTTTAATTAGGAAATTTTTCCGCTTGTTTATATTGTATTTCAAATTAAAAGATATTGGGGAAATTATTAATACATAATTAATTGTTTTCACACTAATTTCATGGATGTTTGTGAGTGGTGCGGAACCCATGTTAAACTGCAGGTCCCGGGCTAATTAGCTAAAAGTGTGCACAAAATGACCGTAGAGCGACAAACCAAATCAGTCAAGAAGATTGCTGGTTTAGCTATGGCTGGAAACCTGCTATTATGCCTATAAATATTATTCCCCATTAAAGTATCAGATTCGTTGGATACAGTGCATGTATATGAGCAGGCTGCATTAACGTGCATATCACCGCAAGTGGTAGTTATTCAATTCCTTCTATTACCTCATACTTTCTCTATATATATCTTGTACAAATTTTTAACCGTTAATAAAATACTTTTTATTCATCCACTCAAGTTCGAATACATTTTTTCTTTGAACTTGTAGTGGATGACACTGGATGTGAATACAGTTTTTCAAATATTAATTCAGTAATTAAATTTAATTAATTAATTTTAGTTTTTTTTTTTAGACTTAAGTTGCATTTATATACATCAATAGATGGCGCCAGATAAACTTAAAAAAATGAATGAAAATTACTTATAAAGGACTTTCTGCAATAGAGTGAAAAAAAAGTAGGAATTGACTTTAATTTTTTTTTTTATATTACTTGTTTTTCATTTATATAGAGAAGACATTCTCGATAATAATGTAAGCAACCGTAGTTGATGATTCATTCACCCTATATGACAATTATGTAGAAAACTTGGTTGGTGGAGTATTACCTTTGTGAGGAGTCTATAAGGGGGGAGGGTGGCCATAAAGTTCACCGAACTTGAATTCTATTGGGTATGTTTAGGGTTCCCTGAAGAGACATATTTCTGTACTTACACAACTCCTACAACTCTTCATTGTCTTTGAATTACCTTGACACAGTAATGGGTGTCGCTGCTAGCTGAGTTAAAAATAAACTCGTTCCATGCGAGTATGCACGACGGTATGCAAACAGGCACAACAATGATGTCTCATGCGTTTATGAAAAACACTTTTGTTGTGCCTGTATATATTAGGGTTATGCAATCATATTAAAACGTATCATCATAATATATTTATTCAAAAACCGCATGTTTTTTTAGTATGTTTTTATTTGTGGATTTTCATGACAGAAAATAAAGTTTATTCTTTATCTGGAATCCCGGCGGTGGTATGAATGTTTGTTAGGTGTTCGGAATCAACACTGTTAAACTGCAAGGTCCCCGTCTATTAGCCCCAAAGTGTGCACAAAACATATATTAATAGTAGGAGTGACAAACAAAAACAAACTTTGTATGGTGCATAATTTTTGAGGTTTAGTTTGATTTCAATTATTTTTAAAATTGGGCGCTCTGTTCAGAGTTATTTTAATGTAAGAGTGGGAACAGCAAACATGTATTTCAGTAATGCATTTGGTTATTCTCTGCTATTGATTTGTATGGGACTTGTTTAGGACTTTTAATAAAAGAATAGTTAAATATAGTTCTGCGTATGCTTGTACCAAGAAATTGGTGAAAGATTCCCCGTAATGTTTTCGCAGATACGAAGAAATTGAATTATTTGCTATACTGAATGAATAAAAATTTTCAAAGCAATTTTCTTAAATACAGGGTGATTATAATTAAAGTCCCGCTTTCAATATGCTGTAAGAAATGAACTATTTGTCACAATGAGTTCAAATGTGAACTGAAGATACTTGAAGAAGGGAGAAACGGTACAACATCAAAAACGTTCCGAAGTGTATTAATAGAGGACGATGTAAGCGGTATAAAGAAAGTGAATTCGGCTGTCAGTGATATTTTGAATCCAAATGACAACGTATTTGGCATGAGTTGCACATTAAACCAATTGTAGTGTTCAATGTGCTTGATTGTTTCGGTGTTTTGACGGAAAAAATGATTTTTAAGTCATTCAACAGTTGTGACACTGTTTGTGGAAAATCCATCCACCACGACAAGACCATACTCAATTGGATGGGAAAAATTGGTGGAACTCTTTTTTGATGTCATACCGTTTTCCCCTTCTTCAAGTATCTTCAATTGAAATTTGAATTTATTCAGACGAATAGTTCATTTCTTACAGCATTTTGAAAGTAGGACTTTAATTATAACCATCATGTATAAGCAATTCATATTGTATTCTGCATTATAATGTTTCATGTTATATTGGTCAATTTTATTTTGATGAACAGATATAATTCTCCGAATTTTGATGAACAGGTATAAATGCGAAATCAATTTTAACTAAATTTAAAATTAGCTTTGACATATATTTCAGAGTTCTGTAAGTTCAGAGTTGAACATGTGGGATGCAGCTTTGTGCAACAGCTTTATTAACCAGAAGGAAAAAAGTCGTATAAAGTTTTTCAAAAATCAGTAAATCATGCTTAGTTTTCTAAGTTGTGAATTATGTAATAATACCATGACAGCATTACTAGAGCATTAATTCGTAGTTTATAATTCTTTACTAATTTCCTTTAGTTTTTCTTTCAAAACTTATTGTATAGTGATAATAGTTCATATTTCTTTCGAGGGAATAGGAAAAAAAGCCAAGCGGCGATGAAAGTGCCAATTGCAATACGAAAAGGATGGGAGATATTGGGCTCAACATTCTGTTTCTTCACAAAATAGGAGATTTTTTTACTGCATTCAGAAGAGAGGAGATTTATAACAGTAAGCAGCAAAAGAAACCCTAGGTAGCACCTGAATGATTTTCCTAACTTTCTGTTTTCTTCTTGGAAATAAAAACAAAAACGGAAGAGTTTTTAGTTCGTAGATTTATAGTGTTTCTACCCAATTTACACACTATTCAATCCTTCGTTCTCGGGTTTGGAATAAAGTTTGAAAACTCAACCCGCTATATACTTTTCGTATTATTTCGTATAAAATGAGTAAAATATATATTTCATATGGATATGTAAAAGAAAAAAATGTAAACAAAATTTTTGAAAGCAACATGAAAAATATTATTTTGAGTATTTTCCTTCATGACGAAAAATAAAATTGTATACACACAATATGTAAAGAAAGTACATCGGATTGTAAAATTAACATGTATTCTATGCATAATTTTTTTATAAAAATTGTTCTATTTCTTTATTGTAATAGATATATTAAAAAATATTCTCATGAATATTAAAATTGCATTGATTGATATATTTAAAAAAACAATTAAGATGATTAACAACAGAAAAAAATAAAACATTTTTGTTATTGGCATATTACAATATAATTCTATTAACACTATAAGAATACATAGAATTTCTAGGAATTTTAAAATATCATGGAAATTCTACAGAATGTTCTCATAAATATTTGAAATGTTTAGTTGATGTTTATTCTTTAAAAAACTTAAGATTATTAAGATTATATAACAAAAGAAAAAAATAAAGCAGTTTATTGCAGAAATTGCAAATTGAATTTGTACAACAGTAATTGCAAATTATTGTACTACAAATGTAATTCTATAAACACTATAAGAATATGTACATAATCTCTCTAAAATTTCTACGTTATCGTGGAAATTCGACTGATTAACGACAAGGTTAATTGAAACCGAACTACCTGTTCCTGTGATTCTTCTTCAAGTACCAGTAGCTTCAAGGCTCTGTCTTGTCTCCAGAAAAGCCCTTCTTTGCGCCCAAAGAGTACGACAGGCAGCCCAAGAGATTTGCGCATACAAATAACAGGACGTTTGCTCCCAGCTGTAAGCAAACGTGAAACGTATTAGTTATATTTATATATGCAATGCATGAAGCCCGGCCAAATATAAAGAGCTGGATTAAATTTTAATACATACTTTTAGAAGTAAGACCAATTTTTAATTTAAAATTCCCGGAGCCTTATGGAATTTTTAATTTTTTCTTTTCTTTTTTAGGTTGACGGCAATGTCAAGATATACGTGTGAAATTTTAAGTCAAAGTATTCATTAGTGTTTGAATTACAAAGATTTCAAAAATCGCCGGAATCAGTTTTAGCGTCTCATAAACCAAGCATAACTCAAACACTAATGAATATTTTGACGTCAAATTTCACACGGATATCAAGGACAGTGCCAGCAACCGAAAAAAGAAAAAAAAATTGAAATACCATTTGCCCGAGAAATTTAAATTGAAAATTAGTCTTACGTTTTGGATACAGTAGTAATCCATTAAAATAGCTTTATAAATTTAGCCAAGAAATCAACAAACAGAGAAACGGATACATTTAATATCACAAAGTAAGCAATTTTGACTAAGTTAAAATATTAAAATAAATATCCACGTTATTTCTAATCTATGTTATTTAAATATTCATGCTATTTAATTGAAATTGATTACTAATTAATCAATTATTAATCAATTTCAATTTAGTGTTGATTTAATAATAATCAAATATAACTTTTTTTTGCTATAATATTGCTATAAAATGATTATTTTCATATTGAATTTTTTTATTCATATTACCTTTCGTTTGGTAATGGATTTAGTTTTCTGAGTGAATAAAAAATATAACATATTTTTATTGACATTTATTTTAGAGTTGCATTATATTTACGTTACAGTAAACAAGTATTTGATTACCACAAAAATAACTTTATACCAATATTTAAAAGCTTTTATAAAAGGTAAGATAAATATATTCAATACAATATATAATATTTTCTAATCCTTGTTTGGCTCAAGTTATTACTTTTTTGCTCATTTAAAGTGAATACATTTATAACCTATACATTTTTATTGATTATTTTTAATAAATGTCCATAATTCTTGTTTTCTTTTGTGTGAATACAGATAAACTGTGTCAGATATTTTTCGATTACACAAGAAATGATTGAATTTTCAGTTTTCTTTTGAAAACATCGATTACTGAAAATTATTTGTCCATTAAATAAAATGAGTAAAAATAAATATTTTTTATAGATATGTAAAAAGTTAAAAAAAAAATTTATTCAGAATTTATGCAAGCAATATAAAATATTATTTACTTTGAGTATTACTCTATCATGAAAATAATAAAAATGTATGTGGTGAGTAATATTTACGAAAATTGAGTGGTTTGTAAAATAACTTAAATGAATTTATAATGTATTCTGTGAATAATGTTTTACGAAAAACTGTTCTCGTGTTTTGTTTATATTTATCTAAATGAATATATCAAAAATGTTTTCAGGAATATTTGAAGAGTGTCAGTCGGTGGATGGTGCTTAAAACAACTCCAATTAAGAAGACCCATGGCCAACAAAAGAGACTACAAATGTCACTGAAAGAATGTGTTAAGGTGACTATAATTTTCCGTGAAAAAAATTGAGATTGGTCTGTTATGTTAAAATAAAAAACTTTGCTGTAAACTAACCAAAATGAAATTAGTTTTCATTTTCTAAATGTGCTTTGTTTATTTTGGATGCATAGCGTAATTTTAGCCAAAGCGTCATTTTTCTGTATTCTGCTGATTTTAAATATTTGATGTTTCAATTTTAGGCACAGACATATTATTCTTTCAGCATATGACATCCAAACTCCAGACACATAAAAAATTAAATTTCATATGTACTTAAAATATTTACCATGCTTCAAGAAACATTTTTGAAAGCATCTTATTAAATAAATATGAGTATAAAAAGTAAATTGGCCATACATTTAGAAATTTGCTCTTTTAAGTCTAGAAATAACACTCTACATTTAACAAGAAAAAAATACTGTCTTCACTTTTGGTACTCATTCACAGAAAATTAGCGATATTTATGCGTAGGGATGTCTTTGCATTTTGTCAAATTACGTGAATTATTGTAATTAAAAACAACATCGTAGAAATTTTCTCGTAATTAATAAAACTTATGTCACTGGCTAAGACTAGAAAAAAAATAAAGCTTCAGTCATAAAATTTAAAAATATATTTCTTTATATTTACCAACCACTATAAACATTTTTCAAAAGCATAACCAATATAAACAAATATGATTATACTAGAAACTGTATAGATCTCCATGTAGAAAATAATACTCTATGGTTAACAAGAAAAAATAAATATCTTTTTGACTTCAATTTTGAGTATTTATTTTTTTAACCAAATATTGAAGAAAAGAAAATTGAGTGAAATACAATAGTCCTCATCATAGTCAGGACATGAAATTTTTTCTTTTTGTATTTTTTCAAAATTTCGTAGATTATTATAATAAGAGGTAAAAACAGCATCATAATTTTCCTCGTACTAATACATACCTCAAGTCAATGGCTAAGAATTAAAAAAATTTAACTCAAAATATATTCTATTTCCCTATGTTGGCAAGCTATATAAACATTATTTTCTGAAAGCATGTTATTAAACAAATATGAGTATAGAAACTGCATAAGATTTCCTCCATAAATAATAATACCTATGTTTAACAAGAGAAAAATAGTTTTCGCTTCAATTCCGTGTTTTTCCTTCGCATACAAAATTAGTCTCAATAATAGGGATATAAGTAATCTCTACTCTGCATTTCTTTCAAAGTCAACGCATTGTTTTTAATCGAAAAATAACGTTAAGAATTTTTCTCCTAATGTAATAGAATTTAAAAATCAATGGCTAAGAATAAAAAAATTAAAGGGTGTCATTAAATCTAAATTTAAAAATATATATTTTTTCCCTATGCGTTTACCATCCTTTTTACAAAATATTTTTAAAAGCACGATATTATACAAGAATGCGCAAATACGAGAATAGGATGAATCTGTATACGCTTGGGATTTCCAAATTATAGTCAAAGTAGTACTTCCATAATATTTAGCAAATAGCGCTTGGTTTTTGCTGAGATTTTGCTAAGATTTTTTTCACATTCACAGATAACTAGTCTCATTAATGTTGAGGGAGTATATATATTCCTCTCTTTCGCATTTTTGCAAGTATGTGAAATACATATATGATGAAAGTGTAATAGCATCAAGAATTTTTCTAACTAGTTATTGAAATTTAAGTAAATTTCTAAAATTAAAAAATTAAAAAGGATTAAATCAGTTTTCTTAACTAAAAATATTATTTTCCTAACTTTGAAAACTGATTCCCCTACTTTATACTATACTTTTCTGTGGTATTCTTTAAAGCCAAATGATCTTTTTCTAATTCTCGTGCTGTCTTCTTTATGATTTTAAATAATTTTTTTTTTTTTTTTTTTGCATTTCTCAGTTTAATCCGTATATTCTGGCAATATCTACAAAAATCCCTGAATTTTAAAATCTGAATCTTTATACATTTAATCGGATTAATTTCTTTTATATTAATCCCTAAGAAGGATTTTTGCTTCCTTGAGGGAGCGAAATAATTTTTGTGAAGCAACAATGTTTGTTATTTACATATTAGCTTACAAAATGGAGATTTAAATATAAGTCAAGAAAGAAAATTTTTAAAATCTTTTCGAATTTTCAACGAAGATAAATATACTTTTGAGACTATTAAGTCAGTAACTATATTTGTTCTATTCTATATTTTAATAGAAATGTATCATATAAAATGCATCAAATTTAATAATAATATATATCATATTTTTAAGACTTTGAAATATGGAATCAGTCAACAAATATAGCCATTTAAGACAAATTTGAGAAAAATGCGCATTAGAACAGGTATAAATGCGAAAAAAAAAATATAGTGAATAATAATTTTTTATCGCAGAGCTTTCATTTCTGTTAAATTCTCATAATTTATTCATGATATATGAAGAGGAACAAAATTTTTTTGACGTGATGATGACCGCACGACGGGAATTAACAGACTTTGAACGCGAATGTTAGTTGGATGATGACGCATGGGTCATGCCATTTCGGAAATGCCGTAAGGAATTCAACATTCCCAGATCCACTGTGTCAAGAGTGTGCCGAGAGTATGAAATTTCAGGCATAACATCCCACCATGGACAGCGCAGTGGTCGACCGCCTGCACTTAACGACCGAGACCGGCGACGTCTGCAAAGAGTCGTAAATTCTAACAGACAAGCAACACTGCGTCAAATAACCGCAGAAATCAATGTGGGACGTACAAGGGACTTGTTTGTTAGAACTGTGCGAGAAATTTGGCTTTCTTTTGGGCTATTCCAACAGAAGACCGACTCGAGTGCCTTTACTGACAGAACGACATCGCTTGCAGCGACTCTCGTGGGCACGTGAGCATATCGGTTGGTCCCTAGATGAATGGAAAACCGTGGCCTGGTCCGATGAGTCACGATTTCAGTTGGTAAGAGCTGATGGTAGGGTTCGAGTGTGGCGCAGACCCCACAAAGCCATGGACCCAAACTGTCAGCAAGGCACTGTTCAAACTGGTGGTGGCTCCGTAATGGTGTGGGCTGTTTTTTCATGGCATGGACTTGGTCCTCTGGTGCGACTGGACCGAACATTGACTGGAAATGCTTATGTTCAGCTACTTGGAGATCACTTGCAGCCATTCATGGACTTCATGTACCCAAACAACGATGGGATTTTTATGGATGACAATGCGCCATGTCACCGGGCCACAACTGTTCGCGATTGATTTGAAGAACATTCTGGACAATTCCAACGAATGATCTGGCCACCTAGATCGCCCGACATGAATCCCATCGAGCATTTATGGGACATCATCGAGAGGTCTGTTCGAGCCCAAAATCATGCAGCATCAACGCTTTCACAATTATGGACGTCTATCGAGACAGCATGGCTCAATATTCCTGCCGAAGACTTCCAACGACTTGTTGAGTCCATGCCACGTCGAGTTGCTGCACTTCGCCGGGCGAAAAGAGGGCCGACACGATTTTAAGAGGTATCCCATGACTTTTGTCACTTCAGTGTATAACTATTAGGTTAACAAAAAAGCAAAACTTTTTACTTAAATGGTGAAAACCGAAATTACATCCTTGCCAACCTAATATACGTAGAAATAGTATTCGTTTAGTGAAAAAATTTGATTTCATTCATTTCATACAAGTGAAAAAAGGTTATTCCTTAATAGGTAAAGTGCTTTTTAAAAAGTTATGATTACATGGTTTCCAAACTATTAACTAATCAAAACTATTAATTATTTAAAAACTTTATTTCTTTGCTAATTATTATAATAACGAACTAGTTCAATATTAAATTATAATAATTTATTGATTTTCACTATGATTAAAGAAAACAATTCCTTCTGAACACGATCCGTAATTGTAATCCGTAATGTTTATTCAATAATGAAAGAAAAGTTTCCTCTGAACACGATCCGTAATTGTAACTCAGAAAAGATTTTCCATGATCATAGAAATAAATTAATTCTGAACACGATCAGTCGTTCTAACTAAAAAAACTTTCTCAACAATCAAATAAAACAATTCCTTCTTAATACAGCCAGCAATTGTAATTAAAAAAAATCATTGCCTCAATGATAATATGCCTCAATGATTAAAGAAATAAATTCTTTCTGAACAGGATCCGTAATTGTAACCAAGAAAAATTTCTCAATCATCAAAGAAAACAATTCCTTCTGGACACGATCCGTAATTGTAACTAATAAATATTTCTCTATTATTAAATAAAAAAATTCCTTCTGAACATGATCCGTAATTGTAATTAAGAAATATTTCTCTATAATCAAAGAAAAATTCCTTCTGAACATGTAACAGTTGGGCTGACATGTTCGTAGGCTGATGCATAGATGGCGCCACTAGTATTAAATCCATATGATTTTTAATTAGCCCTAACATTCAAAAGTCAATCGTAATAAATCCGCATTTTTTCGTCGATATGTGACAATGGATGAAACATGGCTCCATCATTTCACACCGGAGTCCAATCGACAGTCAGCCGAGTGGACTGCACGTGATGAACACTAAAAATGCCATAACTCACATACTAACAGTGCCACAGCTGTCAAATTTATACACGTGTGTTTTGAAGGTTAGGGCTAACATAAAAATCATAATACTAGTAGCGCCATCTATGTGTCAGCCTACGAACTTTTCAGCCCACCTGTTATATGAGAGAGAGAGAGAGAGAGAGATTGCTTCTTGTGTTAAAAATATTTATTGTTGATTCAAAATAGAATCAAATGTGCGCAAATGTCCAAAAGACTTTGATTTGATCAAGCTCGACAATATTAAATGAGCTTTGTTTCCTTTACTAAATTACTTCTGTTACATTCATTAAACTGAAAGGTTGTTTGAATAGCCGCTTCAGACGAAGCAGTATTTGCCCCCTCGAAAATTGGTCTGCCTGACAATTCAACACCTAATACCCCTGTTTGTGCGACGAATATTTCAGTTTTAGAAACTCGAGACTTCTGTGCCGTTAATTGAATATGCGAGAAAGGAATTCGACAAATATCTTCAAGTATTACATACCAGCGAGAGGTAAGCGGATTACTAGAGGAACAAGCGTTTGAACAGAAATGTTGAAAAGGGAAAATGATGTGTTATCAAATTATAAACGAACGAAAATTAATACGCTAAGTTTGTTTCTCTCATTATTTTTGACTTCAGTTTGTGTGTTTGTAGTCTTTGATGGCAAACAACGTATTAATGTGCAGTTCTAAAATGCGTGATATGTAGAAATGAGGCACGACATAATTTAATTTAATTTCTGTAAAAGAGAATTGCTGATATACAGATGTAAATTAATTTATTTCTTGAATGTTTGTAAGCTTCCTATGCTCAGTATTTGCTACTTTTAAAATGGTACTAGGATATCAAATTTAAATTACTTTATAACATGAAAAATAATTTTAATGATCAGATTATTTATATTTTACTTTAATTTACAAACTTATTTAATGGAAATATTAATTACGCTTTAATTAATCATCGTTACTTATTTTCTTTTCTTTTACTTTTCAACTATTTCACTATTTTCTTTACCGTTATTTTTTCAATTTTGCGAATTTTAAAATAATTCTGTGTTAAATTGTTTATTAATTTGTTTTTACTTCTGCTTACCAGAAGAAGACAAGTGATATAATTCCTACTTTTTTCACACTATATTACAGAAAATCCTTTATAAATAAGTTTCATTCATTTTTTTAAGTTTATCTGGCGCCATCTATTGGTAGATACATGCAACTTAAATGTGAAAAAAACTACAATTAATTCATTAAATTTAATGAACGAATTAATTATTTAAAAAAAACTGTATTAACATCCAGTGTCATCCACTACAAATTAAAAAAAAATGTATTTGAACTTGAGTGGATGAATAAGAAGAATTTTATTAAGGATTGAAAATTTGAACAAGATATATATATAGGGAGAGTGTGAGCTAATAGAAGGAACTGAAAAAAAAAAAGCGCCGAGAAAAGGAAATTCTCTACATAACTATGAATGACATAACAATAATTATCTGTTTCGACTGGAGAAAAAGGTACACCTCACTTATACGTAATACTTGAAGATATTTGTCGAATTCCTTCCTCACATATTCAATTAATAGCACAGAAGTCTCGAGTTTCAAAACTGAAATATTCGTCGTACAAACAGGGGTATTAGGTGTTGAATCGTCAGGCTGTCCAATTTTCTATGAGGCAAATGCTGCTTCAAAAGCGGCTATTCAAACAACCTTTCAATTTAATGAATGTAACAGAAGTATCAGAAAATTTAGTGGAGGAAACAATGCTGATGTAATATTGTCGAACCCGATCAAATCAAGATCAAATCATTTAGACACATTTGGTTCAATTTTACCTCAGCAAGATATAGTTTTAACAATAATCAATATCTTTATATGTATAAAGCAAGAACTTTGTCTATAAATTAAAAACTATAACACTCTTATTTTAAGCTCGATTTTCTTATTTTTGTATCTCGTGAGAAGTCACAAATTAAAAAAAAAATAATGATAATATTAATATTATATAAAAAAATTAGATGCAAAATCAAATCAAATAATCATTATGCTAAAAATTTCTTCTTTTGCAAGACGAACAAAAGCGATAGCGATTACATCAATCGATGCGCATCGATATCGGAACAGATATAAGTGACAATAAGTGACTTCACCTCCTAATGTCCTGCACCGACAACTTGTATTCTGATTACGTGACTGCATGGTGTGTATTTACTGCTGATTTTATCTTCTGACTTTTTCTCTAAAACTCCCACTCCTAAAGGTCCTAAAACGTGCTCTGCTATGAGTGTACGTTACAGTGAGCTCCTTCGACAACAGGTCATTCCTGCTTTACAGGAACGGCAATGTTTGCAGACCACTGTCTTCATGCAAGATGCAGCAACTCTTCACATTGGGCGCCAATTCAAAGAAATGTTTCGGGTTAAAAATGGCGAGAATTTTAATGTCCAGATTTTTCCGTATTCCTGCCCTGCTTGTTCAACAGACTTAAATCCCTGTGGTTTATGGTTATGGGGATTCCTAAACGATTGTGTTTAATGAGGAAGAATTGGGACTTTACCTGTGTTGAAATCCAGCATTATACGCCATGCTGCTGAAATTCCTCGAGAGTTTCTTCGATCTACCATTGAACAAGCTATAATGCGCTTTCAACACGTAATTGATGTCAATGGAGCACACGTTGAGCATATTCTGTACTTGAATAAATTTTAATGGTACTGACTAATTTTTTGTCCTTCTTTAGGGCCCTAATTCCCCTTGGTGGTCAAATTGTGGACTATTTTTTTATTGCAAAAATTTTTTCCCCAAATTCCTATACCGTATATATCAAGTTTCAATGAAATCCGTTAGGTTGTACAGATTTTAGAGAGGTCTGAATAGGATCACTTTAATTATAACCTGTACTAAAAGTTACATCTTGCAAGATGAAAAAAAAGCGATTACATCAATCGATATCGAAAAAGATATAAGTGACAACTCAAAGAAAATTTCATATTGTATTTTTTTAAAGTACCATCAATTCACAGTCAGTTTCTTAAATTTAATGATAAATATTAAAATTACGTTAGCGAACTATAAAAAAAAAATACAAAATCAAATCAAATAGTCTTTATACTAAAAATCACCTTTTGCAAGATGAACAAAAGAGATTAGACAATGAAAGGAAAATTTCATATTGTTTTCTTTTTTAATACGCTTTTATTAGCTTCACCTGTATGTTTGTATGTATGTATGTATGTTTGTATGTAACTCCCTTTTTGGGCTCGATTTTGGGACTGATGGCGCCATCTACTGGCGAGTCAGTCAACTGATCCGCGATCGAATTGCGCTCTTCCTATTGGCCGAAAATTTCGGTGTCTAAAAAGAGGCGGATCTCAAAGGCATAGGAGTGCGATCATGTCGAATTGCGCTCTTCCTATTGGCCGAAAATTTCGGTGTCTAAAAAGAGGCGGATCTCAAAGGCATAGGAGTGCGATCATGTCGAATTGCGCTCTTCCTATTGGCCGAAAATTTTGGTGGCTAAAAAGAGGCGGATCTCAAAGGCATAGGAGGGCGATCATGTCGAATTGCGCTCTTCCTATTGGCCGAAAATTTCGGTGGGTAAAAAGTATGTAAATTTAGCGGATAACCGGCCAACTGGAAAACAAAGTAAAAAACAATAATACTTTAAAAAACTAAAAAAAAAAATATGCTTTTAGAGTTAATCAGACTAAAAGTAAAAAATAAATTAATAGTTTAAAAAACTAAAAATACGCTTTTAGAGTTAATCAATCTAAAAAGTAAAAAATAATTGTTAACATAAGAATAAAATGACTGACGAGAAAATGAATGTCACTGTTCTAAAAGCGTGGGGTGCTTTGTATGACATTTTTAAACTAACTCTGCATTTCGAATGAAACTAGTGAGAAATTATAACGATTGATATCGAGCACCCCACGCTTTTAGAACAGTGACATTCATTTTCTCGTCAGTCATTTTATTCTTATGTTAACAATTATTTTTTACTTTTTAGATTGATTAACTCTAAAAGCGTATTTTTTAGTTTTTTTTAAACTATTAATTTATTTTTTTGAGAGGATAATCTATTCATAATCAGTTTCTTAAATTTTACGATAAACATTAAAATAATATTAGCAAACTATAAAAAAAAATAGATACAAAATCAAATCAAATAATCATACTAAATATCACCAATTGCAAGATGAACAAAGGCGATTACATCAATCGATGTACATCATTGTCGAAAAATGTATAAGTGACAATGCAAAGAAAATTTGATACTGTATTTTTTTAAAAGTACCAATAAATTCATAGTCAGTTCATTAAATTTTATGATAAACATTAAAATTATATTAGCGAACTATGAAAAATGGATACAAAATCAAATCAAATAGTCATTATACTAAAAATGACCTTTTGCAAGATGAGCAAAAGCATTTACATCAATCGATATACACAGTTAACATGATAAATAGATATATATGTAGTACGTAAATTTTTACGTAAGACATATCTATTTATTATGTTACCTGTGTATATCGACTAATGTAATCAAATAATCAATAATTAAAATACAAACGTATATATGTAATACACATAATTAAGGTACTCCAATGTTGTTCGACCAAACGTAGAGCATTTCAATGAGCATGAGCTGACCTGATTTTCGGTGAAGTCTATGGGCTTGGGCAGCACCCCGACCAGCAGCAAGTGCACGAAGGCCATCAGGATGCTGAGGATGAGGCAGACGCTGAGCCTCAGGGGCAGCAACAGGTAGATCATGTAGGTGTAGAGCAGGGCCCAGGCCATCGAGTCCCCGGGCATTCGGGGCACGCTGAACAGCCACATATCACAGACCAGGTGGCCCAGCTGCACGAACCACGCCAGAAAAGGGATGCAGTCCCACAACCTACGTGGTAAAAAAAAAAAAATAAAAGCAATTGGTCAGTAGTTTGTTAAAGTATTGCATATTACTTCTTTTATGTCTTAATAAAGGCAGACAAACAGTTGCCTTTATTAAACAATAAATCTTTTTAGCAATTAAACAATTGCGTTTTATTAAGCAATAAATCTTTTTAGCAATTAAACAATTGCGTTTTATTAAACAATAAATCTTTTTAGCACTTAAACAATAGCCTTTCTTAATAAATCTTTTTAGCAATAAAACAATTGCCTTTCTTAAATAATAAATCTTTTTAGCAATTAAACAATTGCGTTTATTAAACAATAAATTTTTTCAGCAATTAAGCAATTCTTAAACAATAAATCTTTTTAGCAATTAAACAATTGCCTTTATTAAACAATAAATCTTTTAGCACTTTTTAAACATTTTCCCTTTCAGACCTTTACAACAAACCTTTTAAAATAATTGCCTTAATAAAGGCAATTAAACAACTGTCTCTATTAAACAATAAATCAATTGCCTTTATTAAACAATAAATCTTTTTAGCAATTAAACAATTGCCTTTATTAAAAAATAAATATTTTTAAAAATTAAACAATCGCCTTTATTAAACAATAAACCTTTTTAGCAATTAAAACAATTGTCTTTATTAAGGCGTTTATGAAATTAAATATAATTAAATATGAAACACATTGAACTATACTTTAAATGAATATGAAACATATAACCCTATATTAATGACATCCAGTAAAGTAGACAGCATTAAGAGATTTCTTGCGTGCTGTTACATTAATATATGTTTGCAAGTGTTCGTTTACTGCAGTTTGATTTTAATAAACAACTCCCATTAAATCAAGACGTGAGAAAGGGGTGGACTGCCATTTAGCAAATCGTAAATCATTTGAAATGGAACTCAAAATCAATCACAGGAGGAGTGACTTACTATTCACGAAATATCTCAAATTTGGATTATTATTACTGCAAAAATAAATTTTCAATCCACCTCTACCACAAATGCGTTTCTTAAACTGAGCATGCTATTCTAACATATTTGAAACAAAGATTTAGCGTTTTCGTAAAGTTACTATAAAAACCATATGCATGATTCAGATTAACCATGAACGCTCATGAATTTCAATTTATTATGTTTAAACGTGTTCTTCACACTGTACTAAATATAATAAATAAAAAAAATCGCGTTTATATGTACTTTCATGATGCCACATATGGCAAAAACAATTGAGAATATATGGTTGTATATTGTTATATAAAAGTTTACGTTGTTCTTTACATCATAAAAGAAATGTATCATGAAGCAGCAGTAAGTCAAAATTACAAGAACATAAAACAAGTTCATTTGCTACAGGAATGTAACAATGTTCAATAACAACAACCAATCCATGATGCATCAGTTAATCACGATATTTTAGAAACATAAGCTACGTTTTACAGCTAAGGTAATATACAGACGTTGTTGAATTACAACAGACAATCCATGAAGCATCAGCTAACCCTGATATTACAAGAACATAATCCAAGTTCATTCCACAGGAAAATACCAAAATTCAATAACAACAGCCAATCCATGAAACAATAGTTAGCCACGGTATTACAACAGGAATATACCAAAGTTCAATAACAAAGCCAATCCATGAAGCATCAGTTGGTTAATGTTCTTATAATGCCAAGATTACCTAACTGATGCTTCATGGATTGGCTTTGTTATTGAACTTTGGTATATTTCTGTGGCCATTGAACTTGGTTAATGTTCTTATAATGCCAAGATTACCTAAGTTCAATGGCCACAGAAATATACCAAAGTTCAATAACAACAGCTAATCTATTACTCATGTTATTGCAAGAACGTAAAATAAGTTCAATTTATATAATGTTCATAATATTATAAGAACATAAATGAAGTTCAATGCCAGAGATATCAGAATCACCAACAAAAACTGTAATATAATCCTAGTTTTCTATTAATTAAATTCTCATCTACATCATTTACTCGGTATTCTAACCAATTCGCTTACCAATTCAGTTTCATCTGCAAATCAAATGTTCTTTCTTTTAAAAATACCGTGTTTCTGAATTTTATTAAAATGCATAAACAACAATAAAAGCTCTTCAATTTTTATAAAGATTTATGCAGTTTCTCGATATTTCAGGTGCTTTAAATTCTGAAGCACTCGCTTTACAAATCCGAGTTTTACTTGTTAGCTCTGAATTTTTGAAGACATCACGGATCTCATACCCGGAGAACATCCCGCCTACACATAATAAGAACACTTTTGTCTGGTAAACATGAAAACAATCAATTGGCATGAAAATAATCCTTGGAAATGTAGAACAGAAAGTTGCCATAGTTATTGTTTGGCAATACTTCATTATAAAATAGCAAATAAATGCTATTGCTTGTTGAAATGCAAACCAGGAAATCTAATAAAACAATTTTGTATGTAGCTAAATTTGCAAATCCTTTCACAAAGAAAAAAATTTTTTATTCCTAAGCCGAATGGAATTTTGGAAGAGAAAACAATATTTTAAATAGAGGCCGACTACTCTAGGTTTAATATATTCCTTCATTATCATAGCATCATATTTCGTGGAACGATGCATAATATTACATGAGATACATTATAAAATAAGAAGTTTGAGTATAGATTGCAGTGCATTATCTGTAGATTTGAATTCAAGAGGATTTGAACCTTTTGTTGGATTAGCAAGATTAATTTCTGTTGTAGTTTCTGATCCCACTTGATCAGAAACAACTGGACCAAGTCTATGAAGTCGTGTGTTCTTGATGAAAGCGGGGTGGAGGGGGTGATTTCGTGTGTCGCTCTACGGTCATTTTGTGACTTTGGACTAATTAGACCGGGACCTACAGTTTAACGTGGATCCCGAATCACTCACAAACATCCATGCCACCGCCACGAATCGATCCTGAAGGCCAAATCGCTTAACAATTGTTCATCAGGCCGATGGAAGGGGGAGGGGGCTTTTGTTGTGATGAAGCACCCGAAGGTAGAAGTCTGACTTCGCGGCATGTCACCGAAGAAGGAGGGCAGTGCCTTCCGGGAGGACTTTTAAAGGCAACCCTACTCCGTATTCGTATTTCAGATGAATCTTAAAGTACCCACCAGGTAATCTGATTAACGATGCAAGATGCTGAACATCATAAAATCATTGAGGCTGATTGTTTATTTAAACAGTTTCTACAACAAGAACCTCAAGCCCTAATACCAGTGGCACACGTTACTACTGAGCCACGAACCGGACTGATTAAAGTGAATTCGCATATGAATTCAAAATTATGCTGTTAACTGGTAACTTAATATCGGAAATTTCGAAATCTAGATATTGTTAACCATCAACAATTAAAAAAAATTTCGTTATGAGTAATGAATTATATGATTTTAAAATTTATGTGCGTGTGTCTAATTCTCAGTGTCCTGCAGTGCGGGACGGACATCCTATGAGTAATCTACTCATGGATGGAGGGAAAGGGACAGCTTCTTTTTCAATGGAGCACCCCTAGGTAGAAGTTTGACATGGCTTCGTGTCGCTGAAGGTTTGGTTTGGTTTGTCGCTCTACAGTCATCTTGTGCACACTTTGGGCTACACAGACCGGGACCTACAATTTAACGTGGATTCCGAACCACTCACAAACATCCATGCCACTGCCAGGATTCGAACCTGAAGCCTGGGATACCAAAGACCAGAGCACTAGCCACTTGGCCACCAGGCCGCTATGACGCTGAAAAAGGAAGGAAGATATAACTTTCCCGATTTAACTTTCCGCCATCAAGGCTCCTGGTCTTTGAAACAATGTCTACAGCAACAGTGCTTGCGGATGGAACCTCAGCCTTAATACTCTCCAGCGGCGTACGTCACTACTGTGCCACGAGTCGGGTTGATTTAACGTGAAATTCGCATGTGAATTCAAAATTATGCTATTAAGTTGTAAGTCAATATCGGAAATTTCTAAATCTAGATACTGTCAACCATCAACAATTAAAATTTTTTTTTCATAAGTAATGATATATAATTTTAATGTTTATTGTGACTAGTTTTCACAATAACATGCGATTTATCATCATTCATTATAAATTAAAATGTACAGGATGATTATAATTAAATAATAAATGGTCACAATGAGTTCAAATTTGAATTGAAGATACTTGAAGAAGGTGGAATCAATACGGCATCAAAAAAGTTTCAGAGTGTATTAATAAATGGCGCCATAAGCGGCATAAAGAAAGTGAATTCGGCTGTCAGTGAAATTTCGAATCAAAATTACAACGTATTTGGCATGAGTTGCCCATTAAACCAACTGTAGTGTTCAATGCGCTTGATTGTTTCGTTTTTTTGATGGAAAAAATTACTTCAACATCATTCAACAGTTGTGACACTGTTAGTGGAAAGCCCATCCACCACGACAAGGTCACACCAAATTGGATTGGAAAACTCTGTGGAACTTTTTTTTGTGATGCCGTACTGTTTCCTCCTTTTTCAAATATCTCCAGTTCGAATTTGAACTCATTGTGACGAGTGGTTCGTTTTTTCCCTGCATTTTGAAAGTAAGGCTTTAATTATAATCACCCTTTACATTATTTCCTTGAATTTGATTAAAAGAATAGAAACAATAACACAGGTTTAATGATCCTATGGAAAATATATAAAAAATTAACAGGAACAACTTAATTCATAAATAGCATTTGTTTTTGTAGCCACGATCCAATATTATTTCAAAACGTTTAAAAGAATAGACATAAATTGTACCCTATTCTGATAGCAATTGAATTATATGATTTTACATTACTATACTTTGAAGAAATGTGTACTGTCTCGTATAATATTAAGTCAGTAGTAGAACATTGCTTTGATTTCCTTCTCCATCAACTCAATGGAATTGTTAGATAAAGTGCGCATTTCTAAATTAAATGTCTCTCTTTTAGAAATACAGTAGGGGCACGTATTTTAAGGGATTGCTTTGGTAAGTGTTGTACATTTATTTCTTGCTCTTTGCGAAACAATCTCTGAAAATGTAAGCATTACAGAAACAAGGTGAAGGAGATTGATAGTAGTTGGTTTTACGAAAAGTCTTTATCTAGATGTTTCTAAAGTATACAGATAAATTCAACCTAGATGATTTCCCATATAGATAATATGGGTGTTTTATTTCAGATAAAATAACAATACTAGAAGAAAAAAAAATATTTTAGAATGCGTATAATTATTTCTTTCCCTAATGCAGCTGGCAATATAGAGACAGTTATCGTTTATGTCATAAGCAAGCGCTGCACCGCTGTTATTAATTTAGCAATATCCAGAGGGCATGCGTAGCATGAAGATATGGTACGACGCGAGCAACACTAACCCCCTCCGCTCTATTGGGCAGGAACCTACGGTTTAATGTGGATTCCGAACCACTACAAACATCCATGGCACCATCGGTAATTGAACCCAAAACCTGTGGTACCGAGCACCAGAGTGCGCGGCCATAAAGCCACACACTTTTATGAATGTTAACTATAATAATCACTAATAAATAATGTTTTTTGTCTAAATTGTTTTTTGAAGTATCACGCAATAATAGGTTTGCTGTATTCTGAATTTTAAGAATACATCTATTAAGATATATATAATTAAGATAGCCTATTTTGAAGAACGTATCTTTAATTTGTAACCGTGCTTCCTCCTACGCACTGCAAGAGTGCCCCCTGTGGCGTGCAGGAGAAATGGTCAGCAGGTCTTGAGACACTCACCCGGGAGTTAATACAGTGCAATCAGTGCTCCCGCTGAGAAACGTTTAGTATATAGGCTCTTATCCCGAGAGGAAATATATTTTGCGCATTAGTTGGCCTACAGACACTTACCCGGAGAAGAAGTAACTGATCGGTTATGATTATGGTGTAGTATATGAGTATCGGGTTTTCGGTATAGATTGGTTTGGTTTATCGTTCTACGATCATTTTGAGCACACATTAGGCTAATTAAACCGGAACCTATAGTTTATGTGGATTCCGAACCACTCGCAAACATCCAACCGAACGCCAAGAATGCTTTATAGAAGAAGCTGCGGGTATATTTCTCCATTTCTGTTAAACTAAGATTCAACTAGATGGATTGAGGCCAGTGGCGTAACTATACTATCATAGGCCATTTGAAAATTTTTCGAATGCGGCTGATTCGAACCTTAAACTCTATAATAGCAAAGGCCGGAATGCTAGCCAATTGACAATCAGGCCGCTTTCGGCTTAGAAGCGCGGTATCCTTCCACGAATCTATAATTTTAAGTCTTTAGATGTGTTACATATTGTCTGTAATTGTGTGCTGTTTGGCGTGTGTAAATAAAGATGTATGTTCTCCAACCTGTGCCTGATCTAACATGATCGTAGAGCGTTGTGGGTGTATTGTAACTCCGCTTCCATTGCTTATCATCAAGTTACACGCACTTCCTGGGTAGTGCTAAGTGAGTAACGTCGGTGTAGTTCTTGTCTTAATGATAAAATACAACTATCCAAGTGTTTGTCAGCTGCATTAGAACAAAAAAATTACTATTAAATATATTTTATGATGTAAACTCGTATAAAATAATTCTTACTTAGAGGGAAGCAATGAAGCATAACAGAAGACCACAAAGAACGCCACCACTACGATTAGCAGTGCCCCCAAAAGGAAGGTAACTTGTCCGGCCAACTGTCCGGCTTCCCGGATGGGAAAGGCGGCCGCATATGTGGCAAGCAGGACGATGTCCACCAGGGCCAGCACCAGGAGAAGTATCTTGGTGTTCCGCCTCTTCTCGATCCTGTAGTACTCCCTGTACAGGCTCTCGGCACTCTTTTCTGCAAAGGCGAACTGAAGACATTGGGGCAGATATCTCTGGAGGCCAGATTTGTCAATCTTCAGTTCAGTTTCACCTCTACTGCTAAGGAAGGACAGGCCTTCATCGGCCTTCCCTGCTTCCTGAAATGGAAAGAAGCAAATAATTAGGACAGTACTTCATAACTATATGATGTGCATTTTATAATATTAACTATAAACATTTTTTTCTGAATTTGAATAGATATAACATATTAAACATCGATAACTTTGAATTAAGGAAAAATTAATTGCAAATATAAACTATGACATTCAACAACATATCTTAAGATTTAATATTTCGTTCTTTACGGAATACTTTAGACATAATAGTTAGTCATAATAGTTTTTGCATACCGTATTTTGGACGTCCTTTAGCTTTTTCTCCCTAGCGCGCATGCTCATATTTCTGATAAACTTATCTTAAACATAATGCAATATTATAGATATGCAGGAGCAATGAACAATTTCCTATGAACATGCGCGCTAGGGAGAAAAAAATATCGGACGATAAAAAAACGTTATGCAACAACTCTCGATTATCACCATCACGTATGTTTCTTCTGAAAGCAGCGAGCGGCTTGATAGCCAATTGGCTCTAGCCTTTGGTACCACAGGTTTTAGATTAGAATACTGGCAGTGGAATGGACGTTTGTCAGTGGATTAGGAATCCACGTTAAATTGTAGCTCCCTGTCTAATTAGCGGCTAAAATGTGCACAAAATGACCGTAGAGCGATAAACCAAACCCAATCTGAAAATGATGAACGATTCTAGAGCGATAAACCAAACCAAATCTGAAAGGATTCGACCTGGCGCCTCCTAAATGCTAGCTCTAGGCCAAAATCGGGTCCTATAGCAAATTTGGAATCCCTATTATTATCAGGTCCTATTTATTAAAAAAAATTTTAAAACTGGTAATAATTCTTCTGTTAATTATCAATATTTAATATTTATGTTGATTAATTTGAAATAATACCAATTCAGCATTTTGAATATTTAATTTTGACAAATTTTCTAATATGCATCATTAACTATGCATTAAAATTTGTGTTTTTAATCTTAACCATTTTCAAAGTCAAGATCACATTGACCACGAATTCACAAACTATTTTGTCTCCATTTTTAAAATTTTGTTACTATTATACAATTTGGATTTACTATTTATTTTTCTATTGCAGGTGCACCAAATGGGTAAGCCAGTTCAGATATTATCAAAAACAAGGGCTTTCACGAACAAAATATTCAAGACACATTTCTTTATGCCAACACAAAATGTTACAGTTTTCAAAATTCGAGATAACATGCGACTTAGAGTACTGCAGTCCCCAAAGCTCTAGGGCCGTCGTTATTTTTCAGACCTAATCTCAAAACGCCGTTTAGGACGGTTGTTTAACGGCGCAATCAGAGGCGGGGGTTTAAGCTCAGCGCAGAGAACACGCGATGTTTATTTCGTATTTAGCAAACTACAAAATGGGAAATGAATGCCTGCATGCGTCTAATAAACAGCAAAGCGAGCGTTTAGGAGAGAGTTTTGTCTATAAAACAAACTACGCAATGTGTGATAGGAAAGCCAATATTTTGAATTTTGTTTTGGAAAATAAATCTAGAAGAACAAAATTTTTAAGAAGGAAGTTTTAGCAGTCTGATCTAATAAATGCCCTCTATAGTTAATGAGTTATTTGATGGAAGGGAACTATTTTGTACCTCAAGTTTAAATAAGCAGTTGTTTAAAATATAAATAAAGAAGGTGTTTTTTTTTCTACAAATTAGAGAAAATGATGGTTTGGTTTGTCGCTCTACAATCACTTTGTACACACTTTACGCTAACCTTGCAAAATGGGAAGTTAATGCCCGCATGCGCCCAATAAACAGCAAAAACGAGCGCGTTTTGTCTATAAAACAAACTCGCAATGTGTAATAAGGAAACTAAACATTTTGAACCGAATTTTGAGATGGTAGTTTTAGCTGTCCGATTTAATAAATGCATTCTTTAGGTCATGAATACGATAGAACGGAGATATTTTATATCTTAAGTTTAAATAAACAGTTGTTTAAAATATAGGGTGATTATTATTATTATCATTTTTTTTTTTTTTTTACGAAACCGAGATGATGATGATGCTCTCAGAATGCTGATCACACACGATTACACTAATTAATTTACATCTTCAGAAGATTGATATCAATTTAATGTGCCACTATCGTGCATTTGAAAAATGATCGTGAGGACTTTTTGCACTGGAGTTTCTGGAGAACTTTTGGTTTGGTTTGTCGCTCTACGGTCAATTTATGCACACTTCAGGTTAATTAGACCGGGACTTACATTTTGACGTGGATTCTGTCAAAGCATGTGGTACCAAGGGCCAGAGCAATAGCCAATTGGCCATCAGTCCGCGATTTCACCTGAGCCCTCCTAAAAGCTAGCTTCGCGTCTTACCACTGGGCCAAAATCAGGCCCTGCAACAATTTGGAAGCCCTATTATTATTGGGATCTATTAATATCGGGCCCTATTTATGATACATTTTTAAATTTTCAATAATTCGTCTGTTAATTATCGATATTTATTATATACACTCAAAATATATATTCGATATTTATTATTATATACTCGATATTTATTATTTACAAGGTTGACCGGGTTCGAGTTGGTTCCGGCGGTGCCATCAAGTTTGCCTTAGTGGTTAAACCACCACTTTAAACCAGTAAACACCATCCACCGGTCCTGCCTTAGGATCGTCCAGGAGCGTTGCAAAATGTAGGGGGGTCATTGTTTTCCGCGTCCGTGGTGTTCCGGAATCTTAATAAGTGATTAAGACAATCCCCCGGGGTCATGAAAAGTGTAAGATATTCTTTGATACAGTGTAATAATGAATCTTAAGGCATCATATTGTGACATCCAAGAAAAAGTCTGTCTAAGTGTTTGCCAGCTAATGCATTAGAACAAAAGCGAAAAGATACATTTTTAAATTTTCAATATGATGAATCTTCTGTGATAATTGTGACAATATTTAATATATGTTTATACAGTGTATATTAACTGGAAATTATACTAATTATTTTACTTTGAATATTTAATTTTGACTAATTTTTATATGCATCTTTAGGTATTCATCAAAATTTGTCTTCTTCCATCTTATCACATTTAACAGTTTTCAAGGTTAAGGTTTTTCAACATCCACCACGAATTCAAAACTTTTTTTTTTTTTTTTGTATCCTTTTCTGCTTTCTTGTGAATGATATACAATTTGTATTTACTCTTTATTTTGCTAACGCAGTTGCACAAAATGAGTTTGCCAGTTTATAGTTATTACCAAAAACAAAAATTAATCACTAAACCTTTCACGAACAAAATAATCATGCACATCTATTTATGTTTCAACACAAAGTGTTGCAGTTTCAAAATTCGAGATAACAAGCCAACTTCTAGTACAAAGCTCTAGGGCCGTCGTTATTTTTCAGACTTAATCTCCAAATGCCGTTTAGGACGGTTGTTTAACGACGCAATCAAGGAGTGGGTTTTAAGCTCACACTAACTTAGCGCAGGGAGCACGCGATGTTTAATTCGCATTTACCAGACGGCAAAATGGGAAGTGAATGCCTCCATGCGCCCAATAAACAGCAAAACGAGCGTTTAAAGAGAACGTTTTGTCTATAAAACAAACAACGCACTGTGTAACGGGAAACACAATATTTTGAATTTTGTTTTGGGAAAATAGCGCTAGAAGAACGATTTGTAAGATGGAAGTTTTTAGCAGTCTGATTGAATAAATGCACTCTTTAGCTAATGAGTCATTTGATAGAAGGAAAATATATTTTATATTTTAAGTTTATTTATAGTTTAAACAACTATTTATTTAAAGAAGGATTTCTTTTCTTTTTATGAATTAGAGATAATCATGGTTTGGTTATGTCGCTCTGCGGTCATTTTGTAAAAAATTTAAGTTAATAAGAGGCTGGAACCTACAATTTAACGTGGATTACGAACTACTAACAAACATCCATGCCACCGCCATGATTCGAACTTGGAGCTCTGATATTAAAGGCCAGAGCGCTAGCCACTTGGCCAACAGTCCGCTAGAGAAAATGATGATATCAGAACTTGTCCTACGAATTCAATAATTAATTTACATCTTTTTGAAGATTGTCATCAGTTTAATGTTTCACGACCGTAAGTGGGCTTGAATGGCCGAGTGTCTGGTACTTGGTGCCACAAATTTCGGGTTTGAATCCTGGTGGTGACATGGACGTTTGTTAGTGGTTCGGAATTCTCTTTAAACCAAAGGTCTCTGTCTACTACGGCTGTTGAGTGTCGGACGTAAGGCCGACAATCCTATTCCGTAAAATGGAAAGCATTTATTTCGAAACCAGCCAGTAGGCAGACGGCCTTGGACCACTATGGCAGTGTTGCGCTAATATGGAAGATTGGTTTTCTTTCTACGGTCATTTTGTGCACATTTTGGGTTAATTGCACAGGAACTCACAATTTATAGTGGATTCCGAACCACTCACTAACATCCATACCTCCAACAGGATACGAACTTGAAGCCTGAAGTACCCAATGCCAGAGAGCTATGCCATTTGGCCCAATTTAGAAGAAGATAATATATTAATTAATCGAAAATTATACAAATTTTTGCATTTTGAATATTTAACTTTTCTTATATGCATTGTTAAGTATTAATTAAAATTTGTGTTTTTCAATCTTAACACATGTTAATAGTTTTCAAGGTTAAGGTCATATTAATAATAAATTATTTTTCTAGCCTCCTTTCCTTCTTTCTTGTGAATGTTATACAATTTATTCACTCTTTATTTTGCTAATGCAGTTGCACAAAATGGGCAAGCCAGTTAGCAATAACAACAATATTAGCAAAAATAAGAAATAATCTCTAAATCTTTCCCGAACAAAAGAATCATGCACATCATTTATGCTTCAACACAAAGTGTTACAGTTTCAAAATGCGAGATAACAAGCCGACTTCTAGTACTGCAGTCCCACAAAGCTCTAGGGCCATCGTTATTTTTCAGACTTAATCTCTAAATGCCGTTTAGGACGTTTGTTTAACGACGCAATCAGGACTCCCACTTTCCCACTTCAGGACTCCCACTCAGGACTTTTAAGCTCCCACCAACTCAGCGCAGAGAACACGCGATGTTTATTTCATGGGAAGTTTAATAAATGGGACGTTAATGCCTGCATGCGCCCAATAACCAGAAAACGAACGTTTGAGAGAGCGTTTTGTCTATAAAACAAACTATGCATTTCTGGCGTTTGTGTGAAGGGGTCGAAAAAATTTTCTCGCCTGTCGAAATCTTCTCTCATCGGTGTAAGTATTGATGAGGGAATGCGAGAATTCCCTATTTATAGTGAAATCTAGGTTTTTAACTCAATATCCATGAATCATGGTTGATAATTATTGTTATAAGCCGTTATCGATTCTACAGAAAAATAATTTTATAATCGTGCTTCCTCCTACACACTGCCAAGAGCACTTTCCTTGGCCTTCAGGAAAATGGTCAGTAGGCCTCGAGACTCTCACTCGGGAGGAAGTACAGCGCAACCATGCGCTCCCGCTAAGCACTGTTTAGTTTTAGACTCAGTCCGAGAGGACCCAGCGTATTAGTTGGCATGCAGATTCTCACTAGAAAAGGAAATATTTTATTGGGTTTTAAATTTAGAAGAGGAATTCTTCCCCGAATCTATAATTATGTATCTTTAAATGTGTTAACTATTGCATGTGTGTGTTATTTGTGCGTTTGCCAATAAATCTGTAGTTCTCCAATCTGTGCCTCAGCTATCTCACCCCAACCAAACCCAGTTACAATGTGGTTGCCCAACCTTGTACATTGCAATTTGGATTTTATTTATAAAAGCTTACATACTTAAAAAATACACTGACGGAAAAAACCCATCCCAACACCAAGAAAGACTTGTGTTAGATAAACGAAATTTAGTAGGCGTGTTTATACATCTGAAAGATGACATCGATTCAATTTTCGAACTTTTCGCATAAATGTAGCGTTAGTAGCGCCACTCGGAACATGCAAATCATGTTTGCTTTAAATGCGTGCTGAAAAGTTCGTGGGCGTTATTATTATTGAGCTTTGAAATTTGACGTATTAAGTTGATGTTAGCCAAGAATGCCATTATCAACGACTCACCGATTTTGAACGAGGGCGTATAATAGGCTACGAGGAGGTGGATTTTCTTTCCGCGATATAGCAGAAAGACTAGGCCGGAAATGTGTCTACTGTGCATGATTGTTAGGAGCAGTGGTTAAGGGATGGTACTGCCTCAAGAAGATCGGGTTCCGGGCGGCCACGTGGCACAACTGAGAGGGAAGACCGCCGTATTCGGCGTACAGCTCTGGCGCACCGTACTGCGTCTGCGGCAGAAATTCGAGCTGCAGTTGGTACCACAGTGACACAACGGACTGTTAAAAATCGGTTACTTCAGGGACAGCTCCGAGCCAAGCGTCCTGTAGCATGCATTCCACTGACTCCAAGCATTGCCATTTGCGATCCCAGTGGTGTCAAGATAGCTCTTTGGAAGACGGAGTGGAAATCTGTTGTGTTTTCGTATGAAAGCAAGTTCTGCCTTGGTGCCAGTGATGGCCGCGTGTTGGTCAGCTGGCCAGGCCGTGTGTTGGTCAGGTTGCCAACCAGACTGTCTGCGGCCTAGACACACTGGACCTACACCTGAAGTCATGGTCTGAGGAGCAATTTCCTATGACTGCAGGAGCATTCTCGTGATTATCCTAAACACACTGACTGCAAATTTCTACGTCAGTCTGGTAATTCAACCTCTAGGGCTGCCATTCATGAACAACATTCAACAGCAACAGGATAACGCTCACCCCATACCGCTGTTGTAACGCAACATGCTCTACAGAGAATTAACATGTTACTTTGGTCTACGAGATCCCCAGATTTGTCTCCAATTGAGGCATATGGGATATCCTTGGACGACAACTCCAGCACCCTCCACTGCCAGCACTGACCGTTCCAGTATTGACAAAACAAGTACAACTAGCATGGAACTCCATACCACAAAAATGACATTCTGCACCTGTATGACACAATACATGCACGTTTGCAGGCTTACATTCAAAATTTTCGAAGTTACACCGGCTATTAATGCAACAGCATTTTACATTTGAAATGAATTTTCTTGATCTTAAATTAACCTGCGATCTTTAAAATTTAATCAATTAAACATGTTAACTAGACAAATGCATTGCTTGAATTTCATTACTCTACAATAATTTTTTCTAGGCGTTGTGATTTTTTTTCCGTCAGTGTATTTTTAGAAGAAAGTTAATTGTTTAAGAAAAAAAACTTCCTATGACGAAATAAATAACTCAAATATAATATACACTCTACGTCCATGACAACACTATAGGAACAATTTATATTTCTTATTATATAAAATACATGCAGACCAAAACAAAGAACAAAAAAAACGAAATAAAAGTAAAATTTTTATCCCGGTTTATTAGAATGCGTCTACCAGAAAAGGCAATCATCTTACTCGCTGCCAAGGCGATCATTGAATGGAAACAACAATAAAAGGGAGCCACATCAGTGGACACAACAACAACAAAAACGACATAAAAGTGGACAAGCGAGCGCAGGAAAAACAAATATTTCTCCGTACCCTCATATCCAGTTCTTCATTGTTCAAAGTGGACTTCATCTCGTTGGCGCTGTTGTGATTGGTCGCCGCGTTCTTCATGACGTCACGCTCACGAAAACAATGGTGGCAGATGTCAAATTAAGCAGCCAATAAGGTGGGCTTTGACAACTCATCTTGGTCACTGCCAGGTCTCATTCCGTTGCGATGTACGTCGACAGCAAGTGTCTGTAAAAGAAGAGAAATAAAATACATCTAGTGCATCCTTTTTTTTGTTTTTAAGTTCAGTAATATAAAATTTCAAACTTAAGAAGTCCATTACAATAAAAAATGGTAGATATTTATATAATACAATAATCTATTATATTATATAAAAATGAATATAAATATACAATATTTGTAATATTGGAATAAATATTTAAATGATTTTAAATTATAATAATTTTTTTGTTGTTGTTTTTGGTTAGAAAACATGTAAATTAAACAAAATCTGACACGATGGCTTATTTTATGATGGCACGTTAAGCACGATTAACTTATCTTAAGATGGCACGTTAATAACATGTTAACTGTTATTAACGTGCCATTTTCTTCATAGGCACTAGTTTGATGCTGTATCACTTTTTTTTCTCAGGGGAAGAGTTTTGGCATTTCATTCCCAGAAGAGTAGAATAAATGTTATTTGATAAGTATATAATAACCCCATCACACATAAGCACACAAGTGTTTTGTCTATATTGCCTGCAATTAGTATTTTGTAATGAGAACGACCTGTTACTCAAATCTGATGGCAGATATTCGGTATTATGTATAATGAGACCTTAGGAAATTAGCGAATGTTCTGTGCGACCTTCGCAGGTCGAAACAACTACAAATTGAATATGAACTATACTATGAGTTATTCCATCGTTATTGATGACAGACCATGGGCCGAGGCAGTGTCGACTCCATGAGAATTGAGGGAAGCTGACCCCTCAACCATGATGGATTGTTTTAAAAGAATTTTTTTGTTGAAGAAAGGAAAGAGTTTTCCGAGGAGAAGAGTTTTTCTCTGAAGTTACTGAATAGGCTCTATTTGTACCCTGTGTCACGTTAAATGTGCTACATATCTGCCATTTTAGTGGTAAATGACAACAACAGCATTAACTGTTAATTAGTTGCATTTATATATTTAAAAATATCAAATAAAGAAAGAATATATTATAAAAATATCAAATATTAACGATTTAAAAAGAAAGAATATTTTAATAAAGATTATTATATTTTACAGGATTATAATGTTAAGGATTCTTAATGATTGTTATTAAGGATTTTTAATGATTATTATTAAGGATTTTTAATGATTATTATTAAGGATTTAAAAATCCTTAATAACAATCTGGAAGGATTATTATTAAAGATTATTATATTTTACAGGATTATTAATTTAATTATTATTATTAAGAATTTTTTAAAATTATTATTTTTTTTATTATTATTCAGACTTATTTAATTTGTTTCCATCAACCAAATTAAATAGTTTCATTAGAATAAACTGTGAAATATTTCAATCTGTGTATTTATAAATACATTCTAATTTGCAATTTTTTTTTCTGGTAGCGTATTTGATAATCTTGATAATAAATTCATAAACTTATGAAATGATTTTGAATTATGAATTATGGTAAGATTACATTACTATTTATAAATTTTTCTTTAAATATTTAAATTACCATTCCTTTACTTTTTTTAATAATTAAAGAAAGTTAAATAGAAATACAAAGCTTACTTTTGTTATTTTGAAGTAAAATTAAGAATAAATATATTCATATTTGCATAAATAAAAACTTTAACGATGAAGTAAGAAAATTTTTTTTTATTCGGAATTTTATATTCATGTCATAACAGCCGATTTTATTTCTTGTTAACACAAAATGAAATATTAAGAATCATTATTTGCTTCAGATGGGTTTTTTTATGCAACAAGAAATAGTTAAGAATTTATTATTCAAACTAAATTACTTCATCTTTGTAAAGTAATATAAAGAATTTACCGAAGATTCTTACGAATATTTTTTGAAGTGTGCATAATATGATAAAACTTCTTTAATAACTTTTTTTCAATTTGTAGTATAGAAATTGCAGTGTTATTTTTATCTGATGCAAAGAATAATATTAGAATGGAAGAGGTTTTTAATAAAACGGTTCTGAATATACCAAGAGACATAAAAAAAAAAAATTAATAATAATTCTAATATACAACGAATCTTATGGTACAGTATGTTTCTTTAGCAAAAGATTCTAAACCACAAAATTAGTTTAATATATATTTAGATGAAAACTCTTTGTTTCCAAAGAGTTTGAAATAATTTAATGTAAAACTATTTTTATAATGGATTGGACAAGGAAAAGAAAAGAAACACAGTAATTTAAAATAAATATCGAAAAAATTAATACTGTAACCGTGCTTCCTCCTACACACTGGCAAGAGAGCCCTCCCCCTTTGTCGTTCGGGAGAAATGATCTGTTGGACTTCAGTACAATACAATCTGAGCTCCCGTTGAGAAACGTTTAGTTTATAGTCTCTCATCAGAGAGGAAATATATTTAGCCCATCCCGGCGTATTAATTGACCTACAGACTCTCACCCGGAGAGGAAATATATTTCGCGCACCCTGTGCGTAGCCGGGTTTCGTTAGAAGTAGAATCTTTCCCCGAATCTATACATATATGTCTTTAAATGTGTTAAATACTATATGTCTCTAATTATATATGAGTGGTGTTAGTACGCGGGTAAATAAAGCTGTGAGTTCATAAACCTGTGTCTCAAGTATCTCAACCCAACAACATGTAATCACAATCTGGTTTCCCAACCCATACACTACAATGTGGCGCCCAACATGAGCGGAGGGGGGGGGACTCTTGTCCGTATGTTAGAGGAAGCACGGTTACAATGCTATAAAAAATACGAATCCACGAATCTATAATTATCTGTCTTTCAATATTTTAAATATTGTATGTCTCTAATTGTATGTGTATGGTTTTTGTAGACGTGTAAATATAGCTGTGAGTTCTCTAACCTGTGCCTCAAGTACATCAATCGAATCTAAACTCCCAACCCAACCACATCTAATTGCTATCTGGTTGTCCAACTTGCACACTACAACAATTCTTAGATAATAAATAAAATTCAGTACAAAAGATACGTGATTAACTGGAAAATTACTAGTATTATATTTTATACAATATTCTATATTAATTGGAAAATTATTATTAAAACTAACTGGAAATGTTAACTGGAAAACTAGTAGCATGGTATTCGATAACAGCATTCTTTTGGTTGGTTATGTTAGTATAATAGTCATATTACATTAGATTTAAGCCATTACTTGTTAACAAATTAAGTTTACTAATCTATAGATAACAAATAAATAGATTTTAATATAGAAGGATGGTACAGAAAAATATATAATAATTAAAAAATACACAATTTTCTTAAAGTTTATAACCTGTTTTAGGTTATAAACTTGTAACTGTAACTTGTAACTTGTACCTGTCTGTAACCAAAATATTACGTTACTTTTTTAATAATGTAGCATATTTATTAATCTATCAATAGCAAATGAATAGATTTTAATATTGAAGGATGGTACAGAAAAATATATAATAATTAAAAAAAAATTTTAAGATTATAAAATGTTTCAAATGGAGAACTCCATCGTATATTTGTTTTTCAAACTTTGCTGTTCTTATTTTCAAACTGTTTGCTTCCTTTTAAACATCACTTTAGGTTCGGTTTTTTAAAGAAAATTTTACAATTGGGGAATTTTTCTTCTTATACATATTCATCAAAATTACCTGCATTTATATCCAATCATTTCTTTTATACACCATTCCATATCAATATTCCTTCCTCTATTTTTTTAAATAACTTGCATAATTTCTGGTAAGATTACTTAAAACTATTTTCTAATTTTCCATGAAATTCTATTGAAACATTGATATCAAGATGCACCATTTTATACAGACAACAATCAAGATCTAGCAAATCTGTTTTTAAACATCTAACAACCATAGAGGAATATACTTTAAAAGCCTTAAAACCAGACGGAATTCCAATGTTTACAATAAAGCCGAATTTTTCCTACAAAATACGAATGTCTAAAATGTAGAGATCTGAGGGATGGTCTCAGTGTCCACCATCCTGAATTTCTACGAGCTATTAAAGATGCTAGGGAGCTATTTAATGGGCATCGCATAGGAGTATGTATGCAGTATTTAGGACACTACTGAAATATTTTCTCAAGGGTGTATTCCAGTTTCCGTTGCCATGACAACTGCATCGTGATTCTCCTTTCATGGTATTCAGTGGCCCTCCCATTTTGCAAGTTTTTTCGGATTCGTGGAGGATATTAGGGATTTGGATGTTTTGCGTCTGGTTATCGGTGGGGGAATGATTTCGTTTGAAGGAAAATTGATTGCAAAGAAATAGGATTATTTTTTTCCCCATGTAACAAGCAATGATAGTTCGGTGGAAGGAATTTAGTTAAATTATATCTAGATGGATCAAATTGGTAAGAAATTATCCACTTGTTATCCGCAAATACGAATAAAAATTAGTTTTGTAAGTCTTTAATACAATTATTATTTTTAAAGTTTTATTTAATATTTTTACATTAAGTAATCGACAAAATTACTAGAGGCGTTCCCAATATAATACGTTTCATATGTTTGTTTTGTCGCTCTACGGCCGTTTTTTGCACACTTTAAGCTAATTTTACTGGGACTAGAGTTTAACTTGGATTCTGAACGAATATTTCAAACACTTCAAAGTTTTGTTCAGTTTATTGCTCTACGGTCATTTGTTGCACACTTTAGGCTACTTAGACCGGAGCCTACAGTTTAAAGTGTATTCTGAACCAATATTTCAAGTCCTTCTAGGTTTGGTTTAGTGTTTTGTTCTACGGTCGTTTTTTACACTCTTTAAGTTAATTTTACCGGGACCTAGTAGAGCCGTAGAGCGACCAAATATAACCACGTAGTATAAAATATTTTTTCAAATGGAGAATTCAATCCTATAAAGTATTTTTACAATCATTGGTATGCTTATTTTCAGACAATTTATCTTCTTTTAAACATCCTTTGATTCGTTTTCAAAGTAAATCTTACATTTAGAAGATTATTTTTTTTTTCTTATACATGTTCTTCAAAAATATCTACATTTATATCAAAGCAATTATTTTATACACCATTCTATATCAATATTTCCCTAAAACGTCTTTTATTTTCCTAAATAATTTAAATAATTTCTGGTAAGATTGCTTAACTTACAAGAAATACTATTTTACTTACTACTTTACTTTCTACTTATGAAAATCTATTGAAATATTGATACCATGATGCACCATTTTATACAGACAACAATCAAGATCTAGTAAATCCCTTTTTAGACATCTACCCACCATAAGAATACACTTTAAAAGCCTTAAAACCACACAGAACTCCAATATTTACACAAAAAAAAGCATCGGCGAATTTTTCATACAAAATATGGATGTCTAAAATGTAGAGATTTGAGGGATGGTCTCAGTATCCACCATACTGAATTTCTATGAGCTATTAAAGATGCTAGGAAGCTATTTAATGGGCATCGCATAAGAGTATGTATGCAGTATTTAGGACACTACTGAAATGTTTTCTCAAGGGTGTATTCCGGATTCCGTTGCCATGACAACTGCACCGTGAATCTCCTTTCATGGTATTCAGTGACCCTCCCATTTTGCAAGTTTTTCCGGATTCTTTTAGGATATTAGGGCTCGGATTGTCTTCTCTGGATGTTTTGCGTCTGTTTATCGGTGGGGTAATGATTTTGTTTGAAGAAAAATCGATTGCAGAGAAATAGGATTATTTTTTTTTTACCCAGGTAACAAGCAACGATGGTTCAGTGGAAGAGATTTAGTTAAATTATATATAGGTGGATCAAGTTGGCAAGAAATCCTTCACTTGTTATTCGTAAATGCGCATAAAAAGTAGTTTTAAGACTGGAACAATTATTATTTTTAAAATTTTATTTGATGTTTTTACATTAAATATTCGAAATTTTTTTCGTATTCATCTCTCAAATGTTTCGAGGTGTGGTTTAGTTTGTCGCTCTACAATAATTTTTTTGCACACATTAGGCTAATTTCACCGGGACCTACAGTTTAATGTGGATTACGAACCACTAAAAAACATCAATATTCTAGCCAGGATTCGAACTTGAAGCCTGTGGTACCAAACGTCAGAGCGTTAGCCATTTGGCAATAAGCTGAAAGTCAGAAAATGAAAAATTAAAGATAATTTAATTCACAAGTGCAGTTGATTCCAAAGTTGGAGATTTTCAGAGTTCTCGAGTCTAAGGTGAATCTAATGGAACCTGTCTGCAGTAGACCGTAATTATCACAAGTCGTGACACACGAAAACCCAATGGGTTCACTTTGTAATGGACAAATTCTCCGGCCTGAGCAATCACTTTCAGAACAAGAGAAAAACACTTCTTGTCGACTCGTCACATAACTCTTTATTTCCTTCTCCAAAAACTTCCATTTAAGAAAATCCGTTAAGGGAGGATCCGCTTCTCTCACTTCTTATTAGAGTTGACACTTCCTCAACCCACGGTCTATCACCTATCACGTCGTCTACGTAGTCTACATTCCATCTGTAATTGTTTCGAGCTGTGAAGGTCTAACAGACAACCGCTAATTTAATGAGGGCTCATTATTCATGACACTGATTATCTGCTGTCAGCTTTGAATAACAGGTTGTTCTCATTAGTTCAAAACACTGATTGCATGTAATATAAATATCCCCAACACAGTTTATCTGCTGTCAAATTTGAGTGATATGTTATTATTCTGTACTTGTCAAAGAATGTACATTACTGTCTCCTGGCAACGAAATGCTACAACTTTTCTCCTAGCAAAAATGCTACAGAACCAAACGAAAAGAAACTATTTATTTATCGTGCACATCCCCAGCACAGAAACAGAAACATCCTTGTTAAATTAAATTTTTCTCGGGTTTCGAACTTTGATGACTTTTAAATGATAACTTGAATCAATTATAGATAACTAACTATGGTACATTTCCTTTGCACGATGTCATTTTATAACGTAAACAAGAAATACACTTTGTAAGAAACTATATATAGAATTCGATGCATCTACATACAAACGATAGAAATATAATAAATTAAAAACAAAAAGGATTAAATAAAACATTAAACAAGGATTTATTTACAAGAACATTTTATTAATCAAATAATAATTTTATCATTAAATCTTTTAACGCTTAATTACATGAACTGTATGAAATTACTCGGTGAATTTAGCTCATACAATTAAAATTGTTTTTAATTGATGCATGTAAAATATTTAAAAGTAATCTAATTTAACTAATGAAAAAGTATAGTACCAAAAAATATAAAGTTAAACATAACTTCTCTTTTAAAGTAAACAATTCATAGCCCTGAAGCACCATTAACGCCAAACACAAACTACAACAAATCCAATTTTTGTTTTTTATTATTTAAATGTATCACAATTGCACACTTTGTTTAAATGCACATTTTCATTTAAAAGTTTCTATAAATAACAGAAAATGCCGGGGGCTCTTGCGATGCAGTGAAGTTTGTTTAGAATTCAAAATTTATTCAGAGTTATTATGAAGATGTTCAGCTGCGAGGCGTATTAAATTGCTGTTATGCATTTTTGGTTTCGATGCTATGTACTGTATGTAATACGACAAATTGCATGCGCTGACGTTTAAGGCAAAATGCTGTATTTTTACAGCATCATTTGTGATGCATAAATGTTGAAGTCTGGGATATATTTGGTTTAAACGGATGGAAAAGAGCTCCAGGCGACTCATGTAAATTTCATTGTTGTTCTGAAACTGTTCATTTAAAAGTCTTAATTAAATAGGAGTTAATAATTAGATATTTTGCAGTTTAATTAAGGTATTTCTCGTCATATTGTCATGATGTTTGTTATATGTTATTAAACGAATGTCATCGAACTGAGGTGCATTTTTAAAACTTATCGAATTTAGAAAACACATTTCAAATAGCTTTTTAATTAGAAAGGATTGAAAAAAATAAATTTAAAGGAATTCAAAGAGCATTTGGTCATTTCAAATAAAACCATGAGTCATTGTATTTTATATGGGTTATTATATTATTTATGGCTTCCATGTGAATTATGTCAAAACCAATTGGCGCGAAAAAATAATGTATTTTTATATTTTAATTACATGAGCCTGAATGGCCGAGTGGCTAGCGCTGTGGCGCTCGGTACCATAGGTATCGGGTCCGAATCCCGGCGGTGCCATGGATGTTTGTAGTGGTTCGGAATCCACTTTAAACCGTAGGTCCCGGTCCTAATAGGATCGTAGAGCGTTGCGGGGGCATTGTTACTCCGCGTCCGTGGCTTATCTTCAAGTATGCAATCTTCAAGTATCAAGTATGCTTTGAGTATGCAAAGTGCAGCACTTGCCTTAAGGCATCCAAGACCAAGCTGTCTAAGTGTTTGCCAGCTGCATTAGAACAAAAAAAAATATTTTAATTATTGTGTATTACTCTTCGTTATTACAGAACATAAAAAAAATATAAGAGTTAAAATATTATAATTCTACAATATTCAGTTGTAGTATTTATTGTACATACAGCCTTACAATTCTGTGCACTATTGTATACACCACTCTATAACTCAACTGAATCCCTGAATCATTGTATAAACAACTCTTTAATTCTAATAACTATTGTATACACAACTCTACAATTGAACTGAATTCCCTGAACCATTGTATAGATAACCCTACAATTATGAGAACTATTTTGTACACAATCTTATAATTGAACTGAATCCCCTGAACTGTTGTACATGCAACACTATAATTCTTGTCTTATTCTTTATTTATTAGAAAATAGTATTTAATCAAATATTAATGTTATCATTCAATCTTTTAACGCTTAATTAAATGATTTTACTCAATCAATCTGGTACTGACTCTTAAAATTACTTTTAAATACTTTACACGCATTAATTAAAAACAGTCTAATCTAATTAAAAAGTATTGTGCAAAAAAAAAATATATAAAGTTAAACACAACTTCTTTTTTGAAGTAAACAATTCATAGCCCTGAAGGACCATCAACGCCAAACACAGACAAAAACAAATCCAATTTTCATTTTGTATTATTTTAATGCGTCACAATTACGCAATTTGTTTGTATGCCCATTTTCATTTAAAAGTTTCTATAAATAACAGAAAATGCCGGGGGCCTCGCGACGGAGTGAAGTTTGTTTGGAATTCAAAAAGTAAGATTATTACGAAGATGTTCAGCTGCAAGGCTTATTAAATTGCCGTTCTGCATTTTTGGTTTCGATGCTATGTACTGCATGTAATACGACAAATTGTATGCTCTGATGTTTAGGCAAAATGTTGCATTTTTATAATGTAATTTGCGATGCTTAAAAGCGAAAGTCTGGGATGTATTTGGTTTAAATGGATTGAAAAGTTCTCGAGGCGACTGACGTAGATTTCATTGTTGTTCTGAAACTGTTCATTTAAAAGTCTTAGGAAAATAGAAGTTAATAATTAGAATATTTTGCAGTTTAATTAATGCATTTCTCACCACATTGTCAACTGGCGAAAATTTGTTTATTATATGTTATTAAACAAACGTCCTCGAACTGAGGTAAACGAACTCAGTAACGTTTTTTTTTGTTGTTGTTGTTGTTCTTCTAATGCAGCTGACAGACACTTTGACAACTGCCTTTGATGCCTTATAAGGCAAGCGCTGCACCGATGTTACTCACTTAGCACTACAGTAGGTGCGTGTAGCTTAAACATAAGCTACGGACGCGGTATCACAGTACTCCTGCAACGCTCTAAGATCCTATTAGACCGGGACCCATGTTTTAAACCATTTTCCGAACCACTACAAACATTCACGGCACCGCCGGGACTCGAACCTGAAACTTGTGATACCCAGAGCCAGCCGCTTGGCCATGAGGCCCTAATATGCGTGTGTGTGTGTGTGTATATATATATAAAGCTCAATAACATTCAGTTGCAAGGGGCCTGAATGACGAGTGGTTAACGCTCAGTGCCGCAGGTTTCTGGTTCGAGTCCCGGTGGTTACATGGATGTTTGTAGTATTTCAGAATCCACTTTAAAACCGTAGGTCGAACGAAATTTTACAACTCTTCTCGTAGCAAAAATTCTACAGAAACAAACGAAAAGAAACTATTTATTTATCGTGCACATTCCCAGCATAGAAACAGAAACATCCTCGTTAAATTAAAATCATGCCGGGTTTCGAACTTTGATTACTAACTTTTACATAACTTCTTTTTTGAAGTAAACAATTCATACCCCTTAAACACCATCCACGCCAAACACAGACTACACCAATCCAATTTTTATTTTTTATTATTTGAATGCATCACAATTACACAATTTGTTTGGATGCAAAATTTTATTTAAAGTTTCTATAAATGACAGTAAATGCCGGAGGCTTCGTGATGGAAGTGAAGTTTGTTTGGAGTTCAAAAGATGTTCAGCTGCAAGGCTTATTAAATTGCTGTTCTGCATTTTTGGTTTTGATGCTATGCACTGTATGTAATGCGACAAATTGTATGCTCTGACGTTTAAGGCAAAATGTTGTATTTTTATAACGTCCTTTGCGATGCATAAATGCGAAAGTCTGGGATGTGTTTGCTTTAAATGGACTGAAAAGTGCTTGAGGCGACTGGTGTAAATTCATTGTTGTTTTCAAACTGTTCATTTAAGATTCTCAGGAATATAGGAGTTTATAATTAAATATTTTGCAGTTTAATTAAGGCATTTCTCATCCGATTGTCAATTGACGAAGTTTTGTTTGTTATATGTTATTAAACGAATGTCATCGAACTGAGGTTATATTTTTAAAACTTCACGGAATTTAACTCTCAATGAAATACATTTTAAATAGCTTTTTAATTAGAAAAGATGGCTGGAGTGAGTTTAGGAACATGGCAAGTATTTTTTCCTTAATTCATAAACATAGTATATTTTATTTTTGTAGCAATATAGTCCTCTCTCGCAAAGAGTTTAAATTGAGATAATTTTGAGAAATAACCGAGCAGATTGTACTTATTAGCTGTGATTGACAACACCAAATTACAAAAACTTCACAGCAGTTATATCTTACCGGAAGCCTCTACTACAAATCTACCTTTTCTGATAGGCAAATAGACTGCGAAAAACTGTATAATTCTCATCCCAACAAAGCTACATCCCCACTGTTTAAAACTGGAAAAAGAAACCCTCTGTCTTACTGACCACGCAGAACTACAATCGCGTATATCTAAGAGTTACGTATTGAGAAAGGGCGATACTTAAGGCTAGCAAATTAATTAGATGAGAGACCCTTTCCGTACCGCCAATCTTTCAATTATTTACTCTTTTCAAATTAGCTGACTGGCCGACATGTTGGTTACCTGCGAAAACATCATCTTGTGGTGTCTGGCTACAGAAAATCAAATAGTTTTAACTTCCATTCATGAAATCAGAGTATTCATGAATATATTCCTGGTTTTAAATTTATAATTGACTTTATTTTTAATATTTCCTATCAATTTTATTTTTAACAAGGCTCTGTAGAAAAAAATAATTCGTTAGAATTTTTCAAGATTTCAACTATTTCAACGTTAGTTTTGATATATTTTATTAAGAAAAAAAAGATAAAAATAAAAAGAAATCAAGATGAAACGTCAACCCCAGATATAAAACACTGATAAAAATTAATAATTGTAGTTTGACAAATTGTTAAGAAAAAATATTGCGAATATATATTTATAAATAAATAAAAATTTTAAACTAGAATACAAATAAGTCTATAAATAATAGAGTATTTCAAACAAACTAAAATATATTTTAAAATATAAACAATCACAAAAACTTCAAAAATTTAATATTTGAAATAGTTCATTCCAATTTAATTATTTTTTAACAATTTAATTTAAATGAAATTAAATTTGTATTTCAGCCACTAGATGTCGCCCTATGCAGAAAATGAGTCTACAAAAAATAACTGATTAGAATATGTTCGTAATTTTTTTTGGCTACTCGCAAGGTAAAAGAATAATAAGAAAAAAAAAAATTAGAAATTTAAATGTAACTGCAACTTGTAAATGATAATAAGCTAAAAATTTGTAACTTATAAATATAATAAATGTAAATAATAGTTGTTAAATTTAAAGTTATTTGTATCTAGACATAGATAAATACAAACATTATTTAACACGTATATATAAATTATCTAATATACATATTACGAAATCAACTGTAAAGTTAATAGGCTAGTTGTTTATTAAAGAAAGAAAATTATATGAAACAAATGAAAATTGCAATACATAAGTCAATTAAATTATATTTAAATATATCTCAGCATATATAGAAAAACTGAATGCAATTTGTCCATGTAAATCGATAAATTATGATAGTAAAAGATAAATTCTTTCTCCATTAGTATTATTCAAATTATTAACTGAAATTCAAAATTAATGATTTGGGTATTACCTTAAAATAACAACCATTATTACGAAATCACTATTGTTATGTAAACATAATAAAATATCTTCGCACTGCATATAAGCCTTTGTTAAAAAAATTATGCATAATATTTTTACAGACGTCACCGTTTTAAAAGATATTTAACGAAAAATGGAATTTTAATTCAAATTTTTAAACAGAATTCTTATCAAAACATAGCAGAATTTTCTATTGTGATTTTAAGAAAAACCGATTTTGGATTTAAAAATACGCTAGAATTTCACAAAAATATAACCAGACACAGAAGAAATCCATTTATTTATTCCGTTTACTTTAACACTTCATTAAAGATTAAATGAAAAATGAAAAGATTATTCGAACCTTTTACTGTCACATCTTAAGCTATCAAAATATATTGTGAAAAAATGAAAAAAAAAAAAAAAAAAAAAAAATCCACACACGCACAATAACAATACAAAAGTAAACTTTAAAATGAAATGCTGAAGTCATTTACAGAAAGCAATTTAAACTAAGCAGACATGTCTGATATAAAGAAATAAAAATATAAAAGATTACATGAAATAAACTATAAAACTATCCATTTATTTATTCCGTTTACTTTAACATTTCATTAAAGATTAAATGAAAAATGAAAAGATTATTCGAACCTTTTATTGTCGCATCTTAAGCTATCAAAATTTATTGTGAAAAAATGAAAAAAAAAAAAAAAAAAAAAATTCCACACACGCACAATAACAATACAAAAGTAAACTTTAAAATGAAATGCTGAAGTCATTTACAGAAAGCAATTTAAACTTAGCGCACGTGTATTATATAAAGAAATAAAAAGAAAAAGATTACATGAAATAAACTAAACAAAAGATGCAAGTAAACAAACGCGCGGATAAAGCAGCACTTTCTAGCATTGCAAACATTTGCAATCTCCGTAAAAGCATATTTCATGTTTACATTGAAAGTCGACTTTCTTAACAGCTTTTAATTCTTTTTCATTTTTTCTTTCAATGTAAATAAATCACGGGTTTCGAGATTACTTGGTTTTAAAAGAGCATAAAATGCGTTGCGACAGAATTTCTGTTTGGATAATCCCATTTTTACTTTTTGGCTGAAATTTAGTAGGAATACGTACCGAATGCTTTCTGCAACATTCTATATGTTTCTGCAAACAAAATTGAATGCAAGGTCTTTGCTCAATGGATTTAGACATTTCAAAAATCGCCGGAAGCAGTTTTAGCATCTCACAAAACCAAGCGTAACTCAAACACTAATGAATATTTTGACGTCAAATTTCACACAGATGTCAAGAACAATGCCAGCAACCTCGACCGACAAAATTTCTGTTTGCATACTACTGAGCCCAAAAAGCAAGACCAATTATTATTTTTTTTTTTTCAAAAAATCTTTATTTATTCTTCCAAATTTATTTCATCGCCTTCACAGTAATCCCCGCCTGACACAATGCATTTATGCCGACTTTTCCCCCAATGCATACTAAAAAAGTCATCGGTAGGGATGTCCTTCAAAGCACGTTACGATTCACGTTGAATCTCTTCAATCAACTCAAAACGGTGTCCCAGGAGTGGTCTTTTGATTTTAGGGAATTGCCAGAATTCGCACGGTGTGAATACGGTGGTTAAGGAACGATATGGGTTTCAGTTTTGGCGAAAATAGAGAGTTTTTGCATACCGTACGTTAGTTACCGTAGGACGTCCGTTAGCTTTTTCTCCCTAGCACGCATGCTCATAGGAAACTGAGCATGCGCGCTAGGGAGAAAAAGCTAACGGACGTCCTACGGTAACTAATGTACGGTATGCAAAAACTCTCTAATGTCACGAAGAATCAATGCAGTGTGAGCTGGAGCATTCAGTGTTTTCGGTACCAATCGAGATTTGACGCGTTTGAGGTCCAAAACATCTTTTAAAATGGAATTGATCGATCGTTTTGAAATTCCAACATCATCAGCAAGGTAAATCGACGGTTTACAAGCACCAAATCTTTAATTGTTTGGACGTGAGCTTCGTCGGTTGAGGTTGAGGGTCGACCAGAGGGTTCTTCGTCTTCAACGCGTTCTCCGCATTCTTTGAACTGTTTATACCGCTTCTAATTATTTCTTTCCGCTATAGGAATGCTCACCGGATGCCTTCTGCAACATTCTATGCGTTTCCGCAAACAAAATTGAATGCAAGTTGTTTACTCAATTAATTCAGACATTACAAAAATCGCCGGAATCTGTTTTAGCGTCTCACAAAACCAAGCACAACTCAAACACTAATGAATATTTTGCCGTCAAATTTCACACAGAAGTCAAGGACAGTGTTAAAACCTAAAAAAGAAAAAAATTGACATTCCATAAGCCCCGGGAATTTAAAATTTGAAATTGGCCTTACTTTTTGGACACAGTAGTAATCCATTTTAACTTTTTGGCTGAAATTTAGTAGTTTTTTTTTATTGTTATCATTATTTCTCGATGCCATTGTTCGTTGCAGCTGAAGAATTCCAGCTTCTTTTGTGCTTCTGCTACAGATTAGAGATGCGCAGTGGTGGTTTTTAGTGTGTAGAAGCATAACAATAGACAATTCCGTTCGTGTTGCGTTTGCAGTAGAGTAGGAGGAAAAAAATGATATACTAAAGCAGTCAGCAATTTTTTCTCGAAATTATTTACTACCTATTGTGTTGCTCTCATATTTGTATTGCCGTATGGTCGTTTAGGAAGATGGCAATAATTTTTCAAGCCCAATTGTGTTTCATCTGGATGAATATGCTGTGTTTCAAATTGATGATAGATTAGTTTGTAACATAATTCGAAGGTTGGAATAGGTCTGTAATAGAATAGTCAATAATAGGTCTGTAATAGAATATTCAATAATAGGTCTGTAATAGAATATTCAATAATAGGTCTGTAATAGAATAGTCAATAATAGGTCTGTGATAGAATAGTCAATAATAGGTCTGTGATAGAATAGTCAATAATAGGTCTGTAATAGAATAGTCAATAATAGGTCTGTAATAGAATAGTAGGTCTGTAATAGAATATTCAATAAATCAATAATAGGTCTGTAATAGAATAGTCAATAATAGGTCTGTAATAGAATATTCAATAATAGGTCTGTAATAGAATATTCTGTAATAGAAATCAAATAGGTCTGTAATAGAATAGTCAATAATAGGTCTGTAATAGAATAGTCAATAATAGGTCTGTAATAGAATAGTCAATAATAGGTCTGTAATAGAATATTCAATAATAGGTCTGTAATAGAATATTCAATAATAGGTCTGTAATAGAATATTCAATAATAGGTCTGTAATAGAATATTCAATAGGTCTGTAATAGAATATTCAATAATAGGTCTGTAATAGAATAGTCAATAATAGGTCTGTAATAGAATATTCAATAATAGGTCTGTAATAGAATAGTCAATAATAGGTCTGTAATAGAATATTCAATAATAGGTCTGTAATAGAATAGTCAATAATAGGTCTGTAATAGAATAGTCAATAATAGGTCTGTGATAGAATATTCAATAATAGGTCTGTAATAGAATATTCAATAATAGGTCTGTAATAGAATAGTCAATAATAGGTCTGTAATAGAACTGTAATAGAATAGTCAATAATAGGTCTGTAATAGAATATTCAATAATAGGTCTGTAATAGAATATTCAATAATAGGTCTGTAATAGAATATTCAATAATAGGTCTGTAATAGAATATTCAATAATAGGTCTGTAATATAATTTCTTTTAGTCTATATAAATTATTCAGTTGCAAATTTTTATATACTTTTTTTAAATTTTTGAATGCTTCTAAAATATACTTGTATTATTAGAGAACGTTAATACCTATATGAATAACTTAAATGCTTTTACAATTTATGAATAACGACTTATCATTAGAGAGGATAGATATGAATATATATATTTTTTATTTTATAAAATACAATTTTTATTAAATTAAAAAAAAATTAACTACATATACTTTTCTGTAAATTTATTATATTATTCATTAGCAGATGTAAAACTGAAAAAAGTATAGAAATTTAAAAAATATTTTTTTTTAGAAAAAAAAAAGTATTAAAAATAATGCCCTAATTTAAATTTAAAATACATATGAATTATCCATTATCACCTATATTTTTAGATCTTTAATCTCTAATTTCTTTCAAAAATATTTAATCCTATTTTTTTTTATGATAAATACTAATAAAGATTGTTATATTTAGAATTATTCATTAGAAATATATTATGATACAGATTGTGTCAACTTCTCTGTAAAACCTAATACATTTTTACTTTAAATTTAATATAGTTTTACCATAAAACATGAAAATAAAAATATTTTAATTTAAATCAAAGCACTTTTATTATGTTTCTAAAATAAATGAAAAATGAACTTGGAAAAAATCCAGAAAATTTTAGAATTTTAATTATTTTTTTTCTTGGGGTGGGGAGGGGTGCTCAATGATGCCCGGTTGACTAGCGCTCTGGGGCTCGTCGCCACACAGGTTTCAGGTTCAAGTCTCGGCGGTGTCATGGATGCTACAACGGATGCCTGTAGTCGTTTGGAATCCACTTTAAATCTTAGTTCACGATCTAATATGGCTGTAGATGCCCAATGGCTATACAGTGTCTCGAAATCTGCCAATAGGCAGAAGGCCTTGGCGCAACATGGAGCTCTTGCGCCACTGATGATGATTATGAAGTTTCTTTTTTAATTTATCTACCAAGAATGTTTCAAAATCAAACAATCGTTTTTTTCACATTTGAAATTCATACATTTTAATGCTGAAATATATTTCATCAGATTTATTTATTAACTATTTCATCCATTTTATTTTTAAAAAAATAAATAAATAACGTTCGAAGTTTTCTGTCATGAGAATTAAATATATATTTCTTATTTTAACAATTTTGCTTTTTATGTGTTTATCTGTAATCAATCAACGAATTCAAATTACGACATCTTAGCAATGTTCAATTAAAACGTGGATATTAATACATCAGTGATTTAAAAATATTACGAATATACAAATTTATTAGATTAATGGCAACCAAAAGTAGCAACTAATTTGATTTCGTATAGTAGCTTAAAAACATGAATTTTTTACAATTAAGGCGAATTTCTTCCTTAATTTTTTTTAATTTTGCGCAGAATAACAACCTATCACTCAAAGCTGACAGTAGATAAGCAGTATCGTGGATATCTACATTACATGCAATTAACGTACTAATGAGAACAACTTGTCACTCAAAGCTGACAGCAGATAATCAGTGCCATGAATAGTGAGACCTCATGAAACGAGCGATTGTCCGTTCGACCTTTATAGGTCGTAACAATTATAGGGACAGCCGTCAGTCATCAGGACAGTTAGATCACCGAAGTCAAGCATCATTGGGCGCGGTCAGTACTTGGGTGGGTGACCACCTGGGAACACCGCGTGCCGTTGGCATTCACACATTTGGGACCTGAATGGCCGAGTGTTCTGGTGCTCCGTGCCACATGTTTCTGGTTCGAATCTCGGCGGTGCCACGGATGTTTGTAGTGGTTCGGAATCCCCTTTAAACCGTATGTCCTGGTTTAATATGACTGTAAGAGCGCCACGGAGCCAAAGTCAGACTTCTACCTACGGGGTGCTCCATCACAACAGAAGCTTCTTCCTTCCCCTTCAATCATGAGTACATATGGGCTCGTGGGCTTGGCTAGCCAAGTGGGATAAGAAACAACAACACAAATATAGACGCGATAAGGACTACGTCATGAGGTACTGCATCTTGATTGGTGATAGATCTTGGACTGAGAAAGTGTCCTGTCCAATGAGAAGTGAGGGAAGCTGTCCTCCCGCCTTGATGGATTTTTTTAAATGGAGGTTTTGGAGGAGAGGAGAGAGTTCTGGGTCGAGACGACAGAAAGTGTTCTTTTCTTCTTTTTTCTGAAAGTGATTGAACAGGCCGGTGCATGCATGTTTACAAAGTGAGCCTCTTGTGGTTTCATGTATCATGTCATGTGATAATTAAAATCTGCCGCAGACTGACTCCATTAGATTCGTTGTAGACTCCAGAACTCTGAAAATCTCCGACCTTGGAGTGAACTGCACTCGTGAATCAAATTTGTAATTTTAATTTTCTTCTCTTTGTAAATAAAGTTCTGTACATTATATATTAAACATTACATATTAAAATTAAAGTGTTCCCATGAACCTGAAAGTGGTCCTCTTCTTGAAGTCGTTATAGGTCTAGCAAAGGCCGAGACGTTATAGTGCATTTGTGCACTTTAAATATTGCCATAAATATTCATTAAATATACATAACATATTATAATAATAGCCACTTTTATGAAGATACTCTCAATGGCTTTAGGGAAGAATTCTTCAAAAAGCATTTAAAAACTGAAATTAATCTGCTAATGAATAATTAATATGGACTAACAAAAATTTATATATTTAAAATTTTTTAAAAAATTTAATGTAAAATTATATTTTTTTAAAATAATAAAAATGAAATTATTCATATCGATCGACTTTAATGATAATTCATTATTCATAAATTTTATAAGCATCTAAAGCATTTATCAGCCTTTATATACATTATAATTTTAGAAGCATTGAAAAATTGAAAAAAATTATTAAAAAACTAATCTGTTGATGAATAATTTGCACAAACTAACAGAAATTATATTACAAACCTATTATTAACTATTCTAATACAAACCTATTCTAACCTTCGAATTATATTACAAACTAATCAATTTAAAACACAGTATATTCATCCAGATGAAATACAATTGGTCTTGAAAAAATATTGCCATCTTCCTAAACGACCATACGGCAATACAAATACGAGAGCAACACAATAGGTAGTAAATAATTTTGAGAAAAAAAATGACTAGCCGTGTTAGTATATCATTTTTTCCCCTCCAACTCTACTACGAACGCAACACAAATGAAATTGTCTATTGTTATGCTTCTACACACTAAAACCCACCACTGCGCATCTCTAATCTGTAGCAGAAGCAGCAGCTGAATTTCTTCAGCTACAACGAACAATGGCATCGAGAAATAATAACAATAAAAAAAAACTACTAAATTTCAGCCAAAAAGTAAAAGTGAGATTATACAAACAGAAATTTTGTCGCAACGCATTTTATGCGCTTTTAAAAACCAAGTAATCTCGAAACTCATGATTTTTTTACATTCAAAGAGAAAATGAAAAAGAATTAAAAGCTGTTAAGAAAGTCGACTTCAAAAAAGTAAGAACATTTTTAAATTTAAAATTCACGGGGTCATATGGTGTTTCAATTTTTTTTTCTAGGTTGCTAGCACTGTCCTTGACATCTGTATGAAATTTTTACGTCAAAATATTAATTAGTGTTTGAGTTACGCTTGGCTTTATGAGACGCTAAAAGTAATTTCGGCGATTTTTGAAATGTCTCATTTAATTGAGCCTAGAACTTGCATTCCGTTTTGTTTGTGGTAACGTACAGAATGTTGCAGAAGGCATTCGGGGAGAATTCCTACATCGGAAGGAAATGTTTACAAGTGGTATAAACAGTCCAAAGAAGCCAGAGAACGCGTTGAAGACGAAGAGCTCTCTGGTCGACCATTAACCTCCACCGACGAAGCTCACGTCCAAAACATTAAAGATTTGGTGCTTGCAACCCGCAGTTTACAATTAGAGACCTTGCTAATGATGTTGGAATTTCAAAAGGATCGGTCCATTCCATTTTGGGTCTCAAACGCGTCAAATCTCGATTGGTACCGAAAACACTGAAAGCGCCAGCTGCGACGATCAATAGCATCGTGTAATAACAATAATAATAATAAAAAGAAACTACTAAAATTCAACCAAAAAGTAAAAATTGTGATTATACAAACAGAAATTTTGTCGCAACGCATTTTATGCTCTTTTAAAAACCAAGTAATCTCGAAACCCATGATTTATTTACATTGAAAGAGAAAATAGAAAAGAATTAAAAGCTGTTAAGAAAGTCGACTTCAAATGTAAACATGAAATACTTTTACCGAGATTGCAAATGTTTGCAATGCTGCAGAAAGTGCTGCTTTATCCGCGCGTTTGTTTACTTGCATGTTTTTTTTTATAGTTTATTTCATGCAATCTTTTATATTTTTATTTCTTTATATCAGACATGCACGCTTAGTTTAAATTGCTTACTTTAAATGACTTCAACATTTCATTTTAAAGTCTACTTTTGTATTGTTATTGTGCGCGTGTGATTTTTTATTTTTTTTGTTTTCATCTTTTCACAATATATTTTGATAGCTTAAGGTGCTTCTGCCTAACAATAAAAGGTTCGAATAATCTTGCATTTTTCATTTAATCTTTAATGAAATGTTAAAGTAAACACAAATACATAGGTGAATGTTTTCAGTGTCTGATAAATTTTCCGAGTAATTCTAGTTCTTTTGAATCCAAAATGGTTTTTCTTAAAATCACAATAGAAAATTCTGCTATGTTTTGATAAGAATTCTGTTTAAAAATTTGAATTAGAGTTTCGTTTTCTCGTTATATATCTCTTTTAAAACGGTGATGTCTGTAAAAATATTATGTATACTTTTTTTTAACAAGGGTTATATGCAGTGCGAATTTATTTATTATGCAGTGCGAAGATATTTTGTCATATTTACATAACAACATTGATTTTGTAATAATAATTGCTATTTGAAGAGTCATTAGTTTTATTTCATTTAATAATTTGAATAATTTTAAATAATACTAATGAAGAAAGAATTTAGAGTTTACTCTCATAATTTATCTACTTACACAGACTAATGGTATTCAAGTTTTCTGTTCATGTTTAGTGAGATAAACTTAAATATTATTCAATTGACTTATTTTTATTCCATTTCTCATTTACGTCATATAATTTTCTTCTTTAATGAATAACTAGCCCAAGGACTTTACAATAGATTTTGTAAAATATATATATATCATATAAACTTTATAGAAGTGTAAAATAATGTTTGTATCTATAACATTTAGATTTCTAATTTTTCTTATTATCCTTTAACCTTGGGTTTAGCCAAAAAAATTACGAACATATTATAATCAGTTTTTTTAACTAAAGAAAAATTATTTTCTGCATTAAGCGCCATCTAGTGTCTGAAATAAAAATTTTATTGTTAAAAGAAGTAATTAAATTGAAGTTAACTGTTTGAAATGTTAAATTTTTGAAGTCATTGCGATTATAATATTTTTTAAATATATTTTAATTTGTTTCAAATATTCTATTATTTATAGGCTTATTTGTATTTTAATTTATATATATTTTTTTATTTATAAATGTTTATTCGCAATAATTTTTCTTAATTTGTCAAACTATAATTGTTAATCGTTATCAGTGTTTTACATCTGACTCTTTCTACTTTTAAATAGCTTGAATAGCTAACCCAAGGACTTTATAATAGATTTCGTAATAAATATATCAAATAATATATATTTAGGTGTAAAATTGTGTTTGTACCACGATGTTGTTTGTTACACGATTATCTAAATATATTATGCGCACTTTAATGAAGTAATGCAATAAATATAATTAAATTTTACATCCAAAAAGGAAAAAAAAAAAATAAATAAAAGAAAGAAGTATTTCGATACTATATAAACAACGAACTTGAATATTTATTTGATAATAAATATGCAACTAAATTATCTGCAATCGAATATCAATTTGGATGGGAAATTTTTCATTAACTTAATTACAGTTAAATAAAACTTTATAAAGACAAAAGGTATTGAAAGCAATTAAATAAGTTTATTACTACTTAATATCTTTCAAAACCATCTGGTGTTTACGTGATTTAAATCATGGTTTTAATTAATTAGAGAAACGAAATGCATTAATAACATTTATATCCAAAAATTAACATCATTTAAAATTTCATAGAAATATTTGGGAAATCTGCGGTTTCATATTTTATTTTCAGAATAACTCTGATAAGAGTATTGTGATTTCACTTGAAAGTAATTAAATGAGCTAATAGGATATTTTAAGAGAGACATGATGTAGTTTTACAAAAAATGATGTTTCGTTTCTGACAAAAGGCAAGGAATCGATCATGAACATATATTTTGGAGTTATTTAATATACGTTTTCAATTAATTATAAAAGTGAAAATTTATGTTACTTTTCCCAAATGGTTTTCGTTATGAATAATGATCAACGTTTCAGTTATTTTCAAAATCTTGTTTTGGTATCGTGTTTTGTATGAATATTTTAAATTGAGAAAAAATTAAATCAATATTTTTAAGCAAAATATTTTGAATATTTTTTTATTATTATATTTCATCTTAATAATAAATTTGAAATATACTGATTAAACTTTAAGAAAGGTTTTAAAAATTTGGTTTGTAAGGAAAAAAAATGCATTAAAATATCATTGTGTCAAAATACATATATAAGATAAAAATATAAAATATAATTATTTTCCATTTAAGCTAATTATAATTATTTGTATATTTTTTTAATGCAGCTGGCAATACAGAGACAGTTATCTTTATGTCATGAGCCAGGGCCGCACCGCTATTACTCATTTAGCATTACCCAGGGGGGCACGTGTAGCTTGAAGATAGGCTACGGACGCGAATGACACTAACCCCACAACGTTCTACGATCCTATTAGACCAGGACTTCCGATTTAGAATGGATTCAGTACCACTACAAATATACATGGCACCACCTGGACTCGAGCCGGAAACCTGTGGTACCGAGCGCCACAGCGCTAGTCACTCGGCCATCAGGTCTACAACAAAACCGCCAGCGGATTGAACCTCCACCTTAATACTCCCCAGTGGTGTGTTGCCACTGAGCCACGAGTTAGTTGAATATTTTATAATTAATATACGCTTAAATTATCTGCAATCAAATATCAATTTGGTTAACCAATTTTTTCTCAACTTAATTACAATTGATCAAAACTTTATTAAGGCAAGTCTTATTAAAAGCAATAACAACAAAATAAGTTGATTAATACTCAATAGTTCTCAAAACCATCTGGTGATTACGTGATTTAAACAATGATTTCAATTAATTAGAGAAACGAAATGTATTAATAAAATTCATATCCAAAAGTTATCATTCTAAATCCCATAGAAATATTTGGGAAATTCTGCGGCTTCATATTTTATTTTTAGAATAAATCTGATAAGAATATTGCGATTTCACGTGAATGTAATTAAATGAGTTAATAGGATATTTTAAGAGAGACAGGATGTAATTTTACAAAGAGGATGTTTCGATTCTGATAAAAGGCAATGAATCGATTCTGAAAATATACTTTTGAGTTATTGAATATACGTTTCCAATTAATTATGAAAGTGAAATATCACTTTATTTATCACAAATGATCTTCGTTATGAATAATGATCAACGTTTCATAAAAAAAACAGTATTGTTATTTTCAAAATCTTTCTTATGAAATAGTTTTATCATCAGTATTTTAAATTGAAAAAAAATTAAATCAATTTTTTGTAAGCAAAATATTTTGGAAATCGCACCTTAATATTAAATTTCAAATATACTGATTAATAAATCTTAAAAAGGGTTTTATAGATTTTCTATTATTTTTAGTTTTCTTAACCAAAAGAAAAAAAAATTCATTGAAATATCATTATGTATATTACAGATATAAGGTAAAAATATAGGAAATGAAGATAATTATTCTAGTTATTTTCAATTTAAACTAATTATAATTGTTTATGTATATAATTCATAATAATAATATTATTCTAGAATTATTTTTATTATATACTATTATCTAATGCTCAATATTTTGACCTGGGGTAAATCGAACTAGAACAATAATACTGATCGACAAAAAATTAATTAGAATGGCTGTTAATTATGGAATATTTTGCATTGTTTCGCATCCTCTTTTTTTTGTGACGGTTAAGGATTTTGAGAAAAAATTAAACGAATATTATTGAATCTTTTTTATTATTATTTCGCCTCTTAATATTAAATTTGAAATATATTGATTGAACTTTAAGAAGGTTTAAAAATTTGGTTTGTAAAAAAAGAAAATGCTTCAAAATATTCCAAATATCATTACGTATATTACAGACATGAGGTAAAAATATAGGAAATTAAAAATTATTATTTTAATTATTTTCAATTTAAACTAATTATAATTGTTTGTATACATAATTAATAATAATAATATTATTGTAGAATTATTTTTATTATATATTTTCTAATGCTCGTATTTTGACCTGAAGTAATTTGACATTGGAACAATAGATAACACTGATCGACAAAAATTAATTAGAATGGCTGTTAATTATGGTGCGCCTGATGACCGAGAGTAACTAAGCACTTTGACGTTCGTTGCCCCAGGTTTGGCGTTCGAATTCCGGCGATGCCATTGATGTTTGTTGGGGTTCGAAATCCACTTTAAACCGTAAATTCCAATATGACTGTAAGGCTGACAATCCTACTCTGTAAAAAGAAACTATCTCCTGTCTCGGAATCTGTCATTAGTAAGATAAGATTTTTTTGAGGCTTAATAGTTTACCACACACATAACAGAAATTATTTGGATGTTTTTTACAATTTCGTGGTATTTTAAGGAATTTGTTTGTACAAATATCAACATCTGACCGCAAAGTAAAGACGAGTAGTTCACTATAAATTAATATAAACACCCTACTAACTCGACACGTAGGTCTAAACGTAAGCGGAATTGACTCACGTAAACAACATGCCGAGATTATCAAGTTCGATAGATTTGTTTTGACAGATCCGGTCTGTGTTTGATATCTTTATTGGAATCTATATTACCGTACAAGTTTAGAGGCCATCTTCTTTTAATAAAACATAAAGCAAACAGTTACATCAAACACGGCAATTTACTATCTGTGAAATATATATTTTTAATATAGGTAAAATTGCAAAAAGTTGAGCTCGGTGGTCAAAATTTGTGACTATATTCGGCTTTAGCATAGCAATGTACACAAGAAACAGCTACAACTGTTATCCATTTAACAAAATTACTGCTGAGCAGTGTAATCAGCGTTCAAGAGAATATTATTACGAAATTATACAATAAAACAAATGAAGATTGGAGATGGAGTTTTTTAATCAACAAATCAGAAACAAATGGAGTTGTTTAATCTTTAGAAAATTATTTTAAAGTATTTTGATTTCTTAAAACAACGGTATGGTCTGGGTTGTCTCTCTACGGACATTTTGTGCACACTTTGGACTAATTAAACCGAGACCTAAAGTTTAACATGGGATTCCGAACCACTAATAAAAGTCCATGGCTACCTATAGCTACCAAACACCTATAGCTAGAATTTGGATTTGATGCCTGTGGTACCAACGGCCAGAGCGCTAGCATATTGGCCATCAGGCCGCTTTTTAAAATAATGAGTTGTATTCTTTTATAATTACAAAATACGATTTTTCAAATATTTCTGAACAAAAGTAATCAGTTATTTAAAGTTTGTGGAACAAGACCGTCAGTGATTATATTTATTCACGCAAAAGATAATCAAAATAAAATAGTTTTTGTTATTCAAGCTACTTGACAAATAAATGTTAAAATAGATTACTCACTTCAAAATCCTTTGACATTTGGACGATCGTACAAAAACATTTTTTGGTAATTTTTCGATTTTTAAAAACTTTATCGACATTCTGCAGTCTATTCCGTTTCTCAAAACAATTATTGTTTTAAGTTAACTCACGGATTTGTTAGGTTTCAGAGCACAAGAATTCTCAGAAAAAAATCACTTTCTACAATTTATTTCTTTTCCATGATTCTTATTACATTGAATATTATTATTATATACGAATATTATTATTGAAATTATACAATAAAACATATGAAGATGCATGGAGTGGTTTAATATTTAGAAAAAAATATTTTATAGTACTTTGATTAACATAGGACCTGAATGGCCGAGTGGCTAGCGCTCTGGCGCTCGGTACCCCAGGTTTCGTGTTCGAGTCCCGGCGGTGCTATGGATGTTTGTAGTGGTTCGGAATCCACTTTAAACCGTAGGTCCCGGTCCTAATAGGATCGTAGAGCGTTGCGGGGGCATTGTTACTCCGCGTCCGTGGCTTATCTTCAAGTTACACGCGCCCCCCCGGGTCATGCCAAGTGAGTACGTCTGTGCAGCGCTTGCCTTAAGGCATCCAAGATCAAGCTGCATTAGAACACACACACACACACAAAACTTCGATTAACATTTTTAAAACAATGAATTGTATTCTTTTTAATCGCAAAATTCGATTTTTCCAATACTTCTAATCAAAAGTAATCAGTTATTTAAATTTTGTGAAACAAATTGGTCAGCGATTAAATATTTATTCATGCAAAAGATAATTTAAACAAAATATTATTTCATGATTCAATCTGCTTAAACAATAAATTTTAAAATAGATTACTCACTTCAAAATCCTACCATATTTGGATGATCGTACAAAAGCATTTTTTGGTAATTTTTCAATTTTTAAAAATTTCATCGACATTCTGCACAGTCTGGTTCCGTTTCTGAAACAATTCTTGTTGTAAGTTCTCACGGATTTTCAAAGGCTTGCGGATAAGAATTCTCAGAAAATAAATCACTTTCTACAATTTACTTCTTTTCCACTTTTCCTATTATAAGAAGACCACTCATCACAATAAATGGCATTTTTCAACAAAACTTCTTTAGTTTGTGGCATAATAAACAACTTCCATGGTGACGTTCTTTAGTCTTCGTGAAATATCAACCAAGCCATTAATATTTCTAATGAAGAGTCAGGAAACTTAACGATGGTAATTTTTCTTTGCAACCTCAAGTTAATGCACCAAGAATGAATGTGATCAATAACCGAGTTGGATAAGATATTGTCCTTCTGAGGACAAGATATTTGGGGCGGATACATATATCTAAAATTAAAAAGACCGTCAATGGTTTGTCGTGAGAATTGGGCTTTCATAAGAAGATTTCTTTAAATGATTATATTGATCCCGTTCTTCATTTGTTATTAATCAAATGAACGGAAATTTATTTTTCGTCCAATCCATAAAAAAAAAAAAGAAAAGAAAACATTTTTCGAAATTTGGAATGCCAAAAGCAAATAATTGAATGAAAATAACACACTAAAAAATCTTCGCCATATTTTTTAGAAATTTGAAAAATGATTTTTTTCATGTTGGTACACAAAGTACGATAGTAAAAAAATGTGAGTTTTACATTTAAATAGTTAGATATCCTTAACACGTCAAACTTAAAGCTTCAGCAGTTATTATATCAGTATTTACATCAGACTCAACCACAATAACAAACAAATTAAAAAATTAAAAACAATCAGTTGTATTCTTTTATAATCACAAACTCCAATATTTCCAATACTTCTAAACCAATTTAATCACTTTATTTAAATTTTGTGGAACAAGACCTTAGCGATTATATTTATTCATGCAAAAGATAATCAAAACTATATAATTTATTATCAAGCTATTTAACAAATTTTAAAATAGATTACTCATTTCAAAATCCCTCGATACTTGGACGTTCGTACAAAAGCAGTTTGTGGTAATTTTTCGATTTTTAAAAACTTTATCGACATTCTGCACAGTGTGGTTCTGTTTTTGAAACGATTCTTCTTGTAAGCTAACTTATGGATTTGATAGGTTCCAAAGGTTTGAGGATAAAAATTTTCATCAAATAAATCACTTTCTACAATTTTTTTCTTTTCCACGATTCTCATTATATTGAATATTATTATTATATACGAATATAATTATCGAAATTATACAATAAAACATATGAAGATACAGGGATTTGGTTAATATTTAGAAAAAAATATTTTATAGAACTTCGATTAAGATTTTTATAAAAGAACACAACTCATTCTTTTTAATAACACAATTCGAATTTTCCAATACTTTAAAACAAATGTAATCAGTTTATTTAAATCTTCTGGAACAACATGGTAAAATATTATATTTATTCATGCAAAAGATAATCTAAACTGGATAATTTATTAATCAAGCTATTTAACAAATAAATTTTAAAATAGATTACTCACTTCAAAATCCTTCCACATTTGGATGATTTCACAAAAGCATTTTTCGGTAATTTATCAATTTTTAAAAACTTTATCGCCATTCTGCACAGTCTGGTTCCGTTTTGGAAACAATTCTTGTTGTAAGTTAACTCATGGATTTTTAAAGGCTTGAGGATAAGAATTCTCAGCAAATAAATCACTTTCTACAATTTACTTTACTTCTTTTCCACTTTTATCATTATAAGAAGACCACTCATTACAATAAATGACATTTTTCAACAAAACTTCTTTAGTTTGTGGCATAATAAATAACTTCCATCGTGACGTTCTTTAGTCTTCGTGAAATATCCACTCTGCCAATAATATTTCTAATGAACAGTCGGGAAACTTAACGATGGTAATTTTTCTCTGCAACCTCAAGTTAATGCACCAAGAATGAATGTGATCAATAACAGAGTTGGATAAAATATTGCCCTTCTAAGGACAAGATATTTGGGGCTGGGTCGTATATCTAAAATTAAAAAGACCGTGAATGGTTTATCGTAAGAATTGAGCTTCAATACGTTTTAAATTATTGTATTTATCCCACTCTACATTTGTTATTAATTAAATAAATGGGAATTTATTTTTTGTTCAATACATAAAACCAGAACATTTTTTTCGAAATCCAGAACACCACAAGTAAATAATTAAATGAAAATAAAACACTTTAAAATCTTCATCGCATCTTTTAGAAACTTGTAATAACTGATATTTTTGTATGTTGGTGCAATGTACGACAGTATAAGAATGTGAGTTTTAAATTTAAATAGTTAGATTTCCTTAACATATCAATCTTGACGCTTTAGCAGTTGTCAAATCAGTGTTAGCAGTTACATCAGACTCAACCACAATAACAAACAAGTTAAAAAGTTTAAAACAATGAGTTGAGTTCTTTTATAATCACAAAATCCGATTATTCCAATACTTCTAAACAAACTTAAACAGTTTATTTAAATATTCTGGAGAAAGATGGTAAACGATTATATTTATTCATGCCCAAAATAATCTAAACAAAATATTATTTTTATATTGAAGCCATTTGACAAATAAATTTTAAAATAGATTATTCACTTCAAAATCCTTCTAGATTTAGACGATCGTACAAAAGCCTTTTTTGGTAATTTTTCGATTTTTAAAAACTTTATCGACATTCTGCACAGTCTGGTTCCGCTTTTGAAACAATTCTTGTTGTAAGTCAACTCATGGATTTTCAAATACTTGTGAATAAGAATTCTCATCAAATAAATCACTTTCCACAATTTACTTCTTTTCCACTTTTCTTATTATAAGAAGACCACTCATTACAATAAATGGCATTTTTCAACAAAACTTCTTTAGTTTGTGGCATATAAAACAACTTCCATCGTGACGTTCTTTAGTCTTCGTGAAATATCCACCAATCCATTAATATTTCTAATGAAGAGTCAGGAAACTTAACGATGGTAATTTTTCTTTGCAACCTCAAGTTAATGCACCAAGAACGAATGTGATCAATAACAGAGTTGGATAAGATATTGCCCTTCTAAGGACAAGATATTTGGGGCTGGGTCATATATCTAAAATTAAAAAGACCGTGAATGGTTTATCGTGAGAATTGGGCTTTGATATATTTTAAATGATTGTATTTATCCCATTCTACATTTAGTATTAATTGAATGAATGGAAATTTTTTTTGAGTTCCATACATAAAAGACAGAACATTTTTTCGTAATTTCGAACACCACAATAAAATAATTTATTGAAAATAAACACTCTAAAAAAATCTTCACCACATCTTTTAGAAACTTGTGGAAAGTGATATTTTTATGAGGGTACAAAGTATGGCAGTATAAGAATGTGAATTTTAAATTTAAATGGTTATCTTTAACGCATAAATCTTGACGCGATAGCAGTTGTTAAATCAGAGTTAGAAAATGCAACCACAAAAACAAACAAGTTAAAAAAATTTAAAAATGATAAATATTCCTACATTTCTACACATTTTTTCCTATTTGTAGGTTTGACTTTCTTTCATCCTTTAATTTAACTATTTTTATAAAACATATATTATATAATATGTATTATAGTTTGACTAGCACCTAGCTCTCAGGCTCTTGATATCACAAGTTTCGGGTTTGACTCTATGGATGTTTTTAGTGGTTCGGATCCACTCTAAAAATTAAGCCCCGTTCTAATATGACAGTAGAGCGTTGGATGTAGGGCTGATAACCCTACCCCTTAAAAAAGGAATCATCAACCGTCTAGAAATCTGCCAAAAAGCAGACTGCCTTGGCCCACCAAGGGGCTGTTGCGTCACTGAGTCACTAATGCTTTGTATTATGGTATATAGTATTATGGTAATCAATAGTATATGGGGCCATGAGGCCCCATATACCATTGACTTTGTGAGTGATATTACTCTGTGCTACACATTTCGGGTTCGAGTACCGTCGTTGCCATGATTGCAAAACTTAAATAGCTTCTTTTATTATGACTATGATTATTATTATTGTTTGTAGTGATTCGAAATACAATTTAAACCATAGGTCCCAGTCTAATATGATTATACTGCGTTGGGCATAAGGCTGACAACCCTACCCTGTAAAAGAAACCATTATCCTATCTCGAAATCTTCCCATATTAGCACTACAGCCCATGGTGGGCCAAGACGGCGGACGTTCTTGGCCCATCATGGACTTCAATGGGAGATTATATATATATATATATATACTTTTTATTTCGCCAAACTTAGATCATAGCTGTAATTGCAGACCTTAGTCTTCAAGTTTCAAAAAGATAACGTATGGGCTGCTAGCAGTTGTATTACCTATGGCTTTATCTAATGCCTTGCTCTAATAGATTCAGCAACAAATAACCATATAAAGGTGAGTTCCTCGCTTATGTTCTTTACTTAAGTTATACATTGTTAGTTATGTTCTCACTAATGTTATGTTATTATATGTTACGTTCTTAAATCATTTATGCTCTCAGTATTTAATAAATTAACAAATAAGGACAGAACATCACAAATAACATGTGAAGACAGACATCCAAAGGGAGACCAATCAGAATGCAAAGAAACACATGTTCCTTTCCTCCTGCCATCGATTCAAGCAATCAAATAAATCGATTTAGGAATGGAGGGGGGATCGTTGCTGAATGAAAACAATTTGTCCTCGGAATGAAGTCCCTCTGCCCCATGCTGAGGAACCCATTTCTCACAATTACGAAGAAGATTGCTTTTTTGCGTCCGACACCTTCTGCAGCAATCAGAGGTTGGTTGCTTTAAATGGATGGAAATCGGAAAATAGATTTCTGTGGTGGGAACCCCCATTTTCAAGCACATGCTTTTCTATTTCTTTAATGCGTTATGGAACTTTTGTTCAATTTTATAACAGTATTTTCGTTTTTGTATTGCGGTTCTTAAAATGAAATGAAATTTGAATTATGTGAATAAAGCACATGTTTTTCTATTTCTTGAGTGGATTATGGATTATATTATATTTTTTTAATAATAATAATGGATTATATTTATATTTTTTTAAAACATACACTTATAATTTATTTTCTTCAATACTAGTCCTTTCCGGCTCTAAATGAAAGTTTATTCTGCCTATACCGTGCTATCGAAATACGTCGCAAGATGTGTTTTTGACTTGGATCCAGTCATCTTGTTAGTAGAAATAGCATGGTTTATACTATCCTAAGGGAATTTATTCCTTTATAAAGCTATCACTAGGATGTTATAATTAATTTTATTTAGGATTACAAATTTATATCGGACTTTACAGATTTCCTGGATAATATCTTTTCACAGCCTATCATTGCATATTTTTAATAATTTTTTTTTCCTTTCTACTTTCTAAAGCAATTTTTGCCATTGAATCTTTGAATTTTTATGATTATTAAATGATTTTAGGTTTTGTTGCTGCAGCCTATGCGCATTTAATAAGCTAACTTTGTGGGTGTGAGGTAATTGAATACGAGAAATGTATTGCAAATGTTGTTGATGACTGAATTTGTTATAAAATTTGCATTTATCAAATATCGGTAATAGCTTTTGGCGTGAAAATAGTACAAGTGTTTCTATTTCACACCTTGTTTATTCTTCATTGACTTTGTTCTCACATGTTGTGTGTTCTAATGATATGTATGATATCGAATTACAAATAACTAAATTTGGCATCTCTCATAGATGACAAATAACATAAATATACTTCAGAAAACATTTTTTATCACAACTTTATAAATTTTATGAAAAGATGAATATTCTCTCTATAAAATCTATCTGGACAAAAGCACATTGGGAATAAAATATTTCAGTTTCAATAGTGCCAAGATAAAAGTTTTAAAACACATCTACAAAAAAAACTTCGAATAAATGCATAAAAAAAGTTCTAAAATAATACTTAATATTAAACAGACATTTATCCTCTTTTTTTAAATAAGCCCTATTCATCTTTATTTGATACATAATGTTCGTATCACAAACATTTATATTACAAAAACATCGCATTACAAAATTAATTAACTTTTGCGTTGAAATTATTTTGATCTCTATTATAACGACATTCAAGAAATTTTTGATTTTAATAAATTTAATTTCGAAATAAAATAACTTTCAATGACATGTTTTTAATCTTGATTCTTTGAATCCTATTAAAATTAGCATTTGAATTTGCAGAGACAAACAAGGGTTTACTTTTAGGATTTTAATTTAAATATCTAACGGTTATTTACTTTCTAAGCAAATATTAGCATGTCTAAACACGGCTCGGTTTTAAATTCAACATTTCATTACATTACTTAAAATTCTTTTAGATATCTTGATGTTCACTGGAAATACATTTGATAAAATGCTATAACAGGTGAATGATTAATGTGTGATTTAATTAAACTTAGAGATTTAGTAAACATTAATTTTATAAATAATTTTTAATAATTACAAAATTTGAAAAAAATCTGTTAATTTATGAATTATGGTATTGAATCGATTGCGTATTCGATTAAGAATAGTCAAAGATTTTAAACAAATATATTCAAGACTTACATCAAAATAAAAATTGAAAAGTATTTGAATATATAAATATATTAATAACATTTTATATTTATATAACTACTAAATATAAAAGAATAATAAATGTAAATGTTAGTATTTTAGCAAAGACCGATATTTCTATTTTTTTAAATTGTTTTTCTTAATTTTTGTAAAAGAAAAATAATTCCTTTTGACAATGTTTAATTAAACTTTAGAAATGAAAAGGTATTTTTTATTCACACACGAAAACGAACAAAACCCTTTTAACATTATAAAAACTAAAACTATTTGAAATAATAAAAATGTATTTTTTAATTGCTAAGTTATAAATTAGATACAATTGAAGTAAATTTTTAATGTATTATTGCTTAATCTTATCTTTTTAACTTTTTAATTCTAAAAAAATTAATAGATACAAGTAGATAATGAGAAACTAAAAGGTAAGCAATTACATTCTAAGACTAATGGCAGCTGTTGTACAACAATTTTATATAATAGCTGCCATTTCTTAATCTCATCTGTTTAACTTTTAATTTTAAGAAAATAATAAATACAAGTAGATAATGCCGAACTAGAAGGAAGATAATTACATTCTAAAATAATGACAGTTGTTATACTACAATTTTATATGACAGCTGTCATTATTTTAGTTTCAAATCAAAACTAATAATTTTTCATAAATAAAAATTATATAAAAGAATTAAAAATCAGATTATTTCTATGCAATTTTTTTTTTCTTCCAATTTTTTAAAAATATTAGTTAATTTTCCTCGACAAATATAGAAAATATTTTTATTGAAAAGGCTGAATAAGAATATGGAATAAAAATGGTTCTAATAGAAACGACCATAACAATTATATAAATATGGCGCTAAATTATATAAATCGCATCTCAAACGAGATTTATTTAATAAATATTAATAGCATAAATTAAACGGGAAAAAAAAACCTCTTCAGTAGCATACTCATGTGTTCCGTGCCGCCATACCGTATCTCATACAACGAATAAAATGCAAAAGTTAACAGAAATGCATATCACGTTCTAATTACTAAATTATACATTAAATATGTGCGTGTTATTTTTCATAAATAAAAATTATACGAAAGAGTTAAAAATCAGATTACTTCTGTGCAATATTTACACTAACTGAAAAAAAAAATTACTTAATTTTCTTTATTAAATATAGAGAACATTTTTATTGGAAAGTCTGAATAAGAATATGGAATAAAAAAATTTCTATTATGATGTTATCAAAGAGTTAAAAATTAGATTATTTCTGTGTAATTATTTTTATGTAATTGTTATGATATTAGGTAATTTTTCTCGACAAATATATAAAATATTTTTATTGAAAAGAATTGTTCCATTAGAAATGACCATAACAATTACATAAATATGACAGTAAAGCATATAAAACAAATATGATCTATTGAATAAATATTGATAACTTAAATTAAAGAGAAAAAAAATCTTTCTTCAGTAACATACTTTACCCCATGCAACAAATACAATGCAAAAATTCACAGAGATGCATATCACGCTTTAATTATTAAATTATAAATTAAATATGCACTTTTTATATTTTACTAAATATGTATTTGTTATTTTTTCGTAAATAAAAATTATATGAATTAATTAAAATCAAATTCTAAATGCACATTTTCCCCCAATTTAAAAAAAAATGGTTAATTTCCCTGAACAAATATAGAAAATAGTTTCATTGAAATATATAAATAAGAATTGTTCTATTAGAAATAACCATAATAATTACATAAATATGACAGTAAAGCATATGAAACAAACGAGATCTATTGAATAAATATTAATAACGTAAATTAAAGAAAAACAAATATTACTTCAGTAGTATACTCTTATGGTCCGCCGTGCTGCCATACCGTATCCCACGCAACAAATAAAATGCAAAAGTTCACAGAAATCCATATTTATTTTATAATTTAGTCATTAAAACGTGATATGTACTTTTGATTTTCATAAATAAAAAAAATTAAAGAATTAAAATCAGATTATTTCAGTGTGGCTTTTTTTCTCTAATTAAAAAAAAATTTTAGTTAATTTAGTTTATCGAATAAAGAAAATATTTTTTACTGAGAAGTCCGAATGAGAATATGGAATAAAAATTGTTCTATTAAACAAGATCATAACAATTACATAAATATGGTACTAAATCATATAAAACACACCTGAAAAGAGATATATTGAATAAATATATCTCTTCAGTAGCATACTCATGTGGTCCATGCTGCCATATAATATCCCACCTAACAAATAAAATGCAAAAGTTCACAGAGATACATATCGCGTTTTAATTACTAAATTATAAATTAAGCATGTGAGTGTTATTTTTCATAAATAAACATTATATGAAATAATTAAAATTAGATTACTTCTGTGTAATATTTACAATAATTAAAAATCAAATATAGACAATATTTATCAAATATCCTCTATATTCCTTTTCAAATATAGAGAATATTTTTATTGAAAAGTCTGTAAAAGAATATGGAATAAAAATTGTTCTTTTAGAATTTATTAGTTCTTAAAAAATTGTTTATATTCTAGACCATAACAACATAAATATGGCACTAAATCATATAAAGCACATCTCAAACGAGATCTATTGAATAAATATTAATAACATAAATTAAACAGAAAAAAAATCTCTTCAGTAGCATACGCACGTGGCTGCCATACTGTATCCCACACAACAAATAAAATGCAAAAATTCACAGAGACATAAATCACGTTTTAATTACTGAATTATAAATTAAATATAGTAATTAAAACACGATAATGTCATTGTTATTTTTAACAAATAAAAATTTTATGAAAGAATTAAAAATCAGATTATTTGTGCTTAATTTTTGTCTAAAAATTACGCACAAATAATCTGAAAAAAAAAAATATATTAATTAATTTTTATGAGCAAATATAGAAAATATTTTTATTGGACAGTTCGAATTAGAATCAGAAATATAGATTGTTCTATTAGTGACGACCATAACATTAACAGAAACGACATATGACACTAAATCATACAAAACCCATTCTCAAACGAGATATATTTATTCAATAACAATATTTATTCAATATAACTCTTCAAGTAGCATACTCATGTGGTCCATGCTACCATACTATATCCCACGCAACAAATGAAATGCAAAATTTCACAGAGATACATATAGCGTTTTAATTAATAAATTATAAATTAAATATGTAATTATTTTTCATAAATCTAAATTATATGGAATAATTAAAATCAGATTATTTCTGTGTAATATTTACATTAGTTTTTAAAAAAAATACTTAATTTTCCTCAACAAATATCGAAAATATTTTTATTGAAAAGTATAAATAAGTATAGTTCTATTATTATATAAGACAAACGAGATCTATTGAATAAATATTAATAACTTAAACGAAAAAACTTCAGTAGCATACTCATGTGCTCCGTGCTACCATATTGTATCCCATGCAACAAGTAAATTGGAAAAGTTCACAGAGATATATATCACGTCTTAATTGTTAAAATAATTATCACTATTATGTATGTTAAATATGTTATTTTTCATAAATAAAAATTATTTGAAATAATTAAAAATCAAATTATATCCGTTTAACTTTTTTCTAATTTAAAATATATATATATATGCGTTACTTAATTTTTATCAGCAAATATAGAAAATATTTCTATTGAAAAGTGTAAATAAGAATTGTTATATTAGAAACGACCATAACAATTACATAAATATGACAGTAAATCATACGTCTCAAACGAGATCTATTGAATAAATATTAATAACATAAATTAAACAGCAAAAAAAATATCACTTCAGTAGCATACTCTTATGGTCCGTGCTGCCATACCGTATCCCACGCAACAAATAAAATGCAAAAGTTCACAGCGATACATATCACGTTTTAATTATTAAATTAATTATTATTATTATTATTATTATTATGTACGTCAATCATGTTATTTTTCATAAATAAAAATTATATGAAATAATTAAAAATCAAATTATATCCGTGTAATTTTTTTCTAATTTAAATTATATATATATATATATATATGCATTACTTAATTTTTATCAGCAAATATAGAAAATAGTTTTATTGAAAAGTATAAATAAGAATTGTTCTATTAGAAACGACCATAATAATTACATAAATATGACACTAAATCATACGTCTCAAACGAGATCTATTGAATGAATACTAATAACATAAATTAAACAGAAAAAAAATATCACTTCAGTAGCATACTCTTATGGTCCGTGCTGCCATATCGTATCCCACGCAACAAATAAAATGCAAAAGTTCACAGAGACACATATCCCGTTTTAATTATTAAATTAATTATTATTATTATGTACGTCAATTATGTTATTTTTCATAAATACAAATTATATGAAATAATTAAGCATTAAATAATATTGTGTAATATCTGTGAAATATTTTTTCCCGATTTAAAAAAAAAATATATTGGTTAATTTTCCTCGACACATATAGAAAATATTTTTATTGAAAAGTATAAATAAGAATAGGTATATTAAAAACGGCCATAACAATTACATAAATATGACAGTAAATAATATATATAGATATGATCATACATAAATCATAGATGTCTTTTGACATCTGAAATCAGATCTATTGAATAAATATTAATAACATAAATTAAACAGAAAAAAATATATCTCTTCAGTAGCATACTCACGTGGCTGCCATGCCGTATTCCACGCAACAAATATTAGTTAAAATATTAATTACGTACTTGTTATTTTTCGTAAATAAAAATTATATGAACTAATTAAAAAGATTATTTCTGCATAGTTTTCTTTTTCAGTTTTAAATAAATATTATTTAATTTTCCTCAACAAATATAGAAAATATTTTTATTGAAAAGATTATTTCGTATAAATAAGAATTGTTCTTTAGAAACGACCATAACAATTGCATAAATATGACACTAAATCATATAAAAGTCATTAATATTTATTTAATAGATCTCGTTTGAGAAAACATAAATTAAACGAAAAAAATTTCTTTGCAGTAGCATATTCACGTGGTACGTGCTGCCATACCGTATCCCACGCAACAAATAAAATGCAGAAGTTCACAGAGACACACATCACGTTTTAATTAATAAATTATAAATTAAATATAGTAATTAAAACGTGGTAACGTCATTGTTATTTTTAATAAATAAAAATTATATGAAAAACTTAAAAATCAAATTTCTGTGTAATTTTTTTTTAATTTTCTGTGTAAATATTAGTTAATTTTTTCAACCAATATTGAAAATATTTTCTATTGGACAGTTCGAATTAGAATAAGGAGTAAAGATTGCTCTATTAAAGACGATCATAACAATTACATACATATGATACTAAATCATATGTCAAACGAGATCTATTGAATAAATATTAATAACATAAATTAAACAGAAAAAAATATATCTCTTCAGTAGCATACTCACGTGGCTGCCATACCGTATCCCACGCAACAAATAAAATGCAAAAGTTCACAGAGACACACATCACATGGCTATCATGCTCCGTCTAATTAGCATACAGCGATGCGCACGGTTTGAAGATCGTCTGACAAAACAATAGCAAACGAAGAAGACCATAAACAAACATGGCGGCGTTTTCATGCATTGTCAGCCGTATGACGGGCGATTATAAATCAGCCATTGTTTAGTTTCTCACTTCTTTAAGAAAAACAGACGAGTTTTTGCCTTCATTAACTTGATGTGCAAGGAAAATACGAGTATGGAATAAAATGCTTCTTACCAAAGTGAATTCGCATACTCGCAGAAAAATAAGAATACAATTTTTTTCGACGGTTGCCATTCTAATAGTTAAAAGAATTAATTTTTTTTATCGTTTGGTTTTACATTTTTAATCTCAGATGTTTTGTTCATTGGGAAATATAGTATGCTTTGGTTTTGAAAGGCGGAAAAGGCAAGAGTTGAAATTTCCATCAGATAATGTGGGCAGCCATCTTTAAAACGGAGATTTCTTTCTTCCTGTATGTGACGGCTTTTATCCGGTTGACTTGAGGTTGTTGGAGAATTTTTTTTTTTTTGGCAGCACTTTTGTTTAAAAGGAAGGAAATCGACCTTTGACATTTTTCGATATATAATTAGAAATGCGACGATGAATGAAGTCAGCAATTTTTAAACAGATTGTCGAACACATATTGATAAAGAATGTTTGGTATTTTATTTTCTAATGCAGCTGGCAAACAGTTAGATAGTTGTCTGCGCTGCTTTAAGGCAAGGGATGTACTGACGTTACCACTTAGCACTACCCAGGGGGCGTGTAGCTTGCAGATAAGCTACAGACGCCGTTTGGTTTATCGCTCTACGGTCATCTTGTGCACAAATTAGGCTAAACAATTTAAAGTGGATTCCGAACCACTACAAACATTCATGGCACCGACGAGACTCGAACCCGAAATCTGTGATACCGAGCGCCAGAGCGCTAGCCACTCCACCATCAGGCCCCCTCTACGGACGCGGAGTAACAATATCCCCGAAACGCTCTACGATCATGTTAGATCGGGACCTATGGTTTAAAGTGGATTCCGAATCACTACAAACAACCATGACACCGCCGGGACTCGAACCCGAACAGAGCGTTAGCCACTTGGCCATCAGGCCCCTATATTTGGTATTATAACAATCTTTAATATTTGAAATAAAGCAGTACGTGAAACCGGCCATCTGTTAATGTTTGGAAAAGCCCAAAAATATGGTTATGTTTGGTATTATAACAATCTTTAATATTTGAAATAAAGCAGCACGTTAAAAGCGAACATACTAATCAATATAATTTAAAAAAAAATATGAATGGCACCGAGCGCCAAAACTCGGCCATTATCTTATCAAAGTAATTAAAATAAATTATCATACAATGAAACTATTAATGCATAGAAAACTCGTTATATAGTTAACAGAAAACAAAAATATAGTGCAATGTATTATAATTAAATATAAATTCAAAAGAAATGTGATTAATTAAATCGTAATTCTCGTTAATTACAAATATTTGTAATAAGTCTACGATCAAATGTAAATATTCATATATGCTATATATATCCAATAACATTTTTAAAAAATACAAGAACGAGACTTATTTATTTAAGCTTTTTTTTCTGATTAAATTTAGATTATTTCACGATCGAAAAGAGATTTAATAAAGTCAATAATTAAAAAAAGGAATGAAAATGACCTTTGACTTTTCATATTCTTAAATATATAATTAGGAATAGACTGTTCTTCAATATAGGTTCTGTTCTTCATAGACATATTCTTCAATATATAATTAGAAATAGTAATAGAAATATAATGTTCAAATCAGCATTTTTTAAATAGATTGTCGAATATATATATTGATAAAGTATGCTTCGTATTATTAAACAGAAATTCTTATCAATATAATTTTAAAAAATATCATACAAAACTATTAATGAATGGAAAAATCGTTATTTAGTTAGATGCAAACAAAAATAAAGTGTAACCACATAATAAAGTGTACCACAGGTTTCGGATTCGAATCCCGGCAATGCCAAGGATGTTTGTAGTGGTTCAGTATCCACTTTAAACCGTAGGTCCCGGTCTAATAGGATCGTAGAACGTTGTGGGGGGGGGTAGTGGTACTCGTGTCCGTGGCACTTCTTCAAGCTACACGTTCAAACACCCCCTGGGTAGTGCTAAATGAGTAACCTTTACATATGGCATTAAAGATTAGCTGTCTCTGTATTGCAAGATGCATTAGAACAACAAAATATATCATAACCGTTTTTTTTTTTTTTTTTTTAGAAAATACAAATACAAAAAATATTTATTTACATTTCGTATATAATGAAATTTATCGGCCTGACGGCCAACTAGGAAGTTGGTACTACAGTTTTCAAGTGCGAATCCTGACGGTGGGATGGATGTTTGTGAGTGGTTTGCAATCAATGCTAAAAGGAAGGTTCCGGTCTGTTTCGCCTAAAGTGTGCACAAAATGATCGTAGAACGACAAACCAAACCACTCTAATGAAATTTAGATTATTTTACCATTGGGAAGTTTGGTTTTATTTTTTGGTCTACGGTCATCTTGTTCACATTTTTGGCGAAACAGACCGGGACTTACAGTTTAAAGTAGATTCCGAAACCACTACAAACATCCATGGCACCACAGGGACTCCAACCCGAAACCTGTGGTACCGAGCGCCAGAGCGCTATTACGATTGGAAAGAAATTTAATGAAGTTAATATTTAAAAAATTTCAGGAAAAGTATAATTTTTTCTAAAATTTACATAACTTCGAGTAAAATTACACATTTTTGTCTATCTTAAAATTTTCTTTAGCATTTATTGTATCTTAAAATCTGTGATTTAATTTCTTATATATATTAACTTTACTATTATTTTTATATATTATTACTATTATTTTTATTGAAACAGTAAATAAGGATTCAGAAATATAAGCGACGAAGTTGTTAGAAGAAATAAGTTAGGAATTATACGAGCAAAATAACATCATAAATTATTCATACCCTTTAGTATACAAAAAAACATTAAGGCAATTAAAAATGCATTAATCATCTCCCACTAATTGTAATTTAATACACATTTATAATGGTTAACTTATTATATTCTCTAGGCAGTACTTCCCACACTGTTGACAAGTTTCTTAAGCTCCCTTCTCTTAAACTAGAGACAGATACTTTCCCTTCCAGTCCCAAAATCTAAATCCTGCAAGTCGTCCGGACTATTTACCAAACCCTCCTTGGAGAATAGCACTGATTAATGGCTATTTTCCAACTTTGTTCCCTAACGTCGTTTGCGATACTGGGGATTTTCAAATCTTCTTAATGGTGACTGAATTCTCTAGAGGGAAACTCAATCTTCGGCCAGAAATGTCAGCAATTGATGAACGCAGATCTGCTTAAATAATGGAATATAGTTCTTCTGTTATTTAAATTAGGTTTATTAATGATTTTACTTAATTAGTTTTATTTAATTTGAGCACTTAAAACAATTTTAATTATATAGTTCTCTCGTAAATGATCCTTTTGATGCAATTTTTTTTTTCTTATCCCATTTGGTAGACAGCAGCATCTAGACCAAGTCCAAGAAACCATATAGTCTCATGGAAGGTTTGGTTTGTAGATCTACGATAATTTTTTGCTTTTAGGCTAATTAGATGTGGAACTATAGTTTAACGGGGATTCCAAACCACTCACAAACATCCATGCCTCTGCCAGGATTCGAACCTGACGCCTGTGATACCAATGGCCAGAGCGCTAGACAATTGTCCATGAGACAGCTCTCATGGTAGGAGGTGGGCAGCTTCTGTTGAAGGAGAGCAGTGCCTTCCAGGAGGACCTTTTGGGAAATTCTCCACATTTACGTATTGAATGGGATAATACCCGGTAAACTCCTACCACATAGTCTTACTAATGGAGACCTGATGGCCGAGTGGTTAGCGCTCTGTGGTGCTCGGTACTACAGGTTTCGGGTTTGACTCCCGGCAGTGCCATGGGTGTTTGTATTGATTTAGAATTCACTTTAACCAGTAGGTCCTTTCTAACAGGATCGTAGAGCACTGCGGAGGCATTGTTGCTCTGCGTCCGTAGATTATTTTAGCTACACGCACCCTCCTGGGTAGTGCTGAATGAGTAACGACTGTGCGCGCGCGCTTGTTTTAAGGCATCCAAGTCAAGTGTCTAAGTGTTTGCCAGCTGCATTACAAAAATCATTATTTTTATATACTATTATTTATTTACTATTAATTTTATTGAAACAGTAAATAAGGTTTCAGAAATATAAGCGACGAAGTTGTTAGAAGAAATAAGTTAGGAATTATACGAGCAAAATAACATCATAAATTATTCATACCCTTTTGTATACAAAAAAACATTAAGGCAATTAAAAATACATTAATCATCTCCCACTAATTGTAATTTAATACACATTTATAATGGTTAACTTATTATATTCTCTAGGCAGTACTTCCCACACTGTTGACAAGTTTCTTAAGCTCCCTTCTCTTAAACTAGAGACAGATACTTTCCCTTCCAGTCCCAAAATCTAAATCCTGCAAGTCGCCTGGACTGTTTACCAAACCCTCCTTGGAGAATAGCACTGATTAATGGCTATTTTCCAACTTTGTTCCCTAACGTCGTTTACGATACTGGGGATTTTCAAATCTTCTTAATGGTGTCTGAATTCTCTAGAGGGAAAACAGTCTTCGGCCAGAAATGTCAACAATTGATGAACACAGATCTGCTTAAATAATGAAATAGAGTTCTTTTATTATCAAAATTACGTTTATTAATAGTTTTATTTAATTAGTTTTATCTAATTTGAGTACTTAAAGCAACTTTAATTATATAATTCGTTTATAAATGATCCTTTTGATGTAGTTTTTTTTTTCTTAAACCACTTCGTAGACAGCAATATCAATACCAAATCCAATAACCCGTGTGGTCTCATGGAAGGAGGGAAAGGGGAAGGCAGCTTCTGTTGGGATGGAGCACCCGTAAGTAGAAGTCTGACTTGTCTCAATAATGCTGACTGTTTTTATGGGATAGAGTTATCAGCCCTACGCTCAAGGCTCTACAGTCATATTAAACAGGGACGTACGACTTAAAGTGGATTCCGAACAGCTCCAAACATTCATGACACCGCCGGGACTTGAACCCAAAACTTAGGCACCGAGCGCCAGAGCACGAATTTGCATATTAATTATGTTGTTGTTTCTTATTCTACTTAGTCGACAGCAACATCTAGACTAAGTCCAAGAACTCATCTGACCTGATAGAAAGAGGGAAAAGCGGAAGGCAGCTTCTATTGTGATGAAGCACCCGTAGGCAGAAATCTGAGTTGGTTACGTGACGCTAAAGAGGGAGGGAAGTGCCTTTCGGAGGGACTTTTAGAGGGAACTACTCTGCATTTGCGTATCGTATGGATGAAAATCCGGAAAACTATCACAAGGTAGTACGACTATCGAGGCAAGATACTGTACTTCCACTATCGTCAAACGCCATCGGATTTTCTCGTTTTATGAAAAAGTGTCTACAACAAAGTCACCAGTGCATTGAATCTCAACCCTAATACTCCCCAGAAGAACATCATTAGTATGAAGTTTTTAATATCTAAATATTTCCTATTTGCCGAAGAATAGTGAAAAATCAATTTTTTTTTCGGAACTTGAATAACTATTAAAATGGAAATCAAACTTTAGGGAAGCTTAAATAAATATTAAATTCTTATAGTTAAAATCTTAATAAATGATAAATATAAAAATTATTATTATCATAAATTTGAAATTCGTTTGACTTACTTCAATGTATTTATTTTCTTATTAACAATAAAGATGTTTTTCAAATCAGATAAATATTATTTGCATTAATGTTTCAAATTTACATGAGAAAAATACAAGCAGACGCAATTCATTTGTTTCGTAAGCATACACTAATTAATTAAAAAAAGTTCGAAAATTCAACTGTTTAATGAAATCTCCACAAGAGAAAAATAATGTAACTGCTTACATATTTATTTAACGACAATAAATTTAACTAAATATTTTTTTTTATTTCTTTTACGGATCCAAACCAATACCAAGACAAAATATTTAGAAATAAGAAATGCAAATCTTTCTATAGAAAAAAAAAACCAAAAAGAAAAACTAAGATCAAAGGAGGATTAGCGGTATTCCATTATTCCAAAGTATTATCAAAGACAAAGAACGATTCTAAAAAAAGAAAAAAAAAACTGTTCCGTATCAGTTCATTTTTGATTCGTTCTTTTCTCGTGAAGAAGCATTATGTTACATTCTGAAACGTCTTACGTTTTGTGATGAATTTATTGACTTAAAAAAACGCAGAAAATCACCGTATTCCGTGTACATAAACGAAATTCTTTTCTACCGATAAAGCATAAACCACATAGCAGGAGGCATTGTTATTTATATATTTGAAACTTACCACTCGCGTGCTATCATGGCATATAAATCTCCGAAATATGAAGGATTTTTTTTGCGGAAATGAATCAACTACTAAAAGAACCGTAAAAATTCACTTAAAACTAGTTTTCTATAAAAAAAGGCAATATTTTCCAAATCCAGAAGTATTTTTTTATAGTAGTTTAGTAGCTCAGTAAAGTTCCCAGTTGTATTTTGTGTCATTTCAGATTTATTGTTACGTGAAATCTTTTTTAATTCTAACTCCTGTACGAAACCTAGATATTAAAAGGGTTTACCGTCTAAAAAACTTACTACTCTGTGCCCAAAAAAGTAAGACCAATTTTTATTTTTTTCATAAAGTCTTTATTTATTCTTAAAAATTTATTTCATCGCCTTCAAAGTAATTACCTCCGGACACAATGCACTTATGCCGACTTTTTTTCCAATCCTCAATGCTAAATCCTAAAAAGTCATCGGCAGGGATGGCCTTCAAAGCGCGTGGCAATTCATATTGAATCACTTCAATCGACTCAAAACGGTGTCCTCTGAGTGGTTTTTGAATTTAGGTAATAGCCAGAAGTCACACGGTGTTAAATCAGGAGTATACGGTGCTTACGGAACGATAGGAGATTCAATTTTGGCGAATAGGACACGAAGAATCAATGCAGTGTGAACTGGCGCATTCAATGTGTTCGAAATTGACTGATCATTTTGAAATTCCAACATAATCATCAAGGTCTCTAATTGTAATTGTAAAGCTACAATTATCGAGTTTCTAACTCTATCCCGATGAGCTATCCAATCCAGTCCTGAGCATGCGCATTGTATCAGCCATTACTCTTCAATCGTTTCACCCATCTTCATAAACCTTTTATTTTTTGGACTTGAACTTCGTTGGTAGTTGATGATCGACCAGATGACTCTTTGACTTCAACGCGTTCTCTGGCTTCTTTGAGCTGTTTATACCACTACTAAACATTTCTTTCCGATATAGGAATGTTCACCGAATGCCTTCTGCAATATTCTATACGTTTTCGCAAACAAAATTTAAGGCTAGTTCTTCGCTCAATTAATTAAGACATTTTAAAAATTGCCGGTATCAGTTTTAGCGTCTCACAAAGCCAAGTGTAACTCAAACACTAATGAATATTTTGACATGAAAGTTCACACAGATGTAAAGGACAGTGGCAACAACCTTAAAAAGAAAAAAAATTGAAATTACATAAGTCCCGGGAAATTTAAATTCAAAATTGGTATTACTTTTTGGGCTCAGCAGTAGCTCTCTTGTGCTATCATGGCATACAAATCTCCTAGATACGAAGAATTGTTTTACGGAAGTGAATCAAATATTAAAAGAACCTTAAAAAGGCACTTAAAACTAGTCTTTCTATAAAAAAAAAAGACTATATTTTCTAAATCCTGAAAACTTTTTTTATAGTAGATTAGTTGCTCAGTAAAGTTCTATGTTGCATTTTGTGTCATTTGAGATTTATTGTTACGTGAAATCTTTTTTTAATCCTAACTCCTGTTACGAAACCTAGGTATTAAAATGGTTTACCGTCTAAAAAAATATTTCTCTGGTTTTTTTTAACTCTTTAGAGACCAAAAAGAAAGAAAGAATTATATGGAAAGGAATAAATTTTCTTTTTACGTCTGAATCTTTTTAAATGTGTGTGGTCTTATTTCCCATAAGTCGTTAAAAAAGGGCACTTACATTTGAAAAATGCTCCAATTTGCATTCTAGTATTTAACGTAAGGCACGCAAGGATTTTAAGGGTTAACAAATGAGAACATTAGAGTGACGGGAACTCTAAATGATATTTAAATTATGCTAATGTGGCATAATGTTTCTTTTGGCAATGTTTTCTCACATTAAAGGGAATAACATTATAAAAAAAATGAATTAAAAAGACCATGATGTTAGAACATTAAATGAGGCAATGTTATACCAAACTGATTTACAGTGATTTTTTATAATAATCACTTTCATGTACAAAGTGATAATTAAATAAATTTTACTGAAAACACCAATACCCAAATCTTAGAGCTTTTACAATAATCACTGTCATGTGCAGAGTGATAATTAGACAAATTTTACTGAAAACACCCACTCCCAAATCTTAAGATTTTTAATAATAATCACTGTCATGTACTGAATGATAATTAGACAAATCTTACTGGAAACACCCACCACCAAATCTCAGAGTTTTTACAATAATCACTTTCATATAAAGATTGATAATTTGACAAATCTTATTGAAAACACCCAATCAATAATTTCAAGATTATCCTTATTTAGAAACGTAACATACAGTAATTATTTATTTAAATTTCATCAGTGATAAATTATTGATTGGATTAACAAATTATTGTCGATTGGAAAATGCTAATAGTTTAGCAGTTAGACTATTAGACAAAGTTTTCTATTAACTTTAAAAAAGATGTTCATATTTTCTTCAAAATGCAATTTCATATCTTAAAAATAATTTAAATAATTGCTTATTAAAGAATATGCACACTGAAATTGTAGTAAAATATTGCGGAAAGGTTTCTTTATCATACTTTAAATCTAAAAAAAAATCTTAAAATGTTTTTTATCGAGAAAAAATTATATTTACAAATGGTTAGAAAAACATATAAATGATTTGTATTTAGAATGGGAAGTTTGGAATCAAAAAATTTAGAGATATTTGGTCAAAAATAGATTAAAAGTTGAATAAATAAAGGATAATACGGTCTCTGTACTGAGAATTATTGATTAAATCACCATTTTTAAATCAATATTAATAATTTGAATTTATATTTATAACAATCTAGCAAATGTGAAATACATTTTCCTATTTTGTAAAAAGTATTTCGATTAAAAATTTTCATTATAAAGCATTTCAATTGTTGTATTTTTTTACTACATTTTCGTAAAACATGAATAATTTCCAATGTAAATAAAATATGATCCTCAATGAATATCAATCTTATTAATCTAAATAGATGTTATTGTAATTTTTACACAAAAACATAATAGAACTTAAATTAAAAATTATTTTATATAAGTTCTAGTATATAATATTGCTAGTACAAAAATCATTATAATTTTATCCACAAAATATTATAATGCAGTGTGCATGCAGGTTCAGCAACAAGATTGTTTTTTGGTTTAATGTTGACTAAAATTTTACAAATATGTATTTCATTTTTAATAACTTATTTCTAGTTAAACAGACGTATTCCTTTTGTATACGTAATCATTTAACACACTATAAAAAATTTTACGACAATATCTTCTATTATTTTTGGAAAGCATGACAGTCTTTATTACCCTAGGTATAAAAATAATTCCAATGCCAAACTCTTCAAAATTATTTTTTTCTCGAATATTTAATATGAACAGAAACACGGTTACAGTTGCACAATCTGAATCTTTCCATAAACGACTTTGCTTTTTATATTTTCGTATTCAAAAAAGGAAACTTCTTTTGACACTTTGGCAGACATGATGAAAAAAAAAAAAAAAAAATGCACGCTTTAAAGAATTATTTTCCATTCAACTGTACACTAAAACTAAGCAGCATGGAAGATAATAATAAAGAATCGCTTACAAACCGTGATTCTTAAATAGCTAAGAATACGATATTTAAATTGAACACCACATCCTAAGATCTTACTGTTCCTTTGTATTTAGAAATGACAAAGACATGGCCCTGCCATATTTTCGTATTCTTATGTAAATTATCTTGGGTTTGTTCCCCCCTCCTCCATTTCTTAAGTTAACAAAAGCATTTTTTTGAGTTGTTCTGATTTATTGTCGTTGCAGATGGTTGGATAATTAAGTAAAAAAATGCATGCTGCCCAGAAGAAAGGTATAGAATTATTTATTTGTCAAAAATACCGTAGGCAATTACAGTGGAATTTCGAAATTAGATCTTCCAACTTTAGCGAGAATATTTAATGGTTTTCTAACTTGGAATACAAACGTTTGTCTGAAGAATTGACTTTGTTCTGGAAGTTGTATTGTTTGATATTGTTATTGGATTGCATTAATTTTTTCTTTAATACTTAAATCTCATCTTTATGATGGAATTCAATTGCATTTTATTTAATATTTTAACGCATTGGTTTTAAAACTGAGGTCCACCAACTTCATAAAGACTCATATGAATTACATGATACCTGACATAACATGATATGAATTACATGATACCTGAATTCATGATACATGATACCTAAGTAAACATTTTTTGAGTTGCTGATTTATTGTCGTTTTAGATGGTTGGATGGTTGCTTAAGTAAAAATATGCATGCTGTCCAGAAGAAAGGTATAGAATTATTTATTTGTCAAAAATACCGTAGGCAATAACAGTGGAATTTCGAAATTAGATCTTCAACTTTAGCGAGACTATTTAATGGTTTTCTAACTTGGAATACAAACGATTGTCTGAAGAATTGACTTTGTTCTGGAAGTTTTATTGTTTGATATTGTTATTGGATTGGATTAATTTTTTTCTTTCACATTTAAATCTCGTTTTTATGATAAATTTCAATTGCATGCTGTTTAATATTTCAACGCATTGATTTTAAAACTGAGGTCCACGAACTTTTTAAAGACTCTTCTTCTTAATAATAAGGAATCATTTTATGTCTTCAAGCATTCCTGAAGTGCGCACTGCATTTTTGTTCATTGTAACATTTCCTGTGACTACAGCTAGTGCTGAGTCGACTTTTTCGCACCTTTTTGTCACAACAAAATTCCAATAAACAGATTAGAACAAATGATATAACTATTGGCTCTGTAATATAACTGTTACAATGGTGCACGCAAACAGTGCCGCAACTATACCATCTGAGGCATGTTTTTGAATGGTGGCCCTTCAATGCAAAGTATCATCATTGCATTTTCTTTTTAACAAAGTACTATCTAAACATGTATTATTTTTGGTTGATACTATGTTTTTATAACTTAAAGGGGGTATTGAATTACAAAAATTTAAAAAAAAAATTTACAAAATTACTGGTATTTTAATTTATTATTAATTAAATTTTATTCATAAAATTTTCTTTTTTCGGTCTATCTGGTCAGCAAAGGCATCAATGATAGCAGCAAAATTCAAGTTTCGCGCCATGGAATGTTCGATGGATAGAATAAATAGCCAAATTGTGTAATCTGTCTTGTTAATACAATTTCTTAAATAGGTTCTTATCAACGTCCCATATAATAATAAATGTTAGGCCTTTTCTGTACCCATAACCTCTCTACTCGGGACCGGGACCCGTGGCAAATTGCCCGTCTTGCCACTCTATTACAATTTGTTACGCCACTGTCTGGGAGTTTTATTTTTTGATATTGTTATTGGATTACATTAATGTTTTCTTTAACACTTAAATCTTGTTTCATGATAAAATTCAATTGCATGTTACTTAATAATTTAACGCATTGATTTTAAAATTGGGTATCATGTAGTTGAAGTTTTGAACTATTTGCAATTGTCGAGACAGCTCTTTCGCATTGTTTACCCCCAGAAAAAGAACCTACAGAAAAGGCTACATCAAGTCCAGAAGACCCTGCCGCAGGCGTGGTTCAAGGCTAAGGATAACATGAAATTTCATTTTTAGCGAAGAACCACGAGGGCTGAAGACTAATTAAACCTCAAGACAAGGGTCAACGATTATATTAGACATGGAGCTACGGTTTAAAGTGGATTCCGAACCACTACAAATATTCATGGCACCGCCGGGATTGAAACCCGAAACATGTGATACTGAGGGCCAGAGCGCTAGTCACTCGGCCATCAAACCCAACGGATATGCTATTATTCACATTGTAAAATGCGTTTTAGTTTGTTGTTGTAAACAGAAATTAGTATTAATATTTTATAATGATTTACGCATTGAAAAAATATAATTGAAATTTCATTAATATACTAACATCTTTTTTTCATATTTGAAGAACTTCCAATATTTTTTACTCCTATTTAATTATTCTTATTTGTTTAAAAATTCGCTCACCTAACGATTAACACCCTACCACTTTAATCTCCATCAATAAACAAAATTGCAATCTAATGCATCTGCCATGAAACGACGACCAATACATGCACCACAAACATCCACGCGGAATCAGAAGCTAAGCGTTCAAATTTCCATGCTAGCTTGGAGATTATGTATTAGGAATGAGAATTAGCACGATAAGTGATTGACAGCGAAAGACCGCATTTGAATATTACTCGAAATATCGGGAACTGCAGTCTATACTATGGTAATACGGCAATGCACCGAGATTAAATTGCACTTTATTATGATGCAGCAGTTTGAGTGAATGCATAACCTCAGAGCAAGGTTTCCCAAGAGGGTATCTGCAGATATACGGAAATTTTGATGATTCAGAATTAAAGCCAGCTATGTAAAATTGGTACATTGATCTAAATACACAGTGACTCCTAAAGCTTAAATCCTAACTACACTTACGAATTTCAATGAAATACTGGTCTATTTATTGATGAAAGTTATTATTTCACGATGAGAATTGCTTACTAATGTTTATAACTGTTTCTTATTAAAACTAAATCAAATATTTTAAGAACGGAGTAATTTTTTTTCTTTTGAAAACCCGATCATCAAAGACTTCGAATAAATCTTAAAATTTAAATAAAACAATAAATCTCATATTAATGCAAGAATAAATCTCTGAATATTTAATAAAAAAATAATCTCTAAATTTAAATAAAACAATATCATATTAATAAAAGAACAAATCTCTAAATTTAAATAAAAGAATAAATCTCTAAATTTTAATAAAAGAATAATGTGTTAGAACCAACGTTAACAGATCTGCCATTGTTAACATTATAAAATGCGTTGGAAACAACGTTAACGGATATGCCCTTGTTCACATTATAAATTGCGTTGGAACCAACGTTAACAGATGTGCCATTCCTGACATTATAAAATGCGTTGGAAACAACGTTAACGGATATGGCCTTGTTCACATTATAAAATGTGTTAACGGATATGCTATTTTTCACATTATAAAATGCGTTGGAAACAACGTTAACGGATATGCCCTTGTTCACATTATAAAATGTGTTAACGGATATGCTATTTTTCACATTATAAAAATGCGTTGGAAACAACGTTAACGTATATGCCCTTGTTCACATTATAAAATGTGTTAACGGATATGCTATTTTTCACATTATAAAATGCGTTGGAAACAATGTTAACGGATATGGCCTTGTTCACATTATAAAATGTGTTAACGGATATGCTATTTTTCACATTATAAAATGCGTTGGAAACAACGTTAACGGATATGGCCTTGTTCACATTATAAAATGTGTTAACGGATATGCTATTTTTCACATTATAAAATGCGTTGGAAACAACATTAACGGATATGCCCTTGTTCACATTATAAAATGTGTTAACGGATATGCTATTTTTCACATTATAAAATGCGTTTTAATTTGTTGTTGTAAACAGAAATAAGTATTAATATTTTATAATGATTTACGCATTGACAAAATATAATGGAAACATTAATAATATCCTAACATCTTTTTTTTTCATATTTGAAGAACTTTCAATATTTTTACTCCAGTTTAATTATCCTTATTTATTTTAAAATTCGCTCACCTAAATGATTAACACCTTTATCACTTAAATCTTCATCAATAAACAAAATTGCAATCTAATGCATCTGCCATGAAACGACGACAAATACATGCATCACAAACATCCACGCGGAATCAGAAGCTAAGCTTTCAAATTTCCATGCTGGGTTGGAGATTATGTATTAGGAATGAGAATTAGCACGATAAGTGATTGACAGCGAAAGACCGCATTTGAATATTATTCGAAATATCGGGAACTGCAGTACTATACTATGGTAATACAGCAACGCACCGAGATTAAATTGCACTTTATTATGATGCAGCAGTTTGAGTGAATGCATAACCTCAGAGCATGGTTTCCCCAAGAGGGTATCTGCAGATATACGGAAATTATGATGATTCAGAATTAAAGCCAGCTATGTAAAATTGGTACATTGATCTAAATACACAGTGACTCCTAAAGCTTAAATCCTGAACTGCACTTACGAATTTCAATGAAATACTGCTCTATGTATTGATAAAAGTTATTATTTCAGAATGCGGATTTCTTAATAATGTTCATAACTGTTTCTTTACAAAACTATATTAAATATTTCATGAACGTACTAAAACTTCTTTTTTCTTCTTGAAAAACTAATAATCAAAGTCTTGAATAAATTTGATATTAAAGAATGAATCTAATATTAAAAAATAATAAATCTGTAAATATTAATCAAAGAATAAATCTCTAATTATTAATAAAAGCATAAATCTCTAATTATTAATAAAAGTATAAATCTCTAAATATTAATAAAAGAATAAATCTCTAATTATTAATAAAAGAATAAATCTCTAAACATTAATAAAAACTATAGTATTTCGGTTAATTAGCACTTAATAGGATATCCTGCAGTATCCGCAACAGTTTTAAAATTGTCTAGACAGAATTCACTAGTTCTTTTTGTAATTTCTGGATCAATATTCCTCCATTCCCCTATCAGTTTTGCTATTAATTTAGCCTTAAAAACATGTCTTCATACTCTAACATTTCTCCGAATGTGTTCTAATGGGTTTAAATCTGGTAACTAAAATGATGTTTTCAGAATTTGTGTGCTATTATACAGACACCTGATGCGAATGTTGAAAGTCGTGGGCTTAAGATTGTTGCCTTGATAAAAAACAAAGCTGTTTCTAAAACACAAATTTTTGGCTGATAATTCTAAATTGTTTTTAAAAATATTTAAATAAAAAGTGTTATTTACTATGCCATGAATCATTACATACCAAATTGCTATTCCCTGATACCGACATTTATCCCCATGCATGGTTGATTCACCAATATGCTTTTTTGTTCTAATTATTATGTTTCCGGGATCAAATTCCTCAGTTTTTTTCCTTCTACATTAATTTATACGTTAACTGAATTCAAAAATGTTACATTTGCTTTCTTCTGCAAATAATACATGATTCTCATACATTTCCGGCTTATTTCTCATCGATTTTAAAGCTAAAATTCCTATTTTTAACGCTTCAAAGTTTTCTTCGAACAGAATGCCCATATACAGAACCATGAACAGTAGGTATGACGACTCGTCAAAATATTTCAGTAATTCTGTAGAAACTTTTACGGAATTCAAACGTGAAGTTTTCACACATTTTCTAACTATAAATTTATGATCAAGTTCAGTTAATTTTGCCGGATGAACATTTCTTACTTTGCTTACAATCCGAATTTCTTTTTAGCGTTTTATCACATACAGCTTTAGAATGACAATAGAGAGTTTTTGCATACCGAACGTTAGTTACCGTAGGACGTCCGTTAGCTTTTTCTCCCTAGCGCGCATGCTCATAGGAAACTGAGCATGCGCGCTAGGAAGAAAAAGCTAACGGACGTCCTACGATAACTAACGTACGGTATGCAAAAACTCTCTATTAATTTACTACTTTAGAGTTATTTAGAACTGATTTCCCGCTACTGATGAAAAATAATCAAGTTTGGAATGCTGTTTGTTGTTTGTTTAGAACTGCGATCTATTTTTAAATAATAAATAGATTGTAAAGAATAAGCAAGTATACATTAAAGCCAAACGATTATTTGTATGTCTCCAAATTGCCAAAAATAAAAAATTAAAACTTCACACCACAATTTTATTTATGGATTTATTCCAAAATATTTTGGTATGCAATCACTTTTATGGCGTATCCATTCTGTATCAACCTTGCATTTTTAATTTTTTCCAAAAAAAATGTGTCTATATTTTTAAAAAAATAAATTTCGATATTATTCAGAATTTCAGAAAGATGATAAAAAAATATTGGATTTTTATATTAGAATTCAATCCAAACTGCAGAGGGTTTTTTTTTACCAATTTTTGAAGTGAACGAATACTTTTGGGAGCCATTGTAGACTATATGCAAGCCATCATGTAAAACATGTTTTCCTACAAAATGGTTTCTCAAATACAATTCAAGAAAATCTTACATAAGACGACATTACCGCATAACGTTCTCACTCTAACGTAGTTTAAGAAATGTGAAAAAAGGTTTAACAACACGATATTTTGTAATAAAGTTCAAGAAATTAGGCACATGTACAACAAACCACTTCGATCAATTCACAACTACGATCAATTTCTGTTGTTGTTGTTGTTGTTTCTTATCCCACTTGGCTGGCCAAGCCCACGAGCCCATATGGACTCATGATTGAAGGGGAAGGAAGCAGCTTCTGTTGTGATGGAGCACCCGTAGGTAGAAGCCTGACTTTTGCTCCGTGACGCTCTTACAGTCATAGAAGACCGGGACCTACGGCTTAAAGTGGATTCCGAACCACTACAAACATATCCATGGTACCGCCGGGATTCGAACCCGAAACCTGTGGCACCGAGCGCCAGACACTCGGCCATTCAGGTCCCAAATTTGCCAACGGCACGCAGTGTTCCCAGGTGGTCACCCACCCAAGTACTGACCGCGCCCAATGATGCTTAACTTCGGTGATCTGACGAGAACCGGTATATTCAGCATGGTACGGCCGTTGGCTTACGATCAATTTCTAAATAATACATAGAATGGAACGAAGTAAGCAAATATAGATCAAAGCCAAACGATTATTTGAATGTTACCAAATTGCCAAAAATAAAAAATATAAACTTCAAACCACAATTTTATTTATGAATTTATTCGAAAATATTTTGGCGTACAATCACTTTTTTTGGCGTATTTATTCTGTGCCTCCTTGCAGTTTTATTTTTTTCCAAAAGAAAATGAGATTATATTTTTCTTTAAAAAAAATTCGATTTTATCCAAAATCTCAGAAAGTGGATATGAAAAAATATTGAACTTTATGTTAGAATTCAATCCAAACCACAGAATTTATTCTACCAATTTTTAACGTGTATGAATACTTTTGGGAGCCGCTGTATATATGCAAACAATCATATATAACATGCTTTCATACAAAAAGGTTTCTCAAACAGAATTCAAGAAAATCTTACATAAGACGACATTTTTAAATCACGTTGTCTCTCTACACACCTTTAGCACAGTTTAAGAAACGATAAATGTTTTTAATAACACGTTATTTATATAATAAAGATCAAGAAATTATACACATTAGTACAACAAACCACAGAACCTGCAAAACCGATACAACTTCGGTTGAAATATTACAATAACTGTTAAGGAATTATTAATTCCTGAATGGATTTTGCCGAGTTTATTTTATATTTGTATCGGAATTAAATCGTGCGAAAGTTAATTTTTAATTTAAAAATAAAAAGTATTTTGGGTAGACTTGTATTATTCTATGTTAAACAAGAACACCCACGTGATATCGCGCATAAGATTTTATCATACAGTGCAAGTGACGTATAATATATACAATTGTTTGTTGTTGTTTCTTATCCCACTTGGCTGGCCAAGCCCACGAGCCCATATGGACTCATGATTGAAGGAGAAGGAAGCAGCTTCTGTTGTGATGGAGCACCCGTAGGTAGAAGCCTGACTTTTGCTCCGTGGCGCTCTTACAGTCATAGAAGACCGGGACCTACGGCTTAAAGTGGATTCCGAACCACTACAAACATCCATGGCACCGCCGGGATTCGAACCCGAAACCTGTGGCACCGAGCGCCAGACACTCGGCCATTCAGGTCCCAAATTTGCCAACGGCACGCAGTGTTCCCAGGTGGTCACCCACCCAAGTACTGACCTCGCCCAATGATGCTTAACTTCGGTGATCTAACGAGAACCGGTATATTCAGCATGGTACGGCCGTTGGCATATATATACAATTGGATAGTTATACATTGCTAGACATGTGATATCATATACAATTGCATAGCTATACATTGCTAGACATATATCATAAATTTCTTTAAATTTTTAATTTTTAGAATTTTTTCTTTTAAATAATAATTAAAAAATTTAAAATTTAAAATTAAAAATTAAAAAAAAAAAATTTAATTAAAGCTTTTTTAAAAATTATTTAAATAATTTTAATTTTTTTAAAGTTTAAAAAAAATACATTAAATAAAAAAATTTAATGAAAATAATAATAATTTTAATTTTTAAATAAATTCAAATAAATTTAAATTTTAAAAATTTTTTAAAAAATTTCAATTAAATAAACAAATATATATATTTAACAAAAATACAATTAAATGCTTTAATTTTTTTTTTTCAATTCTTTTTTTCTCTACTATTATTTTTATTCATTACAAATCCATATCAACAAGGTCACATTCTTATAATTGCAAACTGCTTCAATCAATACTTTAACCATAATCTTTCATTTCTAAATTTTTACATACGATTGATTGCGAAGTTTTATAGCTCACTTTATTCTACATCCAAATAAATATTCAACATAAAGCGACAAAATTAAAATGAAGGATTTTTTTTCAATCTCATTTGTTAAAAATATTCCATGTACAAAGAACTCTCATTGCTCAAACGCGGCACGGCCTAATTACATGAAAAATTGAAGTTGATTCTGGTCCAACATCAGTTATCGCAAATGAGGGGAAATATGGCACGGGGCCAAGGTCACTCGAGTAGTTAAAGCTCTGATGTTAGAGAAAGGCAGAGGTCATTGTCAATAAACTTTAGTGGGTCGCATTTGTGTTGCTGGGGAGAAAATTTGTCCAACCAACGGTTCTTATGAATCGATACAGAATCTTTTTCTTCTTTACTTTTTTCAGAATAAAATGCATTTTATTGATCTTTAAATAAAAGAACAAGCGTCTTGTGCATTCTGCCCTTGCAATGCCATTAAATATTCTTTCAATAATTTGACAACAATACAGCAGTTTTAGATTTAGTTAATATTGCAAAACGTACTACTGTGTCCAAAAAGTAAGACCACTTTCCAATTTAAAATTCCCGGGACTAATGGAATTTCTTTTTTTTTTCTTTTTTAGGTTGCTCGCACTGTCCTTGACATCTGTGTGAAATATGACGTCAAAATATTCATTAGTGTTTCAGTTACGCTTGGCTTTGTGAGACGCTAAAACTGATTCCGGCGATTTTACAAATGCATGAGTTAATTGAGCAAAGAACTTGCATTCAATTTTGTTTGCTGAAACGTATAAAATGTTGCAGAAGGCATTCTTTGAGCATTCCTATATAGGAAAGAAATATTTAGAAGTGATATAAGCAGTTCAAAGACGGTAGAGAACCCGTTGAAGACGAAGAGTCCTCTGGTCGACCATCAATCTGAACCAAAGAAGCTCACGTCCAAAAAATTAAATATTTGGTGCTTGCAAACCGTCGATTTACAATTAGAGACCTTGCTGATGATGTTGGAATTTCAAAAGAATTGGTCCATTCCAATCTGAGCCTCAAAGGCATCAAATCTCGATTGGTACCGAAAACACTGAATGCGCCAGCTCATACTGCATTGATTCTTCGTGACGTTTTCGTCAAAAATGAAACCCATATCGTTCCAGCGTATTCACATCGTGCGACCTCTGGCTATTCATTAACTCAAAAGAGAACTACGGAGATACAATTTTGAGTCAATTGAAGAGATTTAACGTGAATCGCAGTGAGTTTTGAACGCTATCACAGCCGATGACTTTTTAGCATACATTGAGGATTGGAAAAAAAAGTTGGCATAAGTGCGTTGTGTCCACAGGGGATTACTTTGAAAGCGGTGAAATAAATTTGGAAGAATAAATAAAGAGTTTTTGAAAAAAAAAAAAATAATGGGTCTTACTTTTTGGGCACTGCAGTACATTGTTCTGCGATTAAATATTCTTACAATAATTTAACAAAGTAATGCAACAGTTTTATGTTTAATTTATGTTATAAAATATTCAATTTGATTGAAAAATATTATTTTTAAATGCACTAGTCGATAATGCTGTTGAAATATTTAATGGTCCCGTTTTATTAGCAGCTTTTAGTCTCCTACTAATAAATAACCTATCTAAAATCGTATTTCATTTTACGTATAGGGGAGTGCCAACGGCCGTACCATGCTGAATATACCGGTTCCCGTTAGATCACCGAAGTCAAGCATCATTGGGCGCGGTCAGTACTTGGGAGGGTGACCACCTGGGAACACCGCGTGCCGTTGGCAAATTTGGGACCTGAATGACCGAGTGTCTAGCGCTCTGGCGCTCGGTGCCACAGGTTTCGGGTTCGAATCCCGGCGGTGCCATGGATGTTTGTAGTGGTTCGGAATCCACTTTAAGCTGTAGGTCCCAGTCTCCCATGACTGTAAAAGCGTCACCGAGCAAAAGTCAGACTTCTACCTACGGGTGCTCCATTACAACAGAAGCTGCTTCCTTCCCCTTCAATCATGGGTACGTATGGGCTCGTGGGCTTGGCCAGCCAAGTGGGATAAGAAACAACAAAAACACGTATAGGGGAATTCTAGTTTATAAAATCGATAATGATATGGTAAAAAGGTAAAACATCTCAAGCTATCCCATTTGTCTTTTCTTAAAAGTAGATTACACACTACGTTAATAATTCATTATATCCAAATGTTTAATCTACAATTAAATATAAAGAGTTATCCATGTAATGAGTAATCTACTTTTAAAAAGCAAACTCTATGTCTTGGTGTATAGCATATAAATCATATAGTATAGTGTTGTAGTTGTTGTTTCTTATCCCACTTGGCTGGCCAAGCCCACGAGCCCATATGGACTCATGATTGAAGGGGAAGGAAGCAGCTTCTGTTGTGATGGAGCACCCGTAGGTAGAAGCCTGACTTTTGCTTCGTGACGCTCTTACAGTCATAGAAGACCGGGACCTACAGCTTAAAATGGATTCCGAACCACTACAAACATCCATGGCACCGCCGGGATTCGAACCCGAAATCTGTGGCACCGAGCGCTAGACACTCGGCCATTCAGGTCCCAAATTTGCCAACGGCACGCAGTGTTCCCAGGTGGTCACCCACCCAAGTACCGACCGCGCCCAATGATGCTTAACTTCGGTGATCTAGCGAGATTCGGTATATTCAGCATGGTACGGCCGTTGGCATATAGTATAGTAAGTATAGTAAATACATAAATAACATATTTAAATTTTATTAACAGGAATGTAACTATTTTGAGAGAACCGAGATGATCGATAGTTTGAATTTTTTGACAGTAATACAGTCAATAGATGAGTCAAACACATAATAAATGAGATCATAGAAATGAAATATTTTTTCCATGAAAATAAAAAATATTAATTACGTTATTAATGTATTTACGTGAAATATAGTAATGAAACCAAATGTCTTCTAATAATAATCAAGTGAATTTCAAATAGTAATCTAGTTAATTTCAAGTAGTAATCACGACAGATATTTTCTAATAGTAATCAAATCAGATATTTTCTAATAGTAATCAAATCAAATGTCTTCTAATAGTAATCAAGCCAAATGTCTTCTAATAATAATCAAGTGAATTTCAAATAGTAATCTAGTTAATTTCAAGTAGTAATCACGACAGATATTTTCTAATAGTAATCAAATCAAATGTCTTCTAATAGTAATCAAGCCAAATGTCTTCTAATAATAATCAAGTGAATTTCAAATAGTCATCAAGACAGGTGTTTTCTAATAGTAATCAAATCAAATGTCTTCTAATAGTAATCAAGCCAAATGTCTTCTAATAATAATCAAGTGAATTTCAAATAGTAATCTAGTTAATTTCAAGTAGTAATCACGACAGATATTTTCTAATAGTAATCAAATCAAATGTCTTCTAATAGTAATCAAGCCAAATGTCTTCTAATAATAATCAAGTGAATTTCAAATAGTAATCAAGACAGATGTTTTCTAATAGTAATCAAATCAAATGTCTTCTAATAGTAATCAAGCCAAATGTCTTCTAATAATAATCAAGTGAATTTCAAATAGTAATCTAGTTAATTTGAAATAGTAATCACGACAGATGTTTTCTAATAGTAATCACGACAGATGTTTTCGAATAGTAATCAAATCAAATGTCTTCTAATAGTAATCAAGCCAAATGTCTTCTAATAATAATCAAGTGAATTTCAAATAGTAATCAAGACAGATGTTTTCTAATAGTAATCAAATCAAATGTCTTCTAATAGTAATCAAGCCAAATGTCTTCTAATAATAATCAAGTGAATTTCAAATAGTAATCTAGTTAATTTCAAATAGTAATCTAGTTAATTTCAAATAGTAATCAAGACAGATGTTTTCTAATAGTAATCAAATCAAATGTCTTCTAATAGTAATTAAGTCAAATGTCTTCAAATAATAATCATGTCAAATGTCTTCTTATAGCAATCAAGTCAAGCCTTCTTATAGTAATCAAATCATATGTCTTTTAATCGTAATCAGGTCATATTTCTTCTAATAGCAATCAAGTCAAATATGTTCTTGTAGTAATCAAGTCAAATGTCTTCTAATAGGAATCAAGTCAAATGTCTTCTAATAGCAATCAAGTCAAGCCTTCTTATAGTAATCAAATCATATGTCTTCTAATAGTAATGAAGTCCCTTTATATCTGACAGCAGCCTTAGCATATTTGAACTTTCAATTTCTTAAGTGTTAAATGGAGCATGGACCACAAATCGATCAACATTCTTTAATTTTAGAAGCACATATAACATTTTAGAAGATCTAATAAGTAAAAGTTTCGCCCCTATTAAAATTAAAAATATGAATTTACATAGTGGAATAATTCAAAGAATTACAAATTTTATTATGTTGTTTGTTGTTGTTTCTTATCCCACTTGGCTGGCCAAGCCCACGAGCCCATACGTACTCATGATTGAAGGGGAAGGAAGCAGCTTCTGTTGTGATGGAGCACCCGTAGGTGGAAGTCTGACTTTGGCTCCGTGACGCTCTTACAGTCATAGGAGACCGGGACCTACGGCTTAAAGTGGATTCCGAACCACTACAAACATCCATGGCACCGCCGGGATTCGAACCCGAAACCTGCGGCACCGAGGCGCCAGAGCGCTAGAGAGTCGGCCATTTAGGTCCCAAATTTGTGAATGCCAACGGCACGCGGTGTTCGCAGGTGGTCACCTACCCAAGTACTGACCACGCCCAATGATGCTTAACTTCGGTGATTTAACGAGAACCGGTATATTCACCATGGTATGGCCGTTGGCTAAAAATAACACTTTGGCAGCGGTGGGATACAATTTTATTATAAAAACAGTATGATATAATCATACATGAAATTGTTTTAATTTAATTTTAATATGATCTACACAATATTTGTACAAAATATAACTTTATTCAGCATAAATTGAAACACTTTGATCTTTGGCAATTAAAAATTCAATTGAAAACATTTCATTCTATGTACATATTTTTGATTCATCGAACATAAAACAGAAATTCGAAAAGAAAAATAATCCAGTAGAAATAAAACTTTGAATTCTAGATTAACTAGAAATAGCGATAAAAATCTTATATATTTCAAAATAATCTTCAATGATCTTTTCCCAAAAGAGTTACCATTCCTCTTTGCACAAACATAAAAACAAATGCCAAATCCGCCTGCAAATTTATTTTCACGCCATTTTTCAAACTAATCGCAAACTTCAACCGAATATCCACATAACTGAACCTAAATTAATAATTCTTCTTCAAAAATTATGCTTATAAAGGAAAAAACAAGCATCCACTTGAAATGGTCCAAGCATTTAAGAAAAATAAATATTTAGTTACTTTGGGATAAAAATTCCTTTTCTTTTCTTTTCTTTTCTTTGCATTTTTCTTTCTTAAGTTGTTTGACGATGCATCTGCTCAACATACTACGCTAACAATAACTAATTCGACCTATAATTTGGAAACTTTTGAAACATGGACACAGCAGCTCTTTTTTTTAAAAAAAAAATCCATTCCAATTTCGTTATTCTGTTCAGTTCGCTCAGAGCATAAATGTATATTTCTTTCTTTAATGCAGAAAGAAAGTAATTTATTTACTTTTTTTTGTTCAGAAATAAAAATCCGTTAAAGAAAAAAAATTTGTCGTTTGAAATCCAAACACAATCGACTTAATATTACATATATTACAAACATATACATACAAACATTACATACCTATACACACAAACACATACAAATATTATATATAGACATACAAACATTGCATATACACACATATTATTCATATACGCACAAACACGTACATGTACATACTTACACATACATATACACACATTGCATACATATACAAACACATACATATATACACATATACCCTCATTACATACATATACATACCTACACATAAATAAACACACATTACATACATATATACATACATGCATATACGTGCATACATGCACGCATTGCATGCATATACATACATGCATACATGCACGCATTGCATGCATATACATACATGCATTTCATACATTGCATACATATGCATACATACATATACATGCATACACATACACACATACATACATATATACATACGCATACATACATATACATATACATACACACACATACAAACATTACATACATATACATACAAGCATTCATTACATACATATACTTATACATACATTAAATACATATACATACGTATATATCGAGTCTTTTGTTAAGTAAAAGTTAGCGTGTTAAAGTTTTAGACGCTGTATACACCATATCAGTTCGGATGGAAATCGAAACGCATGCGGTTTCGTTTGTCAGCTTTCAGGAGTGAAGAATTATCGCTCGGCCTCGTGTCGTTTTTCGAACATGCTGGACATTAATTAAAAATAGCGATAGAAATCTCATATATTTCAAAAAAATTTCCAAAAGTACATTCGATGATCTTTTTCAAAAGAATTACCATTCCTCTTTGTATAGAAATAAAAACAAATGCCACATCCGCCAGCAAATTTATTTTTACGTCATTTTTCCAACTAATCGAAAACTTCACTCAAATATCCACATGGTTGAACCTAAATTAATAATTCTTCTTCAAAAATTATGCTTATAAAGGAAAAAACAAGCATCCACTTGAAGTGGTCCAAGCGCTTTAAGAAAAATAAATATTTAGCTACCTCGGGATAAAAATGTCTTTTCTCTTAAGCAATGTTTTTTCTTTCTTTTCTCTGGAACATTTCGGATGCATTCTTCTTCCTGGAGTTGTTTGGCGATGCGTGTGCTCAACGTTTCTCGCCCCGTAATTTGGAATCTTTTGAAGCATGGACACGGCAAAAAAATCCATTCCAATTTCGTTTTTCTGTTCAGTTTGCTCAGAGCATAAATGTATATTTCTTTTCTTTAATACAGAAAGAAAGTAATTCATTTACTTTTTCTTGAGAAATGAAAATCAGTTAAAGGAAAATAAATTTGTCATGGGAAATCCAAATACAATGGACTTAATATTTCAAAAACTGACAATGAATATATATACCTATACATAAATGCACATACATATAATTACATACATACATACACGTACATACATACATACATACATACATACATACATATACATACATACATACATACATGCATACATACATACATACATACATACATACATACATACATACATACATACATACATACATATATACATACACATACAAACATATATATTGATATACATATATACATACATACATATATTTTTATATGTAGATATACATGTAGATACATATACATACATATGTTGTTGTTGCTTATCCCCTTGATTTAGAATCCTAAACCAAGTCCAGTAGATCATGCTGCATCAATAGATCGTAAACTGTCCTCCCCTCATTCAACAGTTGCCCCACAGAGGCACCAATACAATCGATGAGATGAGAGGGAGATGCGATGGTCGAACAATGACAAAGGGCATATGTCTTCTCGTCTCCATTGAAGGTCAAACTTTAATGTGGCCAGTCCTTAGTCTAGCTAAAGCCGTTGAGCAGGTCTAGGACAGGAGCACTGTATGGACATACCAGGATATTTAGCGGCGTACCATGCATGAATTGGTGGCGACCTCCAAGAGGTATTCACTCTGGCTAAAGTCATGGAATGAGCCTCTGAAGCTAACAGATTGGAAGAAGAAGCTTTGGGAAGTTCGCAACCTTCCCTAGCGAGCAGATCAGCAATTTCATTTCCGTAGATGCCCACATGGGAGGGAATCCACTGCAAGCACACCGATCCGATCTGGTCCAAAACAGCTAGTTTGGAAACTATATCCTGCCCCAATTTGTCCAAGATGCTTGGCCAATCTTTCAAATACTGCATTGAGCTCTTACTATCAGTCAGAATCCAAACATCAGGTACTTTAAAGTCTAAATCTAGATTCAGAGCTTCGCTTATAGCAGTTAATTCTGAGCGGAATACTGAGCTGTGGTCCGGGTTTCTAAAACGATATCTAAATTCTCCTGTACTTGTCTTCATAAAAATTCCGCTACCTGTTCTTCCAGAGTCAGATTTGCTTCCATCAGTCACATACATATACATATACGTACGTACATGCATATACGCATATACATACATAAATATATATATACGCACAGTATACATACAGGTACTTACATACACATATATACTATATACATACATACATACATTAATACATACATATACATACGTATATATATCGAGTCTTTAGTTAAGTAAAAGTTAGAGTCCTTATGTTTTAGACGCTAAACGCACCGTACCAGTTTGCTGCAGCTTGAATGGACATCGAAACGCATGAGGTTTCATTTGTCAGCATTCAGGAGTAAAGAATTATCGCTCGGCTTAATGTTGTTTTTGGATAATGCAGGACATTAATTAAAAATAGCGATAGAAATCTTATATAATTCAAAATAATCTTCAAAAGTACATTCGAATGATATTTTACCTAAAGAATTACCATTCCTCTGTTTACAAAAATATAAAACAACAATTCCACCAGCAAACAATCTTTATTTATACGTCATTTTTCAAGCTAATCGCAAACTCCAACCCAATATCCACATGAATAAACCTAAATTAATAATTCTTCTTAAAAAAATATGCTTATAAAGTGAAAAAACAAGCATCCACTTGAAATGGTCCAAGCGTTTTAAGAAAAATAAATATTTAGTTACCTTTTGTCAAATATTTCTTTTCTCTTAAAACAATTCTTTCTTTTCTTTTCTTTGCAACATTTCAGATGCATTCTTCTTCCTTGAGTTGTTTGACGTAGCGTGTGCTCAACACGCTACGCCAACAATAACTAATTCGCCCTATAATTTGGAATCTTTCGAAGCATGGACACAGCAGTGATTTTAAGCAAAAAAATCCATTCCAATTTCGTTATTCTGTTCTGTTCGCTCAGAGAATAAATGTATATTTCTTTCTTTAATATAGAAAGAAAGTAATTTATTTACTTTTTCTTGAGAAATGAAAATTAGTTAAAGGAAAATAAATTTGTCATGGGAAATCGAAATACAGTGGACTTAGTATTTCAATAACTGCAAATGTGTCTTGCACTACAATATATACATACAAACATTACATACATATACCAACATACGCACATTACATACATATACCAACATACGCACATTACATACATATATACATACTATATTACATACACATCATACATACATGCATACATATACAAACATATATTATAAATTGCAAGACATGGTTATGGGTGAATTTTAACCAAATGTTACAAAGTTGGACGCTCAAATTTTAGTCGATAGATAAATACTTATCTGATTATAGCGTGGATGTCTGAGGTTATTTATTCCTTGAAAAGGTTATCTTCGGCATATTCTGCATTACTGATTTCCTGTATGACTTGTTCCTCACCTTATATGTGTGTTATGAATCAATATGAAGAGCACTGGATCCATTTGCATCATGCAAGATTAGCTAAAATATTTATTTTAAATATTACCTTCAAACTAAAATTTAATGGGTTGTTTTAAATGATCAAGTAGTATAGTGATAATAAACGAGAACTTTGTGTTAATATATGATAACTTAGTGATAATAAATGATAACTTAGTTTTAATATATGATAACTTAGTATTAATAAATGGTACCTTAATGTTAATATATGATAGCTTAGTGTTGATAAACACATAGTGTTGATAAATGACAACTTAGTGTTAATAAATAATAACTTAGTGTTAATAAATGATAAATCAAGCCATAAAAATGTCATAATCTCAAGTCTGTAGTGTAATAACGATGGATGGAAAATGATATCTACACTAATGGTGGAAATGGATAACACTTGAGATATATCAATTTTTGCTAAATTGACAATAATGAAACAATTTTGGTTTATTTAATTACTAAAAAATATTAACTTAAGTATGGTTCAGTTAAACTACATAATTATTCCTGCATTAAAAACCAATATTTTTATTTTTGCATGATGTAAAATTTCGAACGAATAAAGATTTAACAGACTTTATGCTTTAATGACTTAACAAACATAACTTTATGCTTACGACTTATTCAAAATGACTTTGAAACATAATATTCCTGAGATAGAAACTGAAAATAACTAAATTTAATGTTTCTTTGGCATTATGAATAATACGAGTTTACGATATCATTTTCTCAAAAACTAAATCTAGAACATCGTTTCCCGGTTAAGAGAGATAGTTACAGTTAAAACCAAGCCATCTCCTTACGAACCTGATGATAATTTCTCTACCCTAAATGGGTAAACCATTTCTAAGATTAATTCTCGTCTCTGTAGCAAATCCTTTCCTTAAGGTAAAGTTTAATTTAAATGCAGTAAAAGTTGCGCATGCGTGGGAGGCCAAAAGTTGTAGTTAATGGGAATCTACTGACTTGGCAAGAAACTAATTTCGGTATTTACTATTTAAGTATATTGAAAAAACCGAACATATTTTCTTGCAAACCTAAAAGTTTGTTTTAAATAAACTAAAATTTGATTATTGTAAATAAAAACCAAGATTATTTTATGTATTTTGATTTTTAGTTATTTTTTTATTATTTGATTATAATGATTTTTTTTATTACGTTTTTTTATTATCAAGATTATGATTTTGATGATTATGATTATTATTATTAAGATTATGATTTTTTGATTATATTATGCATGCGTGGGAGATCAAAAATTGTAGATAATGGGAATCTTCTACTAAGAAACTAATTTCGGTTTTAACCATTTAAATACATTGTATAAAACGAACTAATTTTTTTGACAACCATAAAAATTGATTCCAATAAACTAAAATTTGATTATTGTAACCAGAAACCCATATTATTTTATGAAAATATATGATTTGAATAATTCATCAATTCAGAAACTAAAAGGTTTGAGATGAAAATTTTTTTATTTATTTTACATTAATAGTAATTCAGCGGCCAAGAAAAAATGTAAAAAAGAAATGTATTGAAACACCTACACATGTAATGGATGATTTCGAATAATAAAGTTGTCCCAAAATTCAAGCAAGAAATTGTCATCGTTTGTCTGGTTTTAAAAATCTGATTTCAAAATCGAATATTAAAATTTTTTGTGTGTTTTCAAAATTTAAAACATCAACTATTATAATATCGATACATATTATATTTTATTTTAAAAACTATATTGCCAACATAAAAAAACAATTTATTTTAGTTCAAAGTTAATAGTGTTGTTTTCATATTGATAGCAATTTAAGCTGTAAACATTTTTTAACTGCTTTCTTCTCACCATTTATCATTAGCTGACGTCATTAAATTAACTATATTTAATATATTCCACAATTAATTTTAGATTAATTGTTTAAATCAGTAAATTATCATTTATTTCATCAGTTTTGCAACAAATCACTGAAAGAATTTACGAATTTCCCCTCTATATTTCGCGATGCAGATTTTATTGGTATAGGCAATGTCTAAAATTTTCCAAGTTTGTTTCAAACTGTAAATAACTAAAATATTAATTTCAAACATTATCCTCAAAATTATGTTTAACGGATGTGAAGATGGGTTTTAGTGATAATAAATGACAAATAAAGCCGTAAAAATGTGATAATCTCTAGTCTGTAGTATACTAATAATGGATGGAACGTGATATCTACAATAATGGTGCAAATGGATATCAACTGAGAGATTTTGAGCGATATGAATTTTTGCTAAATTGAAAAAAAACAAATTTGTTTCTATTTAAGTACTAAAAATTACAAAATAATTCATATATTATATTTTAATGCAAATGATTTATGTATTAAAAAAATTCATCTTTTTATTTCTTTTACGAAAATAAGCATAGAAATATGTAAATAAAGCTTTCAGACCATAATTTAAGTTTTACTACAATTGCTGTTTTATATAATTTATGATTTTAATAATTACTCATTGCCTTATGAACTAAAAAAAGAGATTTTAAGGGAAATATTTTTAATGACTACATAAAAATTAATTCATAAAATATCCATAATGATAATACTGTATTCTGTAAAATATTAACTACAGTATAGCTCAGTTAAACTACATAATTATTCAACCATTAATATAATAATATTTTTATTTTTTAATGTAAAATTTCGAACAAATAAAAATTTAACAAACTTTATACTTTAATCACTTAACAAATATAACTTTATACTTATGGCTTATTCTGAAATGACTTTGAAACATAATCTTCCTGAGATGGAAATTGAAAATAACTAATGAATAATTAAATTTAATGTTTCTTTGGCATTATGAATAATACGAGTTTACGATATCATTTTCGCAAAAATAAATCTAGAACATCGTTTCACCATTAAAAGAAACTGCCACAGTTAAAGCCAAACTATCTCGTTACAAATATAATGATAATTTCTCTAGCTTAAACGGGTAAACCATTTCTGAGATTAATTCCCGTCTCTGTAAGCAACCCTTTCCGTAAGTTAAGGTTTAATTTAAATGCAGTAAAAGTTGCGCATGCGTGGTAGATCAAACATTGTAGTTAATGGGAATCTTCTACCATTGGGTTTTGCAAGAAAGTAATTTCGGTTTTTACCATTTAAGTGCATTGTAAAAACCAGACGTACTTTATTGCAAACCTAAAAGTTTGATTTCAATAAATTAAAATTTGATTACTGTAAATATAAACTAAAATTATTTTATGCATTTTGATTTTTGAATTATTTTTTGATTATTTGATTATTATGATATTTGATGATGATTTTGATGATTATAATTATTATTATTATTTTGAATTTTTATTTTTATGATTATTTATTTTTGATTATTATGATATTTGATTATTATGATTATGATTTTTGATGATTATAATTATTTTAATTATGATTATTATTATTATGATTTTGATGATTATGATTATTATGATTTTATGATTATGATTTTTTTATTATGATTTTGATGATTATGATTATTATTATTATGATTTTGATGTTTATGATTATTATTATTATGATTTTGATGATTATTATTATTATTATTATGATTTTGATGATTATGATTATTATGATTATGATTTTTTGATTATGATTTTGATGATTATGATTATTATTATGATTATGATTATTATTATTATGATTTTGATTATGATTCTGATGATTCTGATTATTATGATTATGATTTTTTGATTAAAATTTTGATGATTATGATTTATTATTATTATGATTTTGATGATTATGATTATTATTAATATGATTTTGATGATTGTGATTATTGTTATTATGATTATGATTTTTTGATTATTTTATGCACGCGTGGAAGATAAAAAATTGTAGTTAATGGGAATCTTCTACCCAGAAACAAATTTCGGGTTGCCAAGAAACTAATTTCGGTTTACATCATTTAAATGCATTGTAAAAAACAAACGTATTTTTTTGACAACCGAAAAGTCTGATTCAAATAAACTAAAATTTGATTTTTGTAAATATAAACCCATATTGATTTATGAATTTTGATTTTTAATGTATAAAAATATATGATTTGAATAATTCACCGATTCAGAAACTAAAAGGTTTGAGTTGAAAAAAAATGTTTAATTATGTTTTTATTTATTTTAAAACCAATAGTAATTCAGTGACTATAGAAAAATGTAAAAAAGAAATATATTGACGCACCTACACATGTAAGGGTTGATTTCGAATAATAAAGTTGTCCCAAAATTCAAGTAACATACTGTCTTCGTTTGTCTAGTTTCAAAAATCTGATTTAAAAATCGAATATTGCAGTTTTTTTGTGTGTTTTTAAAATTTAAAAATCAACTATTATAACATAGACACATATTATTTTTTTATTTTAAAAACTATATTGCCAACATAAAAAAACAATTTATTTTAGTTCAAAGTTAATGGTGTTGTTTTCATATTGATAGCAATTTAAGCAGTAAACATTTTCTAAATGCTTTCTTCTCACCATTTATCATTAGCTGACGCCATTAAGTTAACTGTATTTAATATATTTCATAATTAATTTTAGATTAATTGTTTAAATCAGTAAATGATCTTTTATGTCATCAGTTTTGCAACAAATCATTGAGAAAATGTGCGAATTTTCCCTCTCAATTTCGTGATGCAGATATTATTATCATAGGTAATGTGTAAAATGTCCAAGTTTGTTTCAAACTGTAAATAACTAAAATATTAATTTCAAATATTATCTTCAAAATTATGTTTAACGGGTTGAAGATGGTTTAGTGATAATAAATGATAAATCAAGCCGTAAAAATGTGATCTCTAGTCTGTAGTATACTAATGATGGATTGAACGTGATATCTACACTAATGGTGCAAATGGATATCACTTGAGAGATTTTGAGCGATATAAATTTTTGCTAAATTGGAAAAAAAAACAATTTTGTTTTTATTTAATTACTAAAAATCACAAAATAATTCTTAATTTAGATTTTAGTGCAAATGATTTACATACTAAAAAAATAATGCATTTATTTTTTTTTACGAAAATAACCATGGAAATAAAATAAAAAAGCTTTGAGGCAATAATCCAAGTTTTTATACCATTGCTATTTTATGACTTTAATTATTATTCATTGCCTTATGAACTTAAAAAAAAAGATTTTAGAAGAAATATTTCTAATGACTACATAAAACTAAATTTATAATGGTAATATTGTATTCTATCAAATATTAACTTAAGAATAGCTCAGTTAAACTACATAATTATTTATCCATTACAAACCAATATTTTTATTTTTGCATGATGTAAAATTTGGAACAAATAAAGATTTAACGAACTTTATACTTAAATAGCTTAACATACATAACTTTATACTTATGCCTTATTCAAAATGACTTTGAAACATAATCTTCCTGATAGAAATTGAAAATAACTAATGAATAATTAAATTTAATGTATCTTTGCCATTATAAATAATACGAGTTTACGGTATCATTATCTCAAAAGTTAAATCTGGAACATCGTTTCACAGTTAAGAGGAACTGCCACAGTTAAAACCAAACTATCTCCTTACAAATATAACGATAATTTCTCTACCCTAAATGGGTAAACCATTTCTAAGATTAATTCTCGTCTCTGTAGCAAATCCTTTCCTTAAGGTAAAGTTTAATTTAAACGCAGTAAAAGTTGCGCATGCGTGAAAGATCAAAAATTGTAGTTAATGGGAATCTTCTACTACTAGGTTAGAAAGAAAATAATTTCGGTTTTTACAATTTAAGTACATTATAAAAACAGACGTACTTTCTTGGCAAGCAAAAAGTTTGATTCTAATAAACTAAAATTGTAATTTTTACCCTCTTCTATACGAAAGGAAATATGTTCCTATATGTCATTGAAATACGTCGTTAGATAAATTTTGACTTTATTTTGGAATAACGGACAAAAAATAACATGGATAAATTGTCTGAGAGTATGTATTCTTTGAAAAGATTATCTTCAGCACATTCTGCATTATTGATTTCCTGGATGACTTGTTTCTCACCTTATATATGGGTTATGAAACATTATCAAGAGCACAGGGTTCATTTTGCATTACGTAAATATAGCTAAATATTTATTTTAAATACATTCTTCAAACTAACGTTTAACGGGTTAAATCAAGTGGTCAATTATTATAGTGATAACAAACGATAACTTAGTGTTAATATATGATGACCTAGTGTTAATAAATGATAACTTAGTGTTAATAAATGATAAATCAAGGTATAAAAATGTCATAATCTCAGTTTGTCGTTTGCTAATGATGGGTGTAACGTGATATCTACGTTAATAGTGAAAATGGATATCAATTGAGAGATTTTGAGAGAAATCAGATTTTGCTAAATTGAAAAAAAGAAACACGTTTGTTTTATTTAAGTACTAAAAATTACAAAATAATCCATAATTTATATTTTAATGCATTTAGATTTACATATTAAAAATATGCATTCCTTTATGTCTTTTTAAAAAATAATCATAGAAATTTTTTTAAAAATTGAGACAATAATCTAAAGTTTTACTACAATTGCTGTTTTACATAATTTATGACTTTAATAATTATTCACTGTCTTATGAACAAAAAAAAAGAGATTCTACAAGAAATATTCCCAATTACTACACAAAACTAAATTCATAAAATATTCATAATGATAATATCGTATTTTATCAAACATTAACTACAGTATAGCTCAGTTAAAATGCATAATTATCCATCCATTAAAAACCAATATTTTTGTTTCTGTATGATGTAAATTTTCAACAAATAAAGATTTAACAAACTTTATACTTTAATGACTTAACAAACATAACTTTATACTTATGACTTATTCAAAAATGACTTTGAAGCATAATCTTCCTGAGATGGAAATTGAAAATAACTAATGAATAATTAAATTTAATGTTTCTTTGCCATTATGAATAATACGAGTTTACGATATCATTTTCGCTAAAATAAATCTAGAACATCGTTTCCCGGTTAAGAGGGATAGTCACAGTTAAAACCAAACTATCTCCTTACAAATATAATGATAATTTCTCTACCCTAAATGGGTAAACCATTTCTAAGATTAATTCTGGTCTCTGTTGCTACCATTCCGTAAGGTAAAGTTTAATTTAAGTGCAGTAAAAGTTGCGCATGTGTGGACGATCAAAAATTGTAGTTAATGGGAATCTTCTACTACTGGCCTGGCAAGAAAGTAATTTCGGTTTTTACCATTTAAGTACAGGTTGGTTTTTAAAGTGATCCTATTCAGATCCTCTAAAATCCATTCTGTCTATCGAATTTTGATGGAACTTGGTATATGTGGTATATGGCCCATGAGGAAAAGATTTCTGTAATAAAACACATTTTCAATCATCACACATAATACAACACATTTTCAACGGATAAATCCAAATATGGAGTCTGTTGTGTTTCACAACTACAATGTAAGGACATGCCAGCTAACAGATTTATAACGCCTATTAACGGGTATAACGACTATTCTGTATATTTAAAGTGTACAGAGTAGTCGTTATATCCCTGCTTAGATCGAATGATTTATATTTTAAAATAATTACTATAGCTATTAAAAATATAGCTTTTAAATCATCTTAAAATTTAAACAGGATTAATAGTGACGTTATAGAAATATTTAGTAATGTTAATTTATTAGGATGTATACGCATTTTGCAAAACTTACTGAGTCTATAAATTAACATAGAAAAATTATAGAAATTTAACATAGTAATATATATTAAAGTCTAGATGTGTTATCGATACTTATTTTTGCCAAAAGTGTTGATAAAAAAAATAAAATTGCCATTTTGGTCGTAAATACTACATATGTATGTAGAATTTTATCAACTTAAGTTAGTATCCAGAGATAACAGCACCTGGCGGTCTGCTGGATATTAAGATCATGTAATCCCTTTTGAACTGAACTCTGGTAAGAGTAGGAAAGAGAAAGCGGCGCAAAAATGGCAGGGGGATAGCTTATTAAGATATTTATTTTAATTAGCTTTTGTATTATACAACTTTAATTAACCATTTGCATTATAATATTTTAATTAAACTTTTGTATTATAATATTTTAATTATCTTTTTTGTATTATGTTAAATAATCTTTTAGAAAATATGTAAATAGAGACGGTGTGGATTAAAGAAAATAAAAAACTAACAACCAGTCTGTTCTTTAAATTACCTTAGACATCAACACCACCCTCCTTTAAAAATGAGGGATTCAAGTGGGATGAGGTTGCTTGACTTAAAGTGTCGATTTGTCTTGAGATAGCTATGCTCAAATCCCACACCTAAAGCCACCTTATCAAAGTAATACGGATCAGCCTCCCTGACATACTGTTAGTGTTTCAAATCAAGAATTGTCCTGGTACAAAGTTCCAAATTGTTTTTGAGGTCGCCAAGACATCTGTTTTATATTGTATATCAGTGGTTCTAAAGGGTGAGCGCTAGAAGATTTCCAAGTGTGTCCAGTGAAATTGCAAAGAAATGTGCCCAGATATAAAAAATAAATATAGTTAACCTTTTTTTTGTCAGTTTTCTCGTTCAAAGACTCTGGTGAGAGGAGGAAAGAGTGAGCGGCGCAAAAAATGGTATTGAGAAGATTATTAGGCGATTTATTTTAATTAATCTTTTCGTATTATGATATTTATTTTAAATAACCTTTTAGAAAATATGTAAATAGAGATGGTGTATATTAAAGAAATTGGAAAATTAACAACCAGTCTGGTGAAGATGAAAAGGAGAGAGGCACAACGTTCTTGAACGAAATTTATTACTAATTAAGAAACGATACATGAAGAAAAACACTTGACGAATGAAAAAGCGCCCTCTTACGGAGAACAAATTATAACATAAAGAATCTAAATACGGTTACGGTCTGAACACAGTCTGTTTTCTTAAACGAATAACGAGTTGTTTCCATTACAAACAATTAATCTTTCTGATTGCATATTTTTTTTAAATTTTTATTCACATAAAAAGTGCCAAAAAGCGATAATGCGCCAAAAATTATTTCCCAGATACTAAGAGCAGTAACTTCCATGATTGGTTACTAAAAACGATCTATGTGATTTTCAATGTTAAAAATATTTCCATTGCAGATTATGAGACTCTACCGTCTGTCAGTAATACTCGAAGTTGATCGTCTAGCATTAACTGAAGGAAAAGAACTAGTACTTACCTGATATTGCATTCAGGATTAAATATAAGGAATTGTCACTTGAAACATTTGATTTCCTATAAAAAGAAGAATGAGTATTAATATTTAAAAAGACTTTGAAAATTTTACTACAATATTCAATGTCATATTTATGTGAATTAGGATTTTCTAATCGCATCCCAATTAAGTTTAGAAAGAGAGAAAATCTTCAATGTATTGATGAAGAAATAAAAGTTTGCCTTTCAAATATTTGTTATAAACACAAGAAAAAACAAGTAATATATAAAAAAATGTTTTTAAAGTCAATTCCTACTTTTTTTCGCTATACTGCAGAAAAGTCCTTTACAAATAAAGTTGAAATTTTACTCTTATATTTGGCGCCATCTATTATTAGATACTTTCAACTTAAATCTAAAAAAAGCTAAAATTAATTAATTAAATTTAATTAATGAATTAATATTTGAAAAAAACTGTATTAACATCCAGTGTCATCCACTACAAGTTCAAAAAAATGTATTTGAACTTGAGTGGTTTAATAAAAAGTATTTTATGAACGATTGAAAATTTCAACAAGATATATATAGGGAGAGAGTGAACTAATAGAAGGAATTGAAAAATAAATTTGGAATGCGTTTTTATTTTATTTTTTATCCCTTTATTTTGAATTATTTTAACTAACAGTTAAAACTTGTTTCTTAGAAATTTGTATAATAGTATATCGCAAACTGTTATTTATAGGAATTTAAGTGCACCCCGATCTATAAAATAAAATAATCACTATCTATATTCAGCTAAATGTGGTGCAGTACTTATATTCTGGATGTTATTCTGGCGATGGCATGTATATTTGTAAGTGGTTCGAATCATGGAGGTGGCATGGATGCTGTCAGTGGTTCGGTATCCCACGTTAAACTGTAGATCCATCTCTAATTAGTCTAAAGAGTGCTAAAAATGATTGCAGAGCGACAAACGATTTTCGGTATTATGCTTGGGAATATAGGCTCAAAATTATATGCAATAATTAGGTGAAAATGTAGTTTGGTCTTCGGAGTGCATGCTGCTTTATGCTGAGCCTGTTAATCTTGTAAAGAATGCAAAAACAGAAACACTGAAACAAAATAAAGTTAAAGAAAGAAAAGTAAAAAAAAAATTATATTGTTTGCACTAGTAAATAGTACAACTCAGTAAAACCAAAATATATTATATTATTAAAATATGACATATTAAAAGTATAGGATGTAAAGAACATGACTTATATTGATTTGAAATTATATCGAAGAACTAAAAAACAAATTTTCTGAAATCAGTATAAATTTAATATACTACCGTGCCCAAAAAGTAAGACCAATTATTTTTTTTTTTTACAAAAACTCTTTATTTATTCTTTCAAATTTATTTCATCGCCATCAAAGTAATCCCCTCCGGACACAATGCATTTTTGACAACTGTTTTTCCAATCCCCAATGCATGCTAAAAAGTCATGGGCAGGGATGAGCAGCCTTTCCTTCCCCTAATCCTTTCGCGTCCCAGTGGAAAATTCTCGAGTTTATAATTACTGTCCGTGAGACCACCAGTGATTGCGGGATGTCATTTATATTTCTGGAGTGTTTCCAAACCGGGGGTGCGTGGGGGGGAGGCCACCGAAAATTGGAAACTTAGCAAGGGGGTCTTCTTTAATTATAAATGTCTTGGAAGACGCTGCCTCTATCAATGATTAATTGAACCCAGAAGACTCGCATACTGGGATTCGATTTCGTGGGCTGCAAAGGGTTGTTTTCTTGAGGGAGGCAGCTGGGCGAGGGATTCTAGGCTGTTGTTCGATGCTAATTAACGATAGGTGTTTACTTCTGGTTCCTCTTCTTGTTTACTCTGCTAATGAACTGAGATAAGGTCTCTGATGAGATACTTTGAAACAGCCAGGCGAATAGAATACAGCCAGGTAACAGATGAAATTTCGATCACGCCAGAGGATTCGAGGATGTTTGGGAGACAGTTGTTCAGATGCGCTCATTAATACTAATATTTTTAACAATAATTAAGATAGCACGGTGTGTATTTTAATATTTTTAAACATTATACAGGGTGATTATAATTAAAGTCCCTTTTTCAAAATGCTGTACTATTGTGCCCAAAAAATAAAACAATTTTCAATTTAAATTTCCCGGACATACAAAATTTCAATTTTCTTTTTCTTTTTTACGTTGCTGGCACTGTCCTTGATATCTGTTTGAAATTTCACGTCAAAATATTCATTAGTGTTTGAGTTACGCTTGGCTTTGTGAGACGCTCAAACGGATTCCGGCGATTTTCGAAATGTCTCAATTAATTGAGCAAAGACCTTGTATTACATTTTGCTTGTGGAAACGTATAGAAAGCATTCGGTGAGAATTCCTATATAGGAAAGAAATGTTTAGAAGTGGTATAATCAGTTCAAAGAATGCAGAGAACGCCTTGAAGACGAAGATACCTGGCTGACCCTCAACCACAACCGACGAAGCTCACGTCCAAAAAATAAAAAATAATAGATTTAATGCTTGCAAACCAGCGGTTTACAATTAGAGACCTTGCTGAGGATGTTGGAATTTCAAAAGGATCGGTCACTTCCTTTTTGGGCTTCAAACGCGTCAAATCTCGATGGGTAAAAAAAACACTGAATGCGCCAGCTGACTCTTCATGACTTTTTCGCCAAAAATGAAACCCATATCGTATCAAAACCACCGTATTCACACTGTGCTGCTTCTGGTTAATCCCTAACCAAAAATACCACTCCGGAGACACCGAGTCGATTGAAGAAATTCACCGTGTATCGCCGTCCTTTGACGGTCATCCCCGACGATGACATTTTAGCATGCATTGAGGATTGGAAAAAAAGTTGGCATAAGTGCATTGTGTCCGGAGGGAGATTACTTTGAAGGCAATGAAATAAATTTGGAAGAATTAAATAAAGAGTTTTTGAAAAAAATAATTGGTGTTACATTTTGGGCACAGTAGTATTGTTTAGAAATATTAAAATATACACTGTACTGTCTTAATTATTGCTAAAAATCTTTGTATTAATGAGTCCCCTGGCATCCTCGAATCCTTTGGAGTGATCGAAATCTCATCTTTATCCGGTATACTTAATTTTGTATGAAACTATCTCATTAGAGACCATATCACAGTTCATTAGCAGAGTAAACAAGAAGAAGAGGGACAAGAAATAAACACCCATCGTTAATTAGCATCGAACTGCAGCCACCTACAATTTTTCACCCAGCTGCCTCCTCAAGAAAACAACCCTTTCCAGCCCACGAAATCGAATTGCAGCGTGAGAGTCTTCTGGATTCCATGAATCATTGATGAAGGCGGCGTCTTCCAAGACATTCATAATTAAAGAAGATCCCCTTGCTGAGTTTCCAATTGTCTTTGGCTCCCCCAGCCCCTCCCAGATTTGGAAGCCCCCCAGAAATATAAATGACATCCCGCAATCACTGGTGGTCTCACGGACTGTCATTATAAACTTGAGAATTTTCCACCGGGACGCGGAGGGATTCGGGAAGGAAAGGTTGCGCATGTGCGTTGGATCTGGTGAAAATTTAAAATTTTATTGAGGCTGCTGATTGAAATGTATGGAGTAAATAACAAATTATCTTCGAATAATATGGTAAGTTCCTGTAAAATTTTCCTCCAATTCTAAACAAAGCAAAAAATTACAAAACACAAGATTATGTTTCAAAGTTATATTTTGATGCTTTAAAAAAACTCCAAAATTACCATTTTATTAAATGGTAAATGGTTAAAGTAATTAATGGTTTGGTTTGTCGCTGTACAGTCATTTTTTCCACACTTACTTTGCACTATTTTAATTAAGCTGGGACCTGAATGGCCCGGTGATTAATTCTGGCGCTCGGTTACACAGGTTTCGGGTTCATGTCACGGCGGTGCCATGGATGTGGTTCGGAATCCACTTTAAGCTGAAGCTCCGTATCTAATATGAATGTAGAGGGCTGGCCGTAGCGCTGATATCCCTAGTCTGTAAAAATTGTTAGCCTCACGGAGCCAAGCGAGACTTCTATCTACTGGTGCTCCATAACAACAGAAGCTGCCCCTTTCCTACCTTACATGGGACCTTATGGGTTTTTGGACTAGATGTTGTTGTCGACCAAGTGAGATATGGAAGAAACGAGACCCTGCAATTTAATGTGGATTAAGAACCGCTAAGAAACATCCATGCCACCTCCATTATTCTAACCTGAAGCCTATGGTAGCACAGGTCAGACCGCTAAGATAATTGGTGATCACACCACCATAAAATTATATGGAGACAGATCAACAAATAGATCAAACTTAAAAAGCTCCATTGAACAAAAAACAGTAATATGTCTTGTTCAGTATTTTTATCTTAATTTTTTCAAACTAAATAATATAATATTGATTATATGTTGTTTAGAAATACTAAAATACACAACGTGTTGTCTTAATTATTGCTAAAAATCTTTATATCGATGAGCACATCTTAACAACTGCCTCCTCGAATCCTCTGGCGTGATCGAAATCTCATCTGTTACCAGGCTCTACCTAATTCGTCTGGCTGTATCAAACTATCTCATCAGTGACTTTATCTCAGTTCATGAGCAGAGTAAACAAGAAGAAGAGGAACGAGAAATAAACACCCCTCGTCCATTAGCATCGAACTGCTGCAGCCCAGAATCTCTCGCCCAGCTGCCTCCTCAAGAAAACAACCCTTTCCAGCCCACGAAATCGAATCCCAGTGTGCGAGTCTTCTGGGTTCCATTCATCATTAATTAAGGCGGCGTCTTCTGAAGACATTCATAATTAAAGAAGATCACATTGCTAAAGTTTCCAATTTTCCTTAAGCTGCCCCCCCCTCCCCTGCACGCTTCGGATGCCCCTCCAGAAATATAAATGACATTCCGCAATCACTGGTGGTCTCACGGACTGTCATTATAAACTTGAGAATTTCCCACCGGGACGCGGAAGGGATTGGGGAAGCCGCGCATGCGTTTTGCATCTGGTGAAAATTTGAATTTTAATTGAGGCTTCCGATTGAAATTTTATTGAGTAAAATGCAGGTTACATTCGTATAACATGGTAATTTTCTATAAAATTATCTTCCAATCGGTTAAATCGCGCGACATGAAACAAAATAAAAAGTTATAAAACACAAGGCTGTGTTTCAAAGTCAGTTTATGTTTAAAAAAATCATTTAATAAAACCAATTAATGGTTTGTTTTGTCGCCGTACGGTTATTTTCTTCACACTTTAAGCTAATTAGAACCGAGACATACAGTTTGACGTAGATTACGAACCACCACTACTAATATTGCACCACAGAACGTCACTGTGCCTAGAGTTGAGTTGCTCCTATATAGTTTGGGAATGATGTGGGTGAGAAGTCTGACTGGGCTCTGTCACGCTCTAGGGTCCCATGAGACCGGTATCTACGGCTTAAAATGTATTCCAAACCACTACAAACATCCATGCCATCCCCGGGGTAGAACCCGAAACATGCGGTAGATACCGACAAATAACCATGAAACCGACACTGACAAATAACCATGAAACCGACACAGACAAATAACCATGAAACCGGCAGGATTCAAACTTGTAGCTTCTGAAACCAAAGGCCAGAGCGCTGGCCAATTGGCCATCAGGCCGCCATAAAATTATATGGAGACAGATGAACAAATAGATCAACACATTTAAATCGCTCCATTTAACGATTAAAAGTAATATTTCTTGATCAGTATTTTTAACTTCACTTTATCAAACTAAATTCTATAATATTGAATGAATATTGCTTAGAAATAATAAAATACACACCGTATTAGTTTAACTATTGCTAAAATTCTTTGTAATAATGAGCACATCTTAACAACTGTCTCCCAAGCATCCTCGAATCCTCTGGCGTGATCGAAATCTCATCTGTTACCAGGCTCTACTTAATTCTGTATCAAACTATCTCACCAGAGACCTTATCTCAGTTCATTAGCAGAGTAAACAAGAAGAGGAACAAGAACTACATACCCATCGTTCATTAGCATGGAACTGCAGCATCCCAGAATCTCTCGCCCAGCTGCCTCCTCAAGAAAACAACCCTTTCCAGCCCACGAAATCGAATCCCAGTGTGCGAGTCTTCTGGGTTCCATGAATCATTGATAGAGGCAGCGTCTTCCAAGACATTCATAATTAAAGAAGATCCCCTTGCTAAGTTTCCAATTTTCGTTGCCCCCCCTCCCCCGATTTGGAAGCACTCCAGAAGTATAAATGACATCCCGCAATCACTGGCGGTCTCACCGACGGTCATTATAAACTTGAGGATTTTCCACTGGGACGCGGAAGGGATTGGGAAGGAAAGGCTGCGCATGCGCTTTGGATCAGGTGAAAATTGAATTTTATTGGGACTTTTGATTGAAATTTTATTGAGTAAATAGCAAACTATCTTCGTATAACACGGCAAGTTTCTGTAAAATTATTTTCCAATAAGTTAAATCGCGCTATATGAAACAAAGCAAAAGGTTACAAAACACAAGGTTGTGTTTGAAAATTTATATTTTTTAGTTTTAAAAAACTGTATTTTATAAAACAGTAATAAATGGTTTGGTTTGTCGCACTACGGTCATTTTTTCACACTTTGGGCTAATTAGACCCAGACCTACAGTTTAACGTGGATTATGACCCACCATTACTACTACTACACCACACCACATCACTGTGCCTAGAGCTGAGTTGCTGTCTCTAGAGTTTAAGAATGATGTGAATGAGAAGTCTGGCTGGGCTCTGTGACGCTCTAGGGTCATATGAGACCAGTATCTACGGCTTAAAATGGATTCCGAACCACTGCAAACATCCAGGCCATTGCTGGGATTCTAACTCGAAACCTGCGGTAGTTACCGAACCACTGTAAAATATTCATGATGCAGCCAGGATTCGAAACTGAAGCCTATGGTACAGAGGCCAAAGCACTAGCCAATTGGTCAGCAGGCCGCCATAAAATTATATGGAGACTGATGAACAAATACACTCATGTCCATAAATTAAGGATAATTCAGAATCACGCAGAAATTGAACTCTAAAATAAAAATTTCACATGTAGAATTATCACACACATCTTGAAGAAAAATATGCAAATTACAGGAAACCACCAGATGGCGCGGATAGTACGTCACAATGACGAGAGTGTAAGGGAGGGGTATATAAGGAATGGTGGCAAAGAAGTAAAATTGTTCACAAGCGCTTTAAAAGCCTTTCAGTGCAATAACCGCATAGTTATGGCACAAAGGAAGCATTTGGATGATTTTTTACGTGGTAGAATTATCGGACGACTGGAATGTGGACGTACACAGCTGGAAGTATCCGAGGAACTTGGAATCGCCCAGAGTGGCATTTCCAGGCTTTGGCAACTATTCCAAGATGATTGTAATGTGAGTAGATGTTACAGCACAGGTCGCCCCCGAGTTACAACGCCGAATGAGGACCGGTATTTAGCAGTTACTGCCAAAAGAAACAGACGCAGCACAGCATCAGACCTGTCTCGTCAGCTACCGGTTCGACAGTTTCAAGGCAGACCGTGTACAGACGCTTAGGGCACATTGGTCTATATGCTCGTAGGCCTGTCGGATGTGTTCCACTTACCGCAACTCACTGTCGCCTGCGATTAACCCGGAGTAGAGAGCATGCATTGTGGACACCGCAACAGTAGTCTTGTGTGATGTTTTCTGACGAGTCCAGGTTTAGTTTGCAGTCTGATTCTCGCCGGACATTCATATGGAGAGCGCCAGGTACCCGTTACCACCAAGAGAACTCCATTGAACGACACCGTTACAGTGGTGCAGGATGGCTCGTTTGGAAGGAATTATTCTTGGTTCCAGAACTGACCTGCATGTTCAGAGTGTAACGATGACAGGCCACATCAATCGGGATGTCCTTCTGGAACATGTACGTTTGTACTCCATGCCATCCATATTAACCATCATACTAACCATGTTATACTGTTTTTTGTAAATAGGTTCTTTTTTGAAATTTGCTCCAGGGAGTAAAAATCGCAATTTTCATTAATTATGTCAAACATATAGCATCTTTTTTGCTCTTTACCTTTTGTTTAATAAATAGACTTTACAAATAAGTCAAATTTGTTTTCCTTCTGTCTCTTTCTTTGCCTGAACTTCATTATCTTTAATTTATGGACATGAGTGTAGATCAATACATTTAATTACCTTCATTTAATGAGTAAAAGTAATATTTCTCGTTTCAGTTTTTTTAACTTCACTTATTTCAAACTAAATACCATAATATTGGTTATATATTGCTTAAAAATAATAAAATACACACCGTGCTATCTTAATTGTTACTAAAAATCTTTTGTATTAAAGAGCACATGTTAACAACTGTCTCCTAGCATCCTCGAATCCTCTGGCGTGATCAAAATCTCATCTGCTACCAGGCTCTACTCAATTTTTCTGGCTGTATCAAACTATTTCATCGGAGACCTTATCTCACAGTTCATTAGCAGAGTAAACAAGAAGGGGTGCAAGAAATAAACACCCATCGTTAATTAGCATGGAACTGCTGCAGCCCAGAATCTCTCACCCAGCTGCCTCCCCAAAAAAACAACCCTTTCCAGCCCACGAAATCGAATTGCAGTGTCTTCTGTGTTCCATTCATCATTGATGAAGGCGGCGTCTTCCAAGACATTCATAATTGAAGAAGATCCCCTTGCCAAGTTTCCAAATTTCGCTGCCTCCCCCCTCGGATCGTGTCCCCGAAACTGTTTGGAAGCAGTCCAGAAATATAAATGACATCCCGCAATCACTGGTGGTCTTATGGATAGTCATTATAAACTTGAGAATTTTCCACCGTGACGAGAAGGGATTGGGGAAGGAAACGCTGCGCATGAGCCTTGGTTCTGGTGAAACTTGAATTTTATTGAGGCTTCTGATTGAAATTTTACGGAGTAAAACACACTATCTTCGTATAATTAAGTACCACGGTGTCCAAAAATTAAGACAAATTTTTAAATTAAAATTTCCAGGGCGTATGGAATTTCAATTTTTTTTTTTTTTTTTTTTTTTTTTTTTTTCCCCTTCTAGATTGCTGGCACTGTCCTTGACATCTGTGGGAAATTTGCGGTCAAAATATTCATTTGTGTTTGAGTTACGCTTGGCTTTGTGAAACGCTAAAACTGATTCCGGCGATGTTTGAATTAATTGAGCAAAGAACTAGCATTAAATGTTGTTGGTGGAAACGTATAGAATGCTGCAGAAGGCATTCGGTGAGCATTTCTATATTGGAAAGAAATGTTTACAAGTATAAACAGTTTAAAGAAGCAGAGAACACGTTGAAGACGAAGATCACTCTGGTCGACCCTTATGCCAAAAAATTAAAAATTTGTTGCTTGCGACCGTTGATTATTCCTTGCTAAGGATTTTGGAATTACAAAAGGATAAATTAATTCAATTTTGGGCTTCAAACGCGTTAAATCTCGATTGGTACCGAAAACACTGAATGTGCCAGCTCACACTGCATTGGTTTTTCGTGACGTTTTCGCCAAAAATGAAACACATATCGTTCCTCAACCACCGTATTCACACCGTGTGACTTCTGGTTATTCCCTAAACTCAAAAGACCACCCCGGGGACACCGTTTTGAGTCGATTGGAGAGATTCAACCTGAATCACAGCGCGCTTTGAAGGCATTCCCTGCCGATGACTTTTTAGCCTGCATTGAAGATTGAAAAAAATAAGTGCATTGTGTCCGGAGGGGACTACTTTGAAGGCGATGAAATTAATTTATGAGAATAAATAAAGAGTTTTTGAAAAAAAAATAATTGGTCTTACTTTTCGGGCACAGTAGTATACCTCTCACCAATATCCATAATAACTTTATTTGTCAACCACTGAGACGTGTGAATTATTTTAGCAAAAGGTAATTATAGTGAAAATTGTTTTCTGAACTATTAACAATTCCATTTTACCAAAATTTCGTAAATGATGGAGTCGAAAACACAGCCACTTTTTTTACTAATCAATTTTTTCATTTTTTTTCAAATTGGGACATAGCTTAACTTTAAATTCAATTGACAGCTCAAACCTGTCCGATAACTACGCAATTGTCAATTCTATTTTAGAATAGTTATGAACAATTAGAATATAAGCAACCAGTTGGTGCCTATCTTTGACGAATTCCCTATAGTCTACGCACAATGTAATTATGTTGTCATATATTCAGAATTCGGGGGCGTGATGGCCATGTGACTAGCACAGGGGTGGCCAACCCAAATGATATAGCAGGCCACTTTGGAAATGCATCATAACTGCGTGGGCTGTGTAACTTGTGGGCCAGTTACACGGCTAGAGTGCACGTGTAACTTGAAGATGTGCTACGGAAGCGAGTAACACTACCCCCACAACGCTCAACAGTTATAGTAGACCGGGACCTACGGTTTAAAGTGGATTCCGAACCACTACAAACATCCATGGCACCGCCGGGACTCAAGCCCGAAATCTGTAATACCGAGCGTCAGAGTGCTAGCTATAATAAAGTAAAAAAAAAATAATAATAAATTCAGAGCAAACATGCAATTTCTAAAAAATCTCCTCCTGTCATGTTCAAAGGCAAAAGTTACGAAGTGAATTAAATTCGGATTTCTATATGTCGTCGCCCCACAATAATGTTTTCATCCGATCCAAAAATATTGATCCCTTTTCGTCCGAAAATAACATTTCGTCTCAAGAAATCCATACGGGACAACATCACTTTTATTACATATGGATTTTGGATAGGAAAAAGTACAATGGAAGAATTTTTGGTTTCTTTTTGGGAATCTCTTCTTACAGTGTAGACAGTAAATCGAACAATTTTTCACATAGATTCCGGAGCTTTAAATGTCAATCTTTGAAATTTTAACCTACGTTTTAAAAGAACTCAGTATCATACTTACTTTTAACATTTTAAAAATACATCCAAATACTGTCGAAATTATGAGAAAAAATGAACTTTGATTTTAAAATAATATTCTTGCGAATGTATGAGAGATATTTCCTGTTTTACTTATGAGTTTACAGTTATGAGTTAATAAAAATTAAATTATAATAGTTACAGCAGAATAATTAAATTATATTATGAGAATTATATTATTAAATTATATTATGAGAACTCATGATTAGCGCGCATCGATTTGCAAAAGCTATGTGAAATTGTGGAGAAACAAATATCGCACTAGTAAAATAAATATTTTTTAGTGATTTCATTTTTTTTATTTCGTTTATGTTTATATATTTTTTATATTTTATTTTTAATGTTGTATATTTCTTTGCAATATGCGTTTAGTATCATTATTAAATTAATAGTAAACACAAAAATTATAACCTCATTATGTTTCAATTTTCCACTCCCAAAAAATGTCAATAGTGTGTCTAAATCTAAAATAGGGACAGATAATTTTATATACGGCCCGTGGAGTTATGATGCACTTCCAAAATAGCCAGCAAGATCATTTGGGTTGGCCACCCAAAAAATCCCTAGTCTAGTTGTTGCTGTTGACCAAGTGGGATAAGAAACAACAATATAAATATTTTTAATAAGGATCTATTAGTAAATTTTACGTACAAATCAATCAGTATTTAATAAATTTCAAATGCATTTAAAAAAGGAATAATATTATATTTTTCTTATGTTAGAAAATTTAATTTTCTTGATTTAATAAAAAACAAATGACAATTTATTTATTTATTTTTTGTACCGAAAAACTTGAAACATTATCGTCATATAACGAGAAAAAAAAACATTTATTGGGCATTACATTATAAACATTGTGAGGATAATCTTTCCCGCAGGCGGGAAAGATTATCCACACCACAATAAAATTCTTTTATAAAAAGCAGTAATATCATACTTTTCTTATGTAAGTAGAATTAATTTTCTAGATTTAATAAAAACAAATCGCAATATTTTATTTATTTATTTTGGGATCGATAGACTTGAAATAAAATCGTCGTATATCGAGAAAAAAAGAACATTTAATCTGCAGGCGGGAAAAATTATCCACACCACAGTAAAATTCATTTAAAAAAAACAGTAATATTATATTTTTCTTATGTAAGTAGGATTAATTTTCTACATTTAATAAAAACAAATCGCAATATTTTATTTATTTATTTTTGTATCGATAGATTTGAAACATTATCGTCGTATAACGAGAAAAAAAAAAAAGATCATTTAATCCGGAGGCGGGAATAATTATCCACACAACAATAAAAAAATTTTAAAAAGAGCAGTATTATTATATTTTTCTTATGTAAGTAGAATTAGTTTTATTGATTTAATAAAAAACAAATCACAATTTTATTTATTTATTTTCTTGTATGGAAAGACTTGAAACATTATCGTCGTATAACGAGAAAAAAAGAACGTTTATTCCGCAGGAGGGAAAGATTATCCACACCACAATAAAATTCTCTAAAAAAGCAGTAATATTATATTTTTCTTATGTAAGTAGTATTAATTTTCTAGATTTAATAAAAACAAATCGCAATATTTATTTATTTATTTTGGTATCGAAAGGCTTAGAAACATCATCGTCGTATAACGAGAAAAAAAAGAACATTTAATCCGCAGGCGGGAAAAATTATCTATATCACAGTAAAATTCATTTAAAAAAAGCAGTAATATTATATTTTTCTTGTGTAAGTAGAATAAGTTTTATTGATTTAATAAAAAACAAATCACAATTTTTTTTTTTGTATCGAAAGACTTGAAACATTATCGACATATAACAAGAAAAAAAGAACATTTAATCCGCAGGCGGGAAAAATTATCTACATCACAGTAAAATTAATTTTAAAAAAGCAGTATCATTATATTTTTATGTAAGTAGAATTAATTTTCTAGATTTAATAAAAAATAAATAAATAAATAAAATTGTTATCATTATTTTTCTTGTATCAAAAAAATTGAAACATTATCGTCGTATAACGGGCAAAAAAGGAACGTTTAATCCGCAGGCGGGAAAACCTATCCACGCCACAGACCGAACTGACAAACCGTAAAAATAAGTTGTTTATTTTCGCGTGTTCTTTTTTGGGATTGCTTAATCATCCAGCCAACCGATTACGAAAACTTCCACCATGTCTCTCGCGGCGCATCCTTTGTTTTTTACCTTGTCTCGAATGGCAACACTACCATGAGCAGACGACTCCGGTTGGCCATCTGAATGCTGCATATAAAAGAGAATGCAACCTTTTTTTTTCCATCTAATATTTTGTCTTGCTCTATGCTGGATGGTTCTTATTTCTTGTTCATGGATGGCAGACACACACACAAAAAAAGGCTGATGTTCGATTTACGAATCAATAAAAGGATGTTTTCTCAGAAAAAGAGATAGTATCATCGATGACAACGATAAAGAATTGGTATACATTGGGTGAAATATTCTACATAAGGTGGATACATTTAATAATACATTTTTAATGGTTTAAAATGTAAAAAAAAAAAAAACATTGTATTTTTTAATTTAATAAATCGTTGTATTTTTATTTAATTTAATGAATGGTCATTTTATTTAATTTAATGAATGGCCATCTTATTTAATTTAATGAAGCGTCATTTTATTTAATTTAATGAGTCGTTGTATTTTTATTTAATTTAATATATCGTCGTAATTTTATTTATTTTATTGTATCGTCGTATTTTAATTTAATTTAATTAATCGTTGTAATATTTAATTTAATTAATCATTATTTTTAATTTAATTTAAACAATTGTATTTTTATTTATTTTAATGTATCGTAAAAGTTTTATTTATTTTATTTTTAATTTATTTTTGTTGTTGTATTCTTATTTAATTAATAAATTTTACATACAAATCTACCAGTTGTCAATAAAATTTATTTAAAAAAGCAGTAATATTATATTTTTCTTGGGTAAGTACAATTAATTTTCTTGATTGAATAAAAAACAAATCACAATTTTATTTATTTATATTTTTTATTTATTTATTTTACTATCGAAAGTCTTGAAACATTGTCGTATAACGAGAGAAAAAAGAACATTTAATCCTCAGGCGGGAAAACCTATCCACGCCGCAGACCGAACTGACACACCGTAAAAATAAGTTGTTTATTTTCGCGTGTTCTTTTTTGGGATTGCTTAATCATCCAGCCAAGCGATTACGAAAACCTTCCACTGTGTCTCTCGCGGTGTATCCTTTGTTTTTTACCCTCCTTTTACCTTGTCTCGAATGGCAACACTCTCATCAGCAGACGACTCCGGTTGGCCATCTGAATGCTGCATATAAAAGAGAATGCATTCTTTTTTCATCTAATATTTTTTTCTGCTCTTTGCTAGATGGTTCTTATTTCTTGTTCATGGATGGCAGACACCAAAAAAAGGCTGATGTTCGATTTACGAATCAATAAAAGGATGTTTTCTCAGAAAAAGAGATAGTATCATCGATGACAACATAAAGAATTGATATACATTGGGTGAAATATTCTACATAAGAGGGACACATAAAGAAGTTAATCATAGATTTTTAATTGTTTTTGCGAAAATAAAAAGATCATTGTGGTTTTATTTAATTCAAATAATTGCTACACAATATAGATTCATGTTGTAAAAGAAGTTAATCATAGATGTTTAATTGTTAATGCGAAAATAAAATAAAAATCTTTGTAGTTTTATTTAATTTAATTAACCGCTACATAAGAAGAATACATACTGTAAAAGAAGTTAATCATAGATTATTAATTGCTTATGCGAAAATAAATAAAAAATGTTTAATTTAATTTAATTAATCGTCGTATTTTTATTTTTATTAAATTAATCATTGTATTTTTATTTAATTTAATGTATCGTCATATTTTTTATTTAATTTACTGTATCGTCGTATTTTAATTTAATTTAATTAATCGTTGTATTTTTATTTAATTTACCTGTGCAGTATTTTTTTAACAGTGTTATTGAAGACCATGCACAGGCTATGCAACTGAAATATCAAATATTATTAAAACTATAAATGCAGAAGTTATATGTTAAGAAAAAAAGCTATACGTAATTCCATCCTATATAGAAACAATTAACCAATTAATGTTATAAAGTGAATAACATTATATCTCTTAGGATGCGCATATATGTTAACAAAATAATTTTTATTAACCCTTTCTTTAATGGATAAGTTTTTATTTTTGTTATTTTAGAATAACTTTTTAAAACTAAAATCAAGGAAAACAATTTTTAGAATTATTATCAATAATTCTTACTTGTTTTTTATTACAGAAATGAGGTACCATTTGAATTACGCTTTAGAAACAGAATTATAATTGTCTAACTCACTGCAAAAATTTTCAAGATCACCATACTATAAATTGCTGCAATTATCACGAAAAAAAATTTTTTTTTAAATTAATTAAATTGAAACTAACAGAAAAATTGCAAGTGGTAATAAGCATCAATAACACGCACTTTCTAGTGAATTCTACTTAAATTTCTGTAAAACAATGTGATACTGCGTAGAACGACTTGCGTTATATGTATGATATGACGAGTGAATTTATTGCCTTATTTCCTGATGGCTTCACAGACGAATGAATTTATTATACACTGGTGTGCAAGATTTAAGGACAAAACGGTTTTTCGATTGTAACGTTGGACAGAAGCATTTCACATCGACCCATATCATACCACAAGATCATCAGAATGTGAAAATATGAGACAAGTGAATACAGAACCAAGAATGTGAATACAGAACCAATAGGATAAAAAGGAAATTTATTTAAAAAGTAGCACTATAAATAGAACTGGATAGAAGACAGAAACGTCTATGCGGCAGGAACATGGCAAGAAAAATCTATATAAAAGAATACGATTATAATCTAAAAAAGAATATGATTACTTCTGGACTGCAAATTACAACGTCCGTCCATGTCGAGGACAAGATTTTCAAGGAGTTGTTAACACGCCGTGGCCTATTCCTTTTCTTATAGTGGTAATTTCAGCTACGGAATCTTTGCTGGCTACTGGTCCCATACTACCAGAAGGTCCCACACGAAGTCCACAAACAGGAAAATCCTCGCAGTAAGCATCGTCATTCTTCAAACACTCGAAAAACTCCAAAAACCTCGTGTTCAACCTTGAATCTCTCTATCACATCTGACTCACTTCGATCTTTTTCCAATTTCCCAATGATGGACCTGGGTTAAAGTCAAGTAGATTGGTTTGTTGCTCTACGGTCATTTTGTGCACACGAGAGCTAAACAAACAGGGACCTAAAGTGGATTCCAAACCACTAACAAGCAGACATGCCACAGCCGAAATCTGCGGTACCAAAGATCCCACCGCTAGCCACTTTATCATCAAGCTGAAAAGTCACGTATAACATATCTCTTGGATTGCCTGTTGGCCATATCACACTGTAATAACTCGACTTCATTAAAATCCCTGCATACCATTCAATAGATTTCACAAAATTGTTGACTGTACTCCGCCCTTGTGCTTTACACCCTTTCGGTACTCCTCCTACTTCATGTGTGATATATGTACATTTCCTACTCTACCAGTCCCAAGTCTATCTTATTCGTCTTTAGGCCAGTTTTGTTGCCTCTATCTGATTTTATGCTAACTTCGCCGCCTCGTCCTTAATTTTTTGTACATCATTGTAGAAGATAAGCCATATTAGCCAAAAATATTCGGGGAAATTCGTTAAAGGGTAAAGGATCTGAAAAGTAGACGAAAAATGTTACACAAAAATGCCTTCCACTAAAAACCTTCCAACTATATATTATGTGCCTTAAAATAGATACAATTTGCCTTTTTTTAAATTTATTCAATTGCTTACAACGAAAAAAAAAAACATTGTTGTACTATATTTTAACTGAGATTCATAAATTAAAGAGACAAGAATAATTTAATATGCAAGTGAAGCAAGCGCAAAAATTTGTGACAATTCAAAAGAATTCCTCTTCAAAACAACAGCGTAGTTCCTCCAAGTAAAAATTGCTCGGAATTTTCGATCATTATATATTGTCAAATGGTAATTCGGGTTTTGAACTCATGCCAACTGGTCGGGAGTCGCGGCGCCAAAGATAGCACAATATCTTCTACAGTTGGATCAAAAGATACAGCACAGCTTATCGTCGATCTTGAGTCATTGTTAAACTCGGGAGTTCTAGACCGCATTGCAGTAGGCAGTCATTCAGAAACTCAGTCCAAGAAGCTGCATTGTTAACAAGGAATACTCTGCAGTGAGTGTTTCAAACTATTTTAGAACTCACGAAACGTTTCTTGAAAGAAAGAATGTTGCCAACATATTCGTATGTGAGATTAATTCTTCACACACAAACATTTTTTTTATACTCAAGTAAATATATTTATGATTTTTTTAAAAATTTTAATTAAAATAAAAAGAAGATTAAATATATTTAACACATATGACAGATAGTACTTTTTAAGTAACATAATTATGAAATTTTATTTACAGAAACAAGACACACATTAATGAGAAATCTCTGTTTATATATTATTTATATTTATGATATATTATTTTATTATATATTTATTTACATTTATATTATCATTTATTTATAATCAGTTTTCAAATTCATTTATCATCCATATTATGACACATACGCTAATAAAGACAATTAAATGAAAAGATAACTTAAAAGAAATTCTGCAATGCTTCCTATCTAAAAAATTTTAAGACACTTTATAATGTTATATTAAAAAGAATATAGCATATATTTCTTTTCTAATGCAGCTGGCAAATACTTAAACAGTTGCCTTTAATGACTTAAGGCAAGCGCTGCACCGACGTTACTCACCTAGCACTACCCAGGAGGTTCGTGTAGCTTAGCTACGAACGCGGAATAACAATATCCCCGCAACGCTCTCCGATCATGTTAGACTGGGAACTATGGTTTAAAGTGAATTCCAAACAACTACAAAAATCCATGGCATCGCTGGGACTCAAACCCGAAACCTGTGGTGGAAGCGCCAGAGCGCTAGGCATTCAGGCTAAAATATAGCATATTTATAGGCGTTTTTACCAATACGTTTGTGTTTTCTGCACATGATCCGTGAATATACTTTAATCCGCAATTCTTTTCCCGTACCCAGGATTATGTAGAACCATGCTGATTAAAAAAATGGCTAAAAATAATTTTAAAAATTTAAATTCTAAAAAAACATTTGTGACACAATTCTCGGTTTGGTTTGTCTCTCTACGTCGTTTTTGCAGTGTTTAGGCTTATTAGACCGGGACCTACAGTTTAACGTGGATTCCGAACCACTCACAAACATCCATGCTACCGCCAGGATTTCTACCTGAAGCCTGTCATACTAATGACCAAAGCGCTAGCCAACTAGTCACACAGAATTAGAGGAATAAAATGAATCTTAATACAGAAAAAATATAGATGACTGTAATTAATATTAACATAAACAAATGTGAAACGAAAATTATACAATACAGACAGAAAAAAAACCAATGGTTACAAATATGATAAGAAAATAAGGTATAGCATGGCATAAAAAAAATTATGACGGCATTCCTTCTACAGAGTATAAAACAAAATTATATTATTTAATGTGAAAGAATGATTTAGTTTGTCACTCTAAGATATTTTTTGCACACTTTAGGCTAATAAGACGGGAACCTACAGTTAAATATGGATTCCGAACCACTCACAAATGCCCATGCCACCATCAGAATTCGGACCTGAAACGCCTGTGGTACTAGCCAGAGAGCTAGCCAAGAGCTATCAGGCCACAGGTTTCTTAGGATTTCTGATTAATAAAGAAAATTTAAAATTTAGAAGATTATAATGATTAGTGATTAAAAAGAAGTTTGCAAATTTAAAAATAAAATATTATTCAACTTTTCATAAACATGTTGCTGTTTATTATCCCTCTTGGTCGACAGCAGCATCTAGACCAAATCCATGAGCCATTGTGTCTAAATCCGAGGAGTCATGATAAAGGGTAACAAATGCAGCTTCTTTTTGTGCTTGACTTTGCGACACAAAGACATCGGGCCCAAATAGGAAAAGTCTAACTTTACATCCACCCGGTTATACACCAGGGCACTGGGTACCCATTTTAGTCGCCTACAGTGGAATGATTAATGAAGAAGGAAAATTTGCAAATTTAAAAATAAAATATGAGTTACTATTCGGCAGGGAACCCATTGCCAAGATTGTAGATCATTTAGCCGACAAGGCGTTGTCCGAGGTGCACCAACGAAGAGGTAGATCTACGTAGTCTACTTCCATCGAAAAGTGCCTCTCTTATCTTGAAGATCTTGACTCAAAGGGCAAGAATATCGTTTTGCAGTGGATCCCAGGCCATTGTGGGATCTTGGGTAATGAGAAGGCGGATTCCCTTGCCAAAAAAGGAACAACCATCACCCAAACCTTTTGTAAAGACATCTCTTTTCACTCGATGAAACTGTCAATCCGAGACTTTTTTCGGAACACTCTATCTGATAATCTACTTGAAGGCAACTCATCTAAAACCTGGTTTAACTTTGTTTTAAACATCCCTGATCAGCCCAGGTTTAAAGCTGTTGCCCTTTTTAGACTCCTGACGGGCCATGATTGTTTGGCCAATCATCTTTTTCGTATGAAAATATTTGCAAGCCCAAAATGCATGCTCTGCAGTCTTGGAGAGGACATGGATTCATCTCACCTTCCTGTCTGCCCTGCACTTGCTTCCTCTACTGTGTAGGATCGTTACTGGGAGGCGAGGGCCCTTATGGGCTAAACATGTCACGATGTGATTTCTTTCGTTTCTCGTTGCTGTTTTCATGTTCTTTGTGTTCTGTTTCTTTTTTTTCTTTTATTACTTTTTGTAGCCTGCCATTGGAAATAAAAAATAAAAATAAAATATTATTCAATTTTACCATAAACATGTTGTTTCTTATTCCACTTGGTCGACAGCCAACATCTAGATCAAGTCCATTAACCCGTGTATCTTAATCCGAGTCACGTCATGTCCTGATAAAGTCATGTCATGGCATGTCATGATAGAGTCATGTCATGTCATACATGTCGAGTCATGTCATGTCATATCATGTCATGATAGAGTCATGTCAAGTCATATATGTCGAGTCATGTCATGAACCCGCGTATCTTAATACGAGTTAAATGTCATGATACAGGGTAACATATGCAGCTCCTTTTTGTCCTTGCGGCAAAAGACATGAGGCATCCAAGGGAGATATCTGATTTTACCCCACCCGGTTATACTCCAGGGCATTGGGTACCCTTTTAGTCGCCTTCAACAACATGCATGGGCTATAGGATATTCTAGCCCGGACCCACACAGGGTCATAAACATCAAAATTTTTATATATAAATATAGCCAACCCATAAACCAAAAGAATATATATCAATTTTAATTCATAATAAGTCACGTCTTTATGATAAAGTTAATTAATATAAAATATTTGAAAAATATATATAGAATTCTTACTTTCTGTTTCATAATACAGCAGTCGAAAATCCAAACAACCCTATTTTAAACCGACGGCTGCTTAAAAAAATTATTCACATGTACATACTAAAAAAAGCTGAAAATTTAATTAACTTTTCCCGGCGAAGAAGTGTTTAAAGAAACTTAAGCCCTAGTGAAGTTGTGGACATTGCAGTAACTAAATAAAATTACAAAATACCCTCATTTTTTTTATTCCTTCTAAAAAATTTTAATTACACGTAGATTCTTTTTCGAAGAATATAATAAAAGAAAAAAAAGATTCGAGCGATTATATTTTTTGATTTTTATATCCCAAGCACTTAATTAACTGAATTTCAAGATCAAGATCAACAATTAAAAACTTGAAAATAAAGAAAACAAAAATAGCGATAGGATATTAATTTTGATTTTTATATATATTTGAAAATGATAATATATATAAATTATAAAAACAATACTATGTATATATTATAATTTAAATAATTTGCTTAGTTTTTAAAATATTAAATGTATGTCTGATCATTTTATAAAGGACAATACAAAATATCGAGCCTCAACGGCCGAGTGTTATTTAGTAATAATTTAACAGTTCCAGAGCTCGATGACACAGGTTTAGGGTTCGAGCCTCGGCGGTGCCATGGATGTTGAGGGGTTCGGAATCTACTTTAAACCGTAGGTACTGGTCTATTATGACTATAGAGCACTGGGACTAACTATTCTAGCCTGTAAAAAGAAAACATCTTCTGTCTCGAAATTTGCCGGCAGACAAACGGTCTTGGCCCACTATGGGGCTGTTGCATCAATCAAGAAGAAGAGAATAGGGCCTGATGGCCGAGTGACTTACACTCTGGCGCTCGGGGCCATAGGTTGAGGGTCGAGTCCCAGCGGTTCCATGGATGTTTGTAATGGTTCGGAATCCACTTTGAGCCATAGGTTTCGGTCTCATATGATCGTAGACCATTGTCTTGAGGTTTAGTCAGTCTTCAAACCCTCGTGGTTCCTCGCAAAAAGTGAAATTGCATTTTACCCTTAGCCATAGGCCTGCGACTGGGTCCTTTTGGACCTGGTGTACGCTTTCCTGCACCAGAGGGATTAGTAACAGCTACAACAGAAATATCTTTTATTTTGTCACATCTGGTATAGAGACTATTATAGGGCCTGATTGCCGAGTGACTAGCGCTCTGGAGCTCGTTGCCACAAGTTTCAGGTTTGAATCCTATCAACGCCATGGATAAAAAAAAAAAAAATGATATTTTTTAATAACTAAAACATTTATTTATGAATATAAAAAATGTGTATTTGCTTATGTCTAATAAAAAATAGAACCATGATTGTTTTGATGGATAGCATGGTTTCTATTTTGAGTTAATTTGGTTCAAAACAATTGAGAACAGAAAATTACTGCGACAATGTTGGGGGGTTATCACAATAAATCCGTAGATAGAAAGACCTCCAATGGGATTTAAATAAATATCGTGAATTGATGATGAGCTGTTTGGACCCGACGTTCTCATCAATATCAATAATAATAAAAAAAAGATATAAATATAAGGTATACCTGATAAGGTATAATAAGGTAATACCTGATAGCCGAGTGGCTAGCTCTTTGGCACTCGGTACCATAAGTTGCAGGTTCCATGGATGCTTATAGTGGTTCGGAATCAACATTAAACCGAAAATCCCGGTCTAATATGACAATATACGTGTGCAGTATAGGGAAACCAATTGTTTTGATACCTGAGCAACACTGAATTTGCTACGTATCCACCGTTATTATGAAGAATGGCCTAATGAGAATAATTTGGAAATCAAAATTTTATTGTACTTTTAATAAGGCAGTAGTGCATTATATAAACACTAATGTACAATATTACATGAAGCACCGAACTCTATTATATAAGCACTAATGAATTATTGCTTTAAAATCGACATTAAAGTAATATACGATTATAACTCAACTATCACTTTTATTCGTAAGAAACCCTAACATGATTTGATGAATAAGTTATCATTAAAATTATTCATAAGCCCAAAATGCGAAACCATCGAATTTTAAAATGAAATAAAATTATAAAATAAAGTAATATAAATAGAACATTTTAAAATCATTTATAGCATTCCATTATCAGAAAATATTCCAAAGTATTTTATGCATATGAATATATGCAAATGTAATTAGAAATGTGAAACCATCGCTTAAAATATTTGCAATAAATTTCATCTTAACATGAAATAGTATTATTACACAATATGCAATTAGATGGTTAGTATGGTAATAAATGTCCAATCTCGAAGACTATTTTATATATGTGTCTAAATTACATAGGTTTCCATTTTGAAGGATGGTAAATTATGCTTCTAATATATTGGAACAATGGATAACTGAATATTTATGTAAAATATGCTTCTTTCAGTACATTCACAATGATATAAACAATTTATGATGAATGAATATTCTATAAATTCAGCAAGTTATTATTTGAATTGAAGCACGTTGTCTTCATAAAAAACAATATGAAATGTAATTTAAACTCTGTATATCAACGTTTATGTTTTTATGTGTAAAAAGGTTAAATGTGCATTTTCGTATAAATATTTTCAATACAAATAAAATTAAATCTTTTAATAATTTACCATAAACAATCGTTTTCTAATATACATATATAAAAACTTTTAATTTTAAATATTATATGATTTATTTATTGAAGCATTATATTTCCCTTTGATGGATAAACTACTTGGTAGGTGGTTTCTGAGAAACATTATCAACGTATTGTTAAATTTCATGGATAATGTTAAATTAATACTAATGATTCTCAAACCACACCGACACGCATTATATATATATATATATTCAAGTATCACCCTGTATATATATATATATATATATATATATATATATATATATACAGGGTGATACTTGAAGAAGGGGGACATGGTACGGCATCAAAAAAAAGTTCCAAAAAAAGTTTCACCAATTTTTCCCATCCAATTTGGTATGACCTTGCCATGGTGGATGGGCTTTCCACTAACAGCATCACAACCATTGAGTGACTTGGAAGTCATTTTTCACGTAAAAAACCGAAACAATCAAGCCCTTTTAATATTACAGTTGGTTTAATGGGCAACTCATGCCAAATACGTTGTCATTTCGATTCAAAATATCACTGGTAGACGAGGGGGCTTGAATGGCCGAGTGGCTAGAGCTCTGGCGCTCGGTACCACAGGTTTCAGGTTCGGTCCCGGCGGTGCCATGGATGTTTGTAGTGGTTCGGAATCCACTTTAAACCGTAGGTCCCGGTCTAACACGATCGTAGAGCGTTGTGGAGAGTGACATATTAAAAATAAGAAAAACTAACTGTTCATATATATAGTGATTAGGGGATTATAGTCCTTGTTGCTTCACATCCCCATATACCACTTCATTCATCATCATCATCACTGGTAGACGAATTCACTTTCTTTATATCGCTTACAGCGCCATCTATTAATACACTTTGGTACTTTTTTTGATCCCGTACCGTTTCCCCCTTCTGCAAATATCTTCAGTTCAAATTTGAACTCATTGTGACGAGTGGATCTGTTTTTACAGCATTTTGAAAGTGGGACTTTAATTAATATAATCTCCCTGTACACGGTTGGAGTTCTACTTGTGATAGACTTTGATCGAGACATTCCCTTAGACTTAACTTCTTATTCATACATTCTTATGTATTATGCTTTTTAATTTAAAATTCAATTTATATAATTTATTTAATTAAAAATTCAAATGTAATAAAACCATTAGAGCATTAAAAATTAAACAGCAAAAAAATATTTTCTTAATTGAAAAGCATTTCAGTTTTTTAAAAATATTTCTAAGATAAAAAGATGATACAGAAATTCTTTTTAGAAAACATATATAATGTAACAATGCTTTATAAAATGCTTTAAATAACTATAAATATTTAAAATTCTAGAATAAAAATGGAAAAAAAAATCATAAATGAATTGTCTTTTTAAATGGTATTATTTTATCTTTGATTTTATTTTAAAAAAATGGATAAAATAATCTTTTGTCTTATAATCAGCAGTTGAATTAACAAACAAAGTAAAATTTTGAAACATATCACAAAAAAAAAATTCTTTTCAAAACAAACAATCTTTAATACCACCATTTTTTCTTAATGAAAACTTTTAACTTTCATATAAAAATACTGATAAAATGAGGTTTATTTTTTATTTTTTTTCCTTTTCAAAATGCACTGTCTTTCTTTTAGCAATGCTATTAAAAATGTGATTCCAAATTTTCTAAGCTAAAGGCATTCTTTCAAATTGTTCTTTTTGCTTCAAAAAGAAACAAAGGAAAATCATAATGAATTATCCTTTTAAATAGTATTATTTCCTCCTTGATTTTATTTAAAAATGCATTAAATAATCTTTTGTCCTATAATGAATAGTTAAATTAACCAGCAAAATAAAATTTTGCAAGGAATACTTTTCAAAACAAAGATTCTTTAATACCACCATTCTTTCTTAATGAAAACTTTTTAACTTTCGTATTAAAATACTGATAAAAATTTATTTTTTTCTCTTTTTCAAAATGCACTGTCTTTCTTTTAGCAATGCTATTAAAAATGCGATTCTGCGTTAAAAGCACTCTTTTCAAATTGTCCTTTTTGCTTTAAAAATGAACAAAGGAATATTAACACAATGCAAATGTTTGCAAAAATTTTATGAAAATGAAAATTCTTTGTTCCATCATCATGCGTCTTACGTGCTTTTTTTTTTTGGAAGTCTTGCAGAAAAAAAAATGAAACAGATTCCAACTAAAAAAAAAAGATTCGATTTCAAAAATAAATAAAATAAAATAAATTTTAATGATTAACAATGTCAGTGCTTGGATTAGAAAGCAGACTAATGCAATGTAAAAATAGAATTTTTTTTTACTAAAAATAGTATTAATAATAAAATATAGAAAGATATAGCAAAAAAAAAAAAAAAAAAAAAAAAAAGGAATGAAAAGAATTCAAGGATTTTAAAATCTGTCAAGAACTCTTTATTAAAAAGTAATGATTTCGAATTGTTTAGCTATGCTGTTAAGTTTAGTAGCTTTATTTTATACACATAAAATTTGCTACACTACTGTGCCCAAAAAATAAGAACAATTATTTTTTTTTCAAAAACCATTATTTAATCTTACAATCTATCGTGTTACACCGGGACCTACGGTTTAAAGTGGATTCCGAACAACTACAAACATCCATGGCACAGCCTGGATTAGAAAACGAAACGTATGGTAGCGACCGTTAGAGCGCTAGCCGTCAGGCCCTAAATATATATATATAAAGCGTGTAAACTCTACATATATATATATATATATATATATATATATGTAGAGTTTACACGCTTGCAAAAGATGCATCCCGACCGAAACCCCAATTTCTGTAGATTTACACCGGTTTCAACTGATGCAACCCGCCTGAACCTACAGTTTTGTTAGACTTCTCTACCAGTCTAACCAAAGCTGAACTTTTCAAGTGGGTGTCTAGGGGTGTATTTCCAAACACATCAACGAAACGTTGGTTTTCTCTCAACAACACATATTTAATGAAGCACGGTTATATTTACAGCGATATTTATATCAAATATTAATACATGACAATAACATTCTCTCGCTGCTTGACGCAGCCCGTTCCAGTTTCGACTCCTCCGTTGACGGGTAGCGTTCCCTTACCTCTTTCTTCATCTACGGGGCCTCTCCCCTTCTAACGGGGTCAGAGTTCAAAGTTGAATACTCCCTCACATTTATAAACAGGCTCTGTCAAAGACAAGCAACTGCAATGTGTCGCCCCCTGCTGATTACCACACAAATAAATCCTACATATATATATATATATATATATATATATATATACTCATGTCCATAAATTAAGGATAATTCAGAATCACACAGAAATTGAACTCTAAAATAAAAATTTCAACTGTAGAAGTATCACACACATCTTGAAGAAGAATATGCAAATTACAGGAAACCACCAGATGGTGCGGATGGTACGTCACAATGACGAGAGTGTAACAGAGGGGTCTATAAGGAATGGTGGCAAAGAAGTAAAATTGTTCACAAGCGCTTTAAAAGCCTTTCAGTGCAATAACCGCATAGTTATGGCACAAAGGAAGCATTTGGATGATTTTTTACGTGGTAGAATTATCGGACGACTGGAATGTGAACGTACCCAGCTGGAAGTATCCGAGGAACTTGGAATCGCCCAGAGTGTCATCTCCAGGCTTTGGCAACGATTCCAAGATGATGGTAATGTGAGTAGATGTTACAGCACAGGTCACCCCTAGTTACAACGCCAAATGAGGACCGCTATTTAGCAGTTACTGCCCAAAGAAACAGACGGAGCACAGCATCAGACCTGTCTCGTCAGCTACCGGTACGACAGGTTCAAGGCAGACCGTGTACAGACGCTTAGGGCACATTGGTCTATATGCTCGTAGGCCTGTCAGATATGTTCCACTTACCGCAACTCACTGTCGCCTGCGATTAACCTGGCGTAGAGAGCATGCATTGTGGAAACCGCAACAGTGGTGTGGTGTGATGTTTTCCGACGAGTCCAGGTTTAGCTTGCAGTCTGATTCTCGCCGGACTTTCATATGGAGAGCGCCAGGTACCCGTTACCACCAAGAGAACACCATTGAACGGCACCGTTACGGTGATGCAGGATGGCTCGTTTGGAGAGGGATTATTCTTGGTTACAGAACTGACCTGCATGTTCAGAGTGTAACGATGACAGGCCACATATATCGGGATGTCATTCTGGAACAACATGTACGTTTGTTTCGGGGCGCCATGGGTGCTGAATTTCTGTTTGTGGATAACAACGCCGTCCTCAAAGCGCAAACATTATACACGAATGCCTTCAATTGGAGGATATCCCCCGTATGGATTGGCCAGCATACTCACCGGACTTGAATCCAATAGAGCATGTGTGGGATATGCTTGGCCGACGAATTGCAGCCCGTCAACCCCCTCCCACCTGTCAAACGGAACTTCGGAGGGCATTGCTTGATGAGTGTATTGCATCGTCCGGGAGACATACTCCATATTAACCATCATACTAACCATGTTATACTGTTTTTTGTAAATAGGTTCTTTTTTGAAATTTGCTCCAGGGAGTAAAAATCGCAATTTTTATTAATTATGTCAAACATATAGCATCTTTTTTGCTCTTTACCTGTTGTTTAATACATAGACTTTACAAATAAGTCAAATTTGTTCTGCTTCTGTCTCTTTCTTTGCCTGAACTTCATTATCCTTAATTTATGGACATGAGTGTATAAAAAGGGAAACAAATCATAAATGAATTGTCTTTTTAAATGATATTATTTTATCTTTGATTTTTTTTTAAATGCGTAAAATAATCTTTTGTCTTATAATGAACAGTTGAATTAACAAAAAAATAAAATTTTGAAACAAATACTTTTCAAAACAAAGAATCTTTAATACCACCATTCTTTCTTAATGAAAACCTTTTAATTTTCGTATTAAAATACTGATAAAATGAGGTTTTTATTTTTTTTCTCTTTTTCAAAATGCACTGTGTTTCTTTTAGCAATGCTATTAAAAATGTGATTCTACGCTAAAAGCACTCTTTTCAAGTTGTCCTTTTTGCTTCAAAAATGAACAAAGGAATATTAACACAATGCAAATGTTTGCAAAAATTTTATGAAAATGAAAATTCTTTGTTCCATTATTATGCGTCTTATGTGCTTTTTTTTTAAGTCTTGCAGAAAAATTAAAAATTAAAAAATTAAACAGAATCAAAAATAAAATAAATTTTAATGATTAACAATGGCAATTCGTGGATTTGAAAGAAGACTAATGCAATGCATAAATACAATTTTTTTATATATTAAAAGCAGTATTAATAATAAAATATATAAAGATATAGGGAAAAGATGGAATGGAAAGAATTCAAGGATTTTAAATCTTTCAAGAACAGTTTGTTAAGAAATAATGATTTCGAATTCGTTAGCTATGCTATTAAATTTAGTAAAATTTTTTTTATATTGATAAAATTTGCTATAAACGTAAATTTAAGAGATTCTATGAGAAAAAGTTTGAAAAATTCAAAATTAATAAAGCCATTGATCATCAGTGGCGCAACAGCCCTATGGTGGGCCAAGGCCATCTATCCACTGACACATTTCGAGACAGGAAATGTTTTTTACGGGGTAGAGTTGTCAGCCCTACTCCCAACGCTCTACAGTCATATTAGATTCCGAACCACTACTAACATACGTGGCACCGCCGGGGCTCGAACCCAAAGCTTGTGACACCGACAGCCAGAGCGCTAGTCACTCAGTCATCAGCCCCCAATAAAGCCTTTAGAGCAGTAAAAATTAAATAACAAAAATAATGCTTTTTAATTGAAAAACATATCAAATTTTTAAAATATTTCTACGGTAAAAAGATGTTACTTCAGATTTTTTTTTTCTTCTAGAAAACATATTTAATGTAACAATGCTTTATAAAATTCTTTAAATAGCTACAATTATTTAAAATTTCTAGAATAAAAAGGAAAAAAAAAACATAAATGAATTGTCTTTTTAAATGGTATTATTTTATCTTTGATTTTTTTAAAAATGCATAAAATAATCTTTTGTCTTATAATGAACAGTTGAATTAACAAAAAAATAAGATTTTGAAACAAATGCTTTTCAAAACAAACAATCTTTAATTCCACCATTTTTTCTTAATGAAAACTTTTTAACTTTCGTATTAAAATACTGATAAAATGAGGTTTTTATTTTTTTCTCTTTTTCAAAATGCACTGCCTTTCTTTTAGCAATGCTATTAAAAATGCGATTCTGCGTTAAAAGCACTCTTTTCAAATTGTCCTTTTTGCTTCAAAAATGAACAAAGGAATATTAACACAATGCAAATGTTTACAAAAATTTTATAAAAATGAAAATTCTTTGTTCCATTATCATGCGTCTTATGTGCTTTTTTTTTTAAGTCTTGCAGAAAAATAAAAAATAAAAAAATGAAACAGAATCAAAAATAAAATAAATTTTAATGATTAACAATGGCAATGCAGGGATTTGAAAACAGACTAATGCAATGTATAAATAATTTTTTTTTAAATATTAAAAACAGTATTAATAATAAAATATATAAAGATATAGAAAAAATATGGAATGAAAAGAATTCAAGCATTTTAAAATCTGCCAAGAACTATTTGTTAAAAATAATGATTTCTAATTGTTTAGCTATGCTGTTAAGATTAATAAAATATTTTTATATCGTTAAAATTTGCTATAAACGTAAATGCGAGAAATTTTATAAGGAAAAGTTTCAAATTATTTTTGAAAATTTTTTTTGTGAATTAATGAATAAAACGTTCGTAAAAAACGCACTTAATTCACATTACACTTTACGATAGATATTTAAAAATATTTATATAAGTCTAAAATTATGTTATTAGTTCTTTGATATACCTACCTTCATTTTTTGTCCCGGTACTTTGAAATATTGATATTATTCTTTAATGTGACTAATCATGAAATACATAAAAATATATGTGTAGCGAGCATTACTATACAAATTGATTGTATTTTTGATATGTTTGTGATTATTCCCCTTTGATTTTTTTTATAGTTCCTAAACTTTCAAATATGGGCCTGAATGGCCGAGTGTCTGGCGCTTGGTACCAAAGGTTTCGGGTTCGAGATCCGGCAGTGCCATGGATGTTTGTAGTGGTTCGGAATCCACTTTAAACCGTAGGTCCCGGTCCTAAAAGGATCGTAGAGCGTTGCGGGGGCATTGTTACTCCGCGTTCGTATCTTCCAGTTACACGCGCCCCCTGGGTAATGCAAAGTGAGTAACGTCTGTGCAGCGCTTGCATTAAGGCATCCAAGACCAAGCTGTCTAAGTGTTTGCCAGCTGCATTAGAAAGAAAAAAAAATACTTTGAAATATATATAAATATATATGAAAATATTTTTTTTCTTTAATTATATATAAATATAAATATATATTAATATATATATATATAAATATAAATATATAATATATATATATATAAATATAAATATATATTAATATATACATATATAAATATAAATATATATTAATATATATATATATAAATATAAATATATGTTAAATATATATATATATAAATATAAATATATATTAATATATATATATATAAATATAAATATATATTAATATATATATATATAAATATAAATATATATTAATATATATATATATAAATATAAAATATATTAATATAATATATATATATATAAATATAAATATATATATATATATATAAATATAAATATATATTAATATATATATATATAAATATAAATATATGTTAAATATATATAAGTATATATATTTAACCTTCTTTGCTGTATGTTTAAATTTAAAAGAATCCATTACATTATATTTCAATAATTTAAGATTCAAATGTAATAAAACCAATAGAGCAATAAAAAATAATTAGAAAAACATTTTATTTTTTTAAAAATTAAAAAACATTTAAATTTTTTTTAAATATTTCTAAGATAAAAAGACGATACTTCAGAAATATTTTTTTAGGAAACATATTTAATGTAACAATTCTTTATAAAATGCTTTAAATAGCTATAAATATTTAAATTTCTAAAATAAAAAGGTTAAAAAAATCATAAATGAATTATCTTCATAAATGGTATTTTTTTATCTTTGATTTTATTAAAGTTGCAAAAAAAAAATAATCTTTTGTAAATAGAGCAATAAAAATTAAATAGAAAATATTTTTTTTTAATTAAAAAACATTTTAATTTTTTAAAACATTTCTAAGATAAAAAAATTATACTTCAGGAATATTTTTTTAAAAAGCATATTTAATGTAGCAATGCTTTATAAAATGCTTTAAATAGCTATAAATATTTAAATTTCTAGAATAAAAAGGAAAAAAAAAATCATAATGAATTGTCCTTTTAAATAGTATTATTTCCTAATTGATTTTATTTAAAAATGCATTAAATAATCTTTTGTCCTATAATGAATAGTTAAATTAACCAGCAAAATAAAATTTTGCAAGGAATACTTTTCAAAACAAAGATTCTTTAATACCACCATTCTTTCTTAATGAAAACTTTTTAACTTTCGTATTAAAATACTGATAAAAATTTATTTTTTTCTCTTTTTCAAAATGCACTGTCTTTCTTTTAGCAATGCTATTAAAAATGTGATTCCACGCTAAAAGCACTCTTTTCAAATTGTCCTTTTTGCTTCAAAAATGAACAAAGGAATATTAAAACAATGCAAATGTTTACAAAAATTTTACGAAAATGAAAATTCTTTGCTCCATTATCATGCGTCTTATGTGCTTTTTTTAAAGTCTTGCAGAAAAATAAAAAATAAAAAAATGGAACAGAATCAAAAAATAAAATAAAATAAAATAAATTTTAATGATTAACAATGGCAATGCAGGGATTTGAAAACAGACTAATGCAATGTATAAATAAAAATTTTTTTAATATTAAAAACAGTATTAATAATAAAATATATAAAGATATAGAAAAAATATGGAATGAAAAGAATTCAAGCATTTTAAAATCTGCCAAGAACTATTTGTTAAAAATAATGATTTCTAATTGTTTAGCTATGCTGTTAAGATTAATAAAATATTTTTATATCGTTAAAATTTGCTATAAACGTAAATGTGAGAAATTTTATAAGGAAAAGTTTCAAATTGTTTTTGAAAAAAAAAAATTGTGAATTAATGAATAAAACATTCATAAAAAACGCACTTAATTCACATTACACTTTACGATAGGTATTGAAAAATATATATATAAGTCTAAAATTATGTTATTAGCCCTTTGATATAGCTACCTTCATTTTTTGTCCCGGTACTTTGAAATATTGATATTATTCTTTAATGTGACTAATCATGAAATACATAAAAATATATGCGTAGCGAACATTACTATACAAATTGATTGTATTTTTGATATGCTTGAGATTATTCCCCTTTGATTTTTTAATAGTTCCTATACTTTCAAATATGGGCCTGAATGGCCGAGTGGCTAGCGCTCTGGCGCTCGGTACCACAGGTTTCGGGTTCGAGATCCGGCGGTGCCATGGATGTTTGTAATCGTTCGGAATCCACTTTAAATCGTATGTCCCGGTCATAAAGGATCGTAGAGCGTTGCGGGGGCATTGCTACTCCGCGTTCGTATCTTCAATTTACACGCGCCCCCTGGGTAATGCAAAGTGAGTAACGTCTGTGCAGCGCTTGCATTAAGGCATCTAAGACCAAGCTATCTAAGTGTTTGCCAGCTGCATTAGAAAGAAAAAAAAAATACTTTCAAATATATATTTTTATATATATTTCACCTTCTTTGATATGTTTAAATTTAAAAGAATCCATATTGTAATCCATAGCATTATATTTCAATAATTTAAGATTCAAATGTAATAAAACCAATAGAGCAATAAAAAATATTTAGGAGAACATTTTATTTTTTTAAAAATTAAAAAACATTTCAATTTTAATTTTTTTAAAAATATTTCTAAGATAAAAAGGTGATACTTCAGAAATATTTTTTTAGGAAACATATTTAATGTAACAATGCTTTATAAAATGCTTTAAATAGCTATAAATATTTAAATTTCTAAAATAAAAAAGTAAAAAAAAATCATAAATGAATTATCTTCTTAAATGGTATTTTTTTATCTTTGATTTTATTTAAAATGCAAAAAAAAAAATAATAATCTTTTGTAAATGGAGCAATAAAAATTTAATAGCTATTTTTTTTAATTAAAAAACATTTTAATTTTTTAAAACATTTCTAAGGTAAAAAAATTATACTTCAGGAATATTTTTTAAAAAGCATATTTAATGTAACAATGCTTTATAAAATTCTTTAAATAGCTACAATTATTTAAAATTTCTAGAATAAAAAGGAAAAAAAAATTATAAATGAATTGTTTTTTTAAATGGTATTATTTTATCTTTGATTTTTTTTAAAAAATGCATAAAATAATCTTTTGTCTTATAATGAACAGTTGAATTAGCAAAAAAATTAAATTTTGAAACAAATACTTTTCAAAACAAAGAATCTTTATTACCACCATTCTATCTTAATGAAAACTTTTAACTTTCATATAAAAATACTGATAAAATGAGGTGGGTCTTTCTTTTAGCAATGCTATTAAAAATGTGATTCTACGCTAAAAGCTCTCTTTTCAAATTGTCCTTTTTGCTTCGAAAATGAACAAAGGATTATTAACACAATGCAAATGTTTGCAAAATTTTATAAAAATGAAAATTCTTTGTTCCATTATCAAGTGTCTTATGTGCTTTTTTTAAAGACTTGCAGAAAAATTAAAAATTAAAAAATTAAACCGAATCAAAAATAAAATAAATTTTAATGATTAACAATGGCAATGCAGGGATTTGAAAGCAGACTAATGCAACGCATAAATACAAGTTTTTATATATTAAAAACAGTATTAATAATGAAGTATATAAAGATATAGGGAAAAAATGGAATGAAAAGAATTCTAGGATTTTAAATCTTTCACGATTCTTTCGATTTGTTTAGTTATGCTGTTAAATTTAGTGACATTTTTTTTTATGTCGGTAAAAAGAAAGACCGTGAGAGATGAGAAAAAGTTTCTAAGTTTTTGAAAAAGAAATATTTTTGTTAATTAACAACTAAAATATTCGTAAAAAAAACATACTTGTTTCACATTATATTTTTATAAATCAAAATCATTGATTAATTAAAGCAAAGATTTATACTTTATATGTATAAATCAGAAATCATGTTATTGGACCATTGAAATACTGACATTGACTTTTGACCAGGCACTTTGCAATTTGATATTATTTTAAATGAAATTAAATTCATAAAGTATAATTTTATAAAATATTTCAAATCATTTATAAATAATTACATATAAGTGTTAAAATTTGGAATACCGTGTATATGTTTTGTGAAACACAGTAAGTTTCTGTAGATTGTTTTATCCTAACTGTAGATGTTTTTATCCTAAATAAAGAAAAAGAGCATATCTTCATAGAAAATGTTAACAAAATTAATATAATTTTTCCTTAACGTAATCTAAATCATGTTAAATATTTATTTTAGGAAAAACTTTATTAAATTTTTCTCATTTTAACATTCATTACGTACAATTACCCTACAATACATACCCCCCTACATACTACATTACATACCTACCCTACCTACATTACCCTACAGATTCCAATAAACTTTTCCTTAAAAAGTATAAAATAAAAATAGTTTCGTTTTAATTAAAGCAAAATTTATTATACGAAATTTGTATAAAAATATCTTGTTTTATATCAACAAAATAATAAAATAATTTAATAAAAAAATAAATAAACAAAATTATGTTTTTTACGAACAAAAATCAGAAACATTTTATAAACGATTGCAAAAAAAAAAAAATAAAATAATTCCTAAATAGAAAAAAAGAAAAACATCAACACAGAAAAAAAAAATTATTAATACTAAACACCTCATTGAACTAACACGTGCTTGAAATGCAAACAAAAGATAGCAGATGTCATAATTGATGTCTCAAATTACATCTAACAACTGATGATTATTTACATATTGGTGCTTGAAGCATTTAAATAAATCATGGGCAATTTGGCAATGAGCCAGAAATCATTAAATGATTAGTAAAGAGTTTTAGTTCTTGAATAATTCTATTTCTTATCACATTAGAGGTTGTATATCATTTGATTAATTTATTGTACATGCAATAATATTTTTAAAGCAAAAAGCAAGATTTCTCTCAGTTATTCGATTCAATTACAGTAAGCAAATTGAATTCAATTGGCCAAATTATAATATTTATTGATATCCGAATTAGATTGGTTAAAAAAATAAAGGAGAGACTTCGTAATCATCCAACAGAAAACATGTATGGCATATTAAAACAGGGGTGGCCAACCCGCGGTCCACGTTGAACATTTTTCTGGCCCGTGAGATTTATTACACTTTAACAAAATATATTTATTTTATGATGACCAAAATAGTAAAAACCGATGTATAAAAAAATACATTATTTGTACATTGATCTATTCAAAAATTCAAAACTGTCGAAATGATGAGAAAAAAAATAACTTTTAATTTTAAAATAATATTCTTGCGCAAACAAATATTACACTAGTAAAATAAATATTTTTTAATGATTTCATTTTTTAATTTTTATATTTCATTTTGAATGTTATATATTTCTTTACTGTGTGCGTTTAGTATTATCATTATTATATTGTCTATGTTTACAGGTAAGAACAATAGTAAACACAATAATAATAACTCGTTATGTTTCACTTTTACACTTCAAAATATGTCCTTAGTGGGTCTAAATCAAATAGGGTGATATATAATTTTATATGCGGCCCGTGGAGTTACGATGCATTTCCAAAGTCGCCCACAAGATCATTTGGGTTTGCCACCCCTTCATTAGATGTTGCATATTATGTGGTGAATCTATTGTAATGCAATAATATTTCTCACAGCAAACGACAAGTTTTTTCTCAGTTATTCGATTCAAATAAAGTAAACACGAAGAATTCAATTGGCCAAATTTTAATATTTATTGATGTATATAAACATGTATGGTGCATTAGACGTTTTTTAATCCAACAACCAACCTAAAAGTTGGTTTACAGAATTTTTGTGTGGATTCGCGTGTTTGCTGACCTTGACCGCCAGGTAGCGACACTATCGCAGTTTCGCTCAGTGTTCATTGTAACTGTCAACTTCTATTTGGGTAGAGTGTTTCTTATCTAAGTAGTTATATATCACCATTGCACAGTACGTACAATGTATTGTAAAATAAACTGTTCTTGAAGACGAACAGGTGTTCTGCAAGTGCCATTAAAACAAAGCATACAACACGAACTATACAGTAAAAACTAGAGATAATTAATCTAGAAAAAGGGCGAAAACCAAAACTTCATAATGAATGACTTCAATACTTAAATGGCCCCGAAAGTGTTTGTGACTTCAATAATTTTTGAGATCCAATAAGAAGCCCAGGTTCTGGTGATCGGAATTGGATGAATAAATAGGAGACATGAAAGATAAAGCTAAAGTTTAGTGAAAACAGGCATATAATTCATTCATTACATTTATAAAATTATAAAATTTCCTGAATCAAACAAAAAGTACAGCTTTGTAGATGTCGTAAATATGTGCATAATTCGAAACGATTTTTTGAAGCAAAGATCCTTTATTTCGAAAGCAATGAACACAAACAAGATACACACGAACGTTATCTCGAGAGGGTTTTCTTATCTCTTAACGTTAAAAAATATTACTTTACTTTTTTAAAAAAATTGCTTATTATTTACTTTGTTTTAAAGAAAATTTTTTGTCATATAGTAATTTTTCACCAATTGTTTGAACTAGTAGCCATTATGCTGTATTATTTTTTTTCTTTTGTGTTATGTTTTTTCTTATGAATACATCAATATTCAGTTCAATCAATGTTCAATGTTTTAAAATTTAATTTTTCAATTGTTAAAATATCAAAACAATTTATATAAATACATACATATATACAATATATATATATATATATATATATATATGTGTGTGTGTGTGTGTATGTATGTATATATGTATGTGTATATATACGTATATACATATGTATATATGTGTGTGTGTATGTATGTATATATGTATGTGTATATATACGTATATACATATGTATATATGTGTGTGTGTATGTATGTGTATACATATGTATATATATGTGTGTATAATTGTGTATATATTGTATTTATATTGGAAAGACAGTACCTTACGGAAGGACTTATAGGAGTAGCAGCTTCGTACCTAGGGCTAGTAGTAGTTCATATCAGTTAGTGAGGGTGACGGTTGAACATCGGTGGACCTCATAGAGACGACGAACAGTCCACTGATGCCTCGGAAATTACTCGGAAAAAATCCTCTAAGCAGTCTGATTATCGAAGCGAAGCGGTTTAACACACATTGTCACAATAGCCATTGAGTCACGTCTTTTTTAAAAGCAGTGCCGCCAGTGGATTTGCACCTTAGCTGTCACATACGTTGGCTGTGCACATTCCTTCTAGAATACGAGTCAGGCTAAATGTCCCATTTTCACAGAGCAACTTATGGTAACAGTTTTTTAAAGGCAAAAAATATAAAAATAGGTGCCCAGTAGCACAACGATGACAACATGTGGGCAAGTACAAGACGACTCACGCATATGTGAATCGGTCAGAAGCCAGCATGCTCGCTCAAATTACAAGTAAGGGGGTTGAAATGATATTAGCCATGTATGAAAATTACAATTGCTGAGATCTATAAAGAATACAATGAACAGTTGAATAATTAGAAAGATTTGAATGAACTGAATTTAATCGAAATTCCCATGTGAGAAGAAATTCAAAGTTTAATGAATGTATTGATTCAGAGGGAGGATTCACTTATTTCTAATTACAATACATTACACAAAGAGACTGCACGGAATTCTGGGAATATTTCAACCAATAGTCGTTGAGCGGCATTGTTCAAACAATTCCACACCAATCATTTGAATTATACGAGCAAACGAATAAAAAACGGTTGAAGATCATATAATGATGAAGTTATACAGTTGAAGGTCGCAATTCTTAAATCAGTATTAATTACCAAAATAAGTTTTTAAAAACCCTGCCAAGATTTCATTTTTATTTCAAATGAAAATTAGAGATACTTAAGCAAATTTACTCGTCAGAAAAATAAGTGAATATATAATTTCTATTTTTATTAAAACATATTTATTTCTGGGTTTTTTTTTTTCAATAAATAAATAATTGAAAACTATGAAAAAAATATTCGTTTTTTGAATACACATATTATATATATCTAAAATTAGTAGATGTATCGTTTAGAGCACGGTTTACCAACCCAAATGATCTTGCGGGCCACTTCGGAAATGTATCATAACTCTGCTGGCAGCATATAAAATTTATCCCTGTATTAGATTCATACCCACTATAGACCATTTTTTGGAGTGAGAAATTAAAAAAAAATGAAATCATACAAAATATTTATTTTACTAGCGCAATATTTGATTCTCCACTCTTTCAATTTGGGTATTTTCAAATCGTAATGGGTATTGCAGGTAAGCGTCCGTAATGTTTAAGCGTGTTTTGTATTTGGTCAGTTTCATTTTTGAAATAAAAAACGATTCACAGGTGTAAATTTAATCAAAAACGCTAACAACTTGAACTGAGAATCTGGTTTGCTGTCTTATCAACTATAAACTCTGCGTATCTAGGGATTTTTACTGCGTCACTGAAGTCACTTAAAGTGAGCCATAGAAACTATTATAATATGCGAGCGCATCATAACTGTAAACTCATAAATAAAATAGGCAATATATGTCATATATTCGCAAGAATATTATTTTAAAATTAATATTTACTCATAATTTCGACAGTTAATTTTTGAATATATTGATACGCACATAATGTATTTTTAATACATTGATTTCACTACTTTGGCCCTTATAAAATGAATATATATTTTGTAAAAGTGTAATAAATCTCACAGGGGCCGCGGATTGGCCATCCCTGGTTTAGAGAATAAAAAAAGTGATCACGGTGAGTTTCACTCTCAGTCAAGCATGAAGGAAAAATAAACCCTGAGTTCACTTAAAATTGTCGATTGTAACTCGCATGCATCGACAAATAATGAATCATGTATCAATAAGGTTTGGAAGAGTATAGATTTAAAATAACTACACTATCATCCTATTTTCCGATAATTAATAGAATATTCAATGATATTAATTTTTGGAAAATACGATGACAGTAGCATTACATCATCCTGCCATTAATGAAATTATGTCATATCCGTGTCGTTACATAAATCTTCTGATAAAATTTTAACATATTTCATCTCATAAAGATAGATAATGTGTAAAATATATTTTAAGGAACGTAACTACCGAAAGCTATATTTAATCTATGCTTATGAAATATATTTAATTTGGGAATACTTTTACTGTATATTTCCGAATGTAAGTTTGATCCGAGAAAGAGTTTTTTTTTTCTTCAAAACCCCAAGCTAAAAACTTGTATATAATACCTAACTGTAAAAAAAAAAAAAAAAAAAAAAAAAAAAAAAAACATTTTCCATAGTGTTTATAATTTATGGTATTATATTATTATTTCTGGTGTGCTTGACTCGTGGTTCAGTGCTCTGGTGAGCATTAGGGCGGAGGTTCAATCCAGTGTCGGCTTTGTTGTGGACACAGTTTTAAAAAATTAATAGTTTAAAAAAACTAAAAAATACGCTTTTAGAGTTAATCAATCTAAAAAGTAAAAAATAATTGTTAACATAAGAATAAAATGACTGACGAGAAAATGAATGTCACTGTTCTAAAAGCGTGGGGTGCTTTGTATGACATTTTTAAACTAACTCTGCATTTCGGAATGAAACTAGTGAAAAATTATAACGATTGATATCGAGCACCCCACGCTTTTAGAACAGTGACATTCATTTTCTCGTCAGTCATTTTATTCTTATGTTAACAATTATTTTTTACTTTTTAGATTGATTAACTCTAAAAGCGTATTTTTTAGTTTTTTTAAACTATTAATTTATTTTTTACTTTTTAGTCTGATTAACTCTAAAAGCATATTTTTTTTTAGTTTTTTTAAACTATAATTTATTTTTCATGTTTTTACTTTGTTTGTTTTCTCCGCTAAGTTTACATACTTTTTACCCACCGAAATTTTCGGCCAATAGGAAGAGTGCAATTCGACATGATCGCACTCCTACGCCTTTGAGATCCGCCTCTTTTTACCCACCGAAATTTTCGGCCAATAGGAAGAGCGCAATTCGATCGCGGATATTACTGAATTTCTACCAGGGGTGAAAGACAGCTAGGCAACGGGCGTATCGGTTACGGAGTTCCTTGGTGGTTTTAAGAATCACAAAACCTCCACATCTTAAATTAATTAAAACATTAGCATAAATTGTAGTTTCTTAAATTAATGAATAGAAATAATTAAAAATAAATAAATGAATTTAAAATTTAGGAAAAATATCTGCTTGAGAACAATTAAAGCAGGAGATCGAAAAAGCTAAAGCTATCGGTACAATTAAGAGTCCGTTGACGATGCCCAAAAATAAAAAGGTTAAAGTTAAAATGAGAATTTTAAGATAAAAGTAAAATAAAACAAAAGTAATTAAGATTAAACAGAATAATTATACAAAATAAGTAGGGTTTGATCAGTTGACTGATTCGCCAGTAGATGGCGCCATCAGTCCCAAAATCGAGCCCAAAAAGTGAGTTACATACAAACATACAAACATACATACATACAGGTGAGGCTAATAAAAGCGTATTAAAAAGTGAAGAGACTCGAAGGCGTTTGGGATGTTCAGCATCTTGCCTCGTGAATCGGACTACCTGGTCAGCGTTTTTTCCATACGACACTCAAATGGGGTAGTTCCCCCTAAGGTCCTCACAGAAGGCACAGCCCTCCTTCTTCAGCGACTCACAGCCAAGTCAGACTTCTACCTACTGTTGCTCCATCACAACAGAAGCTGTTCCTTTCCTTTCATTCATGAGTAGACTACTCAAAGAATGTCCATCCCGCATTGCAAGACACTGAGGATTAGACACAGCAATGACTAATAATTTAAAATATATGATATTTTATAATTTAAATTTAATACCTGGTCTTATATCAAAATAATAATCAATTTTTCCAACTAAAATCATCAAATAAATATTATTTATGTGGAATATGCTACTAATAATAATCCATTTTGTTCCGTGGTAATTATTAGTAGCACGCTCAGATTCATAAAAAGCATTATGTTTAATTACGCTAATAAATGGTTCTTTTACATAAGTGTCACACATTCTCGCACGAATATTTTCTATTGCATTTAATACACATCTGCGCGTGTAGATTACAATGCTAACTGCATACTAATGCAATAGTGTCACAAATTCTAATAAATGAAACAACGCCCTCTGACGAAGAATTCTTCGCACGCTCTCGGAGATGTTGCCAAACATATATTATATATATGTATATCTAACAATAATGACTTAAAAAAACTTTAATTAACTTTAAAATATTAAAATTTCATTATTCAAAAAAAATTTTCATTACACTTTCATTATTTTCATTAAACAAATTTTTTTTATCATAAATTTGAAAAAAAATATGTACTAAAGAAATTAAAACTTATTTTATTTTGCGATATTTATCGATTTACAGCTAGCGCCTAGCTAAATAAAAAATAGTATTTACTTTTTTTTAAGAGTTTCATCCATCCCGTAATTTAGCTATAGACAAAGTTTAAAAATTCTCAGTTTATGCGTGGAAAACTGCGGTGTATGATTTGTTTAAGGTTTCTGCTTTTTACATGATTTATTTTAAATTATTGAAAATTTCGTTACGATATATGTCCGAATGTAAGAGCAGAGTTGTTATTTCGTTAGAAAATTAACCCAAAATTCATAATATACAACACAGTCATTTCGAACATAGCAAGAATATTTTTTTCATTTCGGCTTATACACTCATGTCCATAAATTAAGGATAATGAAGTTCAGGCAAAGAAAGAGACAGAAGCAAAACAAATTTGACATTTTTATAAAGTCTATTTATTAAACAAAAGGTAAAGAGCAAAAAGATGCTATATGTTTGACATAATTAATAAAAATTGCGATTTTTACTCCCTGGAGCAAATTTCAAAAAAGAACCTATTTACAAAAAACAGTATAACATGGTTAGTATGATGGTTAATATGGAGTATGTCTCCCGGACGATGCAATACAGGCCTTACAACGCCTAGGCATGCTGAGTATCAAATTATCAATCTGATCTTGGGGATATTACACCACTCATCAAGCAATGCTCTCCGAAGTTCCGGTGGACAGGTGGGAGGGGGTTGACGGGCTGCAATTCGTCGGCCAAGCATATACCACACATGCTCTTTTGGATTCAAGTCCGGTGAGTATGCTGGCCAATCCATACGGGTGATATCCTCCAATTGAAGGCATTCGTCTACAATGTTTGCACGGTGAGGACGGGCGTTGTCATCCATAAACAGAAATTCAGCACCCATGGCGCCCCGAAACAAACGTACATGTTGTTCCAGAATGACATCCCGATAGATGTGGCCTGTCATCGTTACACTCTGAACATGCAGGTCAGTTCTGGAACCAAGAATAATTCCTCCCCAAACGAGCCATCCAGCACCACCGTAACGGTGTCGTTCAATGGTGTTCTCTTGGTGCTAACGGGTACCTGGCGCTCTAAATATGAAAGTCCGGCGAGAATCAGACTGCAAACTAAACCTGGACTCGTCGGAAAACATCACACAAGACCACTGTTGCGGTGTCCACAATGCATGCTCTCTACTCCAGGTTAATCGCAGGCGACAGTGAGTTGCGGTAAGTGGAACACATCTGACAGGCCTACGAGCATATAGACCAATGTGTCCTAAGCGTCTGTACACGGTCTGCCTTGAAACTGTCGTACCGGTAGCTGAAGAGAGCTGACGAGACAGGTCTGAAGCTGTGCTCCGTCTGTTTCTTTTGGCAGTAACTGCTAAATACCGGTCCTCATTCGGCGTTGTAACTCGGGGGCGACCTGTGCTGTAACATCTACTCACATTATCATCATCTTGGAATCGTTGCCAAAGCCTGCAGATGACACTCTGGGCGATTCCAAGTTCCTCGGATACTTCCAGCTGGGTACGTCCACATTCCAGTCGTCCGATAATTCTACCACGTAAAAAATCATCCAAATGCTTCCTTTGTGCCATAACTATGCGGTTATTGCACTGAAAGGCTTTTAAAGCGCTTGTGAACAATTTTACTTCTTTGCCACCATTCCTTATATACCCCTCTCTTACACTCTCGTCATTGTGACGTACTATCCGCGCCATCTGGTGGTTTCCTGTAATTTGCATATTCTTCTTCAAGATGTGTATGATAATTCTACAGGTGAAATTTTTATTTTGGAGTTCAATTTCTGTGTGATTCTGAATTATCCTTAATTTATGGACATGAGTGTATAAGACAAAATGAAAAAATATTCTTGTAACGTTTTTATTTGCGGTATCCTATTATAATTTCTGGTGTAGCCGGCCGCAAATTTCGTCAACATGAATTTTTCGGCGTTGCAAAAAATGAACAACTTAAACAATTTCGAAAATAAAACAACTCATTTTCATAAAACAAATAACACATAATCCTTCCTTGTCATAGACACATAAACTTTTGGTATGACACGGCTTGTCGAATTTCGAATCAAACTAAATTTTCATCAAACTTTCATTATTCAAACAAAAATTTCATTATACTACCATTATTATTTTCAATAAATTTTTCATTACACAAAAGCTTTTTCCATAAATTAAAAAAATATGAGCTAAAGAAATTAAAACGTGTTTTATTTAGCGATATTTGGCGATTTATAGCCTGCACCTAGCTAATGGAAAAATACAAGTTTGGCGAATCTGTATATAAGCAGATCCAAGTACTTTAGCTTTAAAAAAAATTTCTAAAAATTCTTAGTTTAAATATGAGAAAAATACGGTATATGATTTGTTTATGCTTTCTACTTTTTATATGATTTATTTTGACTATGTTGTTGTTGTTTCTTATCCCACTTGGCTGACCAAGCCCACGAGCCCATACGTACCCATGATTGAAGGGGAAGGAAGCAGCTTCTATTGTCATGGAGCACCCGTAGGTAGAAGTCTGACTTTGGCTCCGTGACGCTCTTACAGTCATAGGAGACCGGGACCTACGGCTTAAAGTGGATTCCGAACCACTAGAAACATCCATGGCACCGCCGGGATTCGAACCTGTGGCACCGAGCGCCAGAGCGCTAGACACTCGGCCATTCAGGTCCCAAATTTGTGAATGCCAACGGCACGCGGTGTTCCCAGGTGGTCACCCACCCAAGTACTGACCGCGCCCAATGATGCTTGACTTCGGTGATCTAACGAGAACCGGTATATTCAGCTTCATATATTTTGACTATTCATTAGAGAAGATAATGTTGCAACGATGAATAATGAAATAAGGGTTTTACGAGTTCAAGGAAACCTTATATAAGCAGACACCAATAATTAAGCTTTAGAGAAAGTTCTAAAAATTTTCAATTTACACATAGTATAATTAGAAAACTACTATATGATTTGTTTACGCTTTCTCCATTTTTTTATTTACAGGTGCATCTCAAAAGTCACTTAAATTATAAAGCACCAACACATCATGTCATTCCTTTTATATTTGGAAATAAATTTTAATTCGCAAGTCAAAATTGCAAGCACGTTTCCTTATAACAAAAAACAACATATTTCTAAATTTACAGCCAGACTATTCAAAACTGTCGCAGTGCGTTATTTCATCAAAACTTTTAAACAAAGTTCATAATATATAACACAGACATTCATAAAGTTACAAGAATATTTTTGCATTTTGATTAAGCCAAAATGAGTAAATATTCTTTTAACGTTCTTCATTTATTGCATCCTATTATAATGGCGGCCTGATGGCCAATTGGTTAGCGCTCTGGCGCTCGGTGCCCCAGGGTTCGAGACCCGGTGGTGTCATGGGTGTTTGTAGTGGGTCGGATCCCACTTTAAGCCGTAGGCATCATATGACTGTAAGAGCGTCACGAAGCCCAGTCAGACTTCTCACCCACATCATTCTCAAACTGTATAGGGGCAACTCAACTGTAGGCACAGTGAAACGGTGTGGTGTAGTAGTAGTAGCGGTTTGGAATCTACGTTAAACTGTAGATCCCGGTCTAATTAGCACAAAGTGTGCACAAAACGAACGTAGAGTATATTTTGGTACTTTTCTCTTAGCCTGCCGCAAATTTCATCAACATAAATTTGTTGAGATTGCAACAGACCAACAACATAAACAATTTCGCAAATTAAACAACTCATTTTCATTTAACAAATAATGTTAACAATAACTAAATATAATATTATAAATAATTTCATTTAACAAATAACACTATATTTAAAAAAATAACACTTCATTCAACATATTTTTCATCATAAACTTAAGAAATATGAAAAGAAATAAAAACGTATTTAATTTAGCGATATTTGGCGATTTATAGCTTGTGCCCAGATAATGGAAAAATTCCTATGTTTTATGCGAGTTTAATGAAATCGCATTAAAGCAGGCATCCCGTAATTTAGCTAGCTTAACGAATCCGTATATATATGCTGACCCCTCCTAATTTAGCTTTAAAAAAAAAGATTAAACATGGAAAAATATGGCATTTATTCGTTCACGCCTTCTGCATATTACAGGACCATCTCAGCAGTCACTTAAATTACTATGCACCAACACACCATGTCATTTAACCACCAAAACCATCTTTTTATTGCCTTCTCATAAACTCCGTTCCCGAAACCATTCCACGCAGACTGGAAGGTCAGAACTCCAATAAATATGCTTGAGGAGAGGTCCATGATCGATAAGAGCAACCAGCGGCAGCAGACAAAAATTTCTGGCAGATCTTTTATTAGAAATATGAGTCGGGCACATAGTTGTGCAGGCAGACAAGGGATCGCGGACCTCTAAGTATGGGGAAACAAAGGACACGAGTAGATTCATTGGGCCGGTGTCTGGTGCGAGAACTCGTAGCACCCGGGGAAGGAATTCTTTCCAGGGTTTGTAGGAAGAGGTCCGACGCTCAAATCGATTGACTGCAGCATCGTCAAATGGCCAGCTTGCAAGGCGGTGTGTTTGTTGGGTTTATTTGTACTGGAGTTTTTTTTCTTTTTGGTGAAAAAATGGATGGGGAAAAAGAAATGCAGATGGTGATAGTGCGTTTTGATTGCTGTATGGGCTTATTGAAATAGTTGATCGCATATCTAAACAGCAAACATATAACTATACAAACTATAAGCCACGTATTTATTACATGTAAAAGCTAAAAGAGTTATGGATATTTTTGAGAAAACTTTTCAAAAAGTTTACCCAAAGTTCATAATATATAACAAAGTCTTTTCGAACGTTACAAGAATATTATTTTCATTTTGGCGAAAGCTGAAATGAAAAAATAATCTTTTAATGTTCTTTATTTATATTGTCCTATAATAATTTCTGGTGTAGGCGGCCGCAAATTTCGTCAACATAAATTATTCGACGCTGCAAAAAGCCAGTAACATGAGCAATTTCAACATTTAGACATCTGGTTTGTCACTCTATGGTCATTTTGTGCACACTTTAGGTTGATTAGACCAAAGCCTACAGTTTAAAGTGGAATCCGAACCACCAACAAACATTCCTGCCACCACCAGGATTAAAGAATTTTTGACAATAAAATAACTCATTTCACTAAACAAAATCTTTTTCGTAAACAATTATATGAACTACAGAAATTAAAGCGTGTTTTATTTCGCAATATTTACCGATTTATAGCTTTCGCCTAGCTAATGGAAAAATTTCTACGTTAACAAATCTGTATATGAGCAGACACCCTGTAATTTAGCTTTAAAAAAGTTCTAAAACTTTTCAATTAAAATATCGAAAAATACGGTAAATAATTTGTTTAAGCTTTCTGCTTTTTTTATTTACATGACCATCTCAGCAGTCATTTAAATGACTATGCACCAACACACCATGTCATTTAACCACCAAAACCATATTTTTATTGCCCTCTCATAAACTCCGGTCCCGAAACCATTCCACGCAGACTGGAAGGTCAAAACTCCAATAAATATGCGTGAGGAGAGGTCCATGATCGATAACAGCAACCAACGGCAGCAAATAAAAATTTCTGGCAGATCTTTTATTAGAAATATGAGTCGGGCCCATAGTTGTGCAGGCAGACAAGGGATCGCGGACCTCTAAGTATGGGGAAACAAAGGACACGAGTAGATTCATTGGGCCGGTGTCTGGTGCGAGAACTCGTAGCACCCGGGGAACGAATTCCACCAGGGCTTATACGAAGAGGTAAAATCGATTGGCTGCAGCAGCATCAAATGGGCAGCTTCGAAGGCGGTTTTATTGTTTAATTTATTTGTATTGGTTTTTTTTCTTTTTGGTGAAAAAGTGGATTGGGTAAAAAAGTATTGTTAGTGAGAAATACAAATGCAGATAGTGATAGTTTTGATTGTTGTATGGGCTGATTGAAATAGTTGGTCGTATATTTAAACTGCAAACATATACAAACTACAAACCAAGTATTTATTACATGTAACCAAGTATTTATTACGGTGTGGGTTCGCTTTTATTATTTGGTTTATTTGTATTGGATTTTTTTTTCTTTTTGGGGGTTGAAAATGGATTGGGAAAAAGGTATTGATAGCGTGAAATAGAAATGCAGATGGTAATAGTGCGTTTTGATTGTTGTATGGACTTATTGAAATAGTTCGTCGTATATTTGTACTGCAAATCATATATTAATTATATGTAAAGGCTAAGAGATTTATGGATATTTAGAATACTTAAAGTTATATTTCTATTATTATTATTAAATTCCTATTATTAGTTCACACTCTCCCTGTATATATATCTTGTTCAAACTTTCAATCTTTAATAAAATACTTTTTATTCATCCATTCAAGTTCAAATACATACATAAAACTTGTAGTGGATGACACTTGATGTTAATACAGTTTTTCAAATATTAATTTATTTATTAAATTTTAATTAATTAAATTTAGCTTTTTATAGATTTAAGTTGCATGTATCTAATAATAGATGGCGCCAGATGGAAGAGAAAAATTTCAACTTTATTTGTAAAGGACTTTTCTGCAATATAGTGAAAAAAAGTAATATAAGGAATTAACTTTAAATTTTTTTTTTATATTACTTGTTTTAATATTCATGTCTTTTAATGTTGAATAGATGTCATTTCGTATAGGTTTATTGAAATAGTTGGTTGTATATTTGAACTGCAAACATGTATACGCTGTAAACCACATATTTATTATATGTAAAGGCTAAGAGAAAGAGAATTTTGAATACTTTTAGTAATACTTCTATTATTATGAATAATATACTTCTAAGTGTTGAATAGATGTCATTTTGTATAGGCATATTAAAATAGTTGGTTGTATATTTCCACTGCAAACATATACAAACTATAAACCACTTATTTATTACATGTAAAAGCTAAGAGAGTTATGGATATTTTGAATATTAAAAGTCATACTTCTATTATTATTTTTAATATTCATGTTTTCGAATGACGAATAGATGACGGTTTTATTATTTGGTTTATTTGTATTGCATTTTTGCTTTGATGGATATATTTTTTTCTTTCAAATGTAGCTGGCAAACACAGACAGCTTGGTCTTAGATGCCTTAAGGCAAGTTCTGCACAGACATACTCACTTTGCATTACCCAGGCGGCGCGTGTAACTTGAAGATAAGCCACGGACGCGGAGTAACAATGCCCCCGCAACGCTCTACGATCCTTTTAGACCGGGACCTACTTTTTAAAGTGGATTCCGAACCACTACAAGCAACCATGGCACCGCCGGGACTCGAAGCCGTGGTACCGAGCGCCAGAGCGCTAGCCACTCGGCCATTCAGGCCCGCTTTGATGGATATAGATTGGAAGAAAAGTGTATATAGATCTTTTATTAGAAGTATAAGTCGGGCGAATACTTCAGCAGGCAAACAAGGGATCGCGGACCTCTAAAGTATGAGGAAACAAAGGACACGAGTAGATTCATTGGGCCGGTGTCTGGTGCGAGAACTCGTAGCACCTGGGGAAGGGATTCTTTCCAGGGTTTGTAGGAAGAGGTCCGACGCTAAAATCGATTGACTGCAGCATCGTCAAATGGCAAGCTTGCAAGGCGGTGTGTTTGTTGGGTTTATTTGTACTGGAGTTTTTTTTCTTTTTGGTGAAAAAATGGATGGGGAAAAAGAAATGCAGATGGTGATAGTGCGTTTTGATTGCTGTATGGGCTTATTGAAATAGTTGATCGCATATCTAAACAGCAAACATATAACTATACAAACTATAAGCCACGTATTTATTACATGTAAAAGCTAAAAGAGTTATGGATATTTTTGAGAAAACTTTTCAAAAAGTTTCCCCAAAGTTCATAATATATAACAAAGTCTTTTCGAACGTTACAAGAATATTATTTTCATTTTGGCGAAAGCTGAAATGAAAAAATATTCTTTTACCGTTCTTTATTTATATTGTCCTATAATAATTTCTGGTGTAGCCGGCCGCAAATTTCGTCAACATAAATTATTCGACGCTGCAAAAAGCCAATAACATGAGCAATTTCAACATTTAGACATCTGGTTTGTCACTCTATGGTCATTTTGTGCACACTTTAGGTTGATTAGACCAAAGCCTACAGTTTAAAGTGGAATCCGAACCACCAACAAACATTCCTGCCACCGCCAGGATTAAAGAATTTTTGACAATAAAATAACTCATTTCACTAAACAAAATCTTTTTTCGTAAACAATTATATGAACTACAGAAATTAAAACGTGTTTTATTTAGAAATATTTACCAATTTATAGCTTTCGCCTAGCTAATAGAAAAATTTCTACGTTAACGAATCTATATATAAGCAGACACCCCGTAATTTAGCTTTAAAAAAGTTCTAAAAATTTTCAATTAAAATATCAAAAAATACGGTAAATAATTTGTTTACGCTTTCTGCTTTTTTTATTTGCAGGTCCATCTCAGCAGTCACTTAAATTACTATGCGCCAAACACACCATTTCATATTAACCACCAAAACCATCTTTTTATTGCCCTCTCATAAACTCCGGTCCCGAAACCATTCCGCAGACTGGAAGGTCAAAAATTCAATAGATATGCGTGAGGAGGTCCATGATCGATAACAGCAATCAGCGGCAGCCAACAAAAATTTCCGGCAGATCTTTTATTAGAAATATGAGTCGGGCCCATACTTGCTGCGGCAGACAAGGGATCGCGGACCTCTAAGTATGAGGAAATAAAGGATATGAGTAGATTCATTGGGCTGGTGTCTGGTGCGAGAACTCGTAGCACCCGGAGAAGAATTCTTCCAGGGTTTGTAGGAAGAGATCCAACGGTGAAATCGATTGACTGCAGCAGCATCAAATGACCGCCTTGAAAGGAGGTGCGGGTTCACTTTTATTGTTTGGTTTATTTGGATTGTATTTTTTTCTTTTTGGTGAAGAAGTGGATTGGGCAAAAGGTATTGATAGTGTGAAATAGAAATGCAGATGGTGATAATGTGTTTTGATTGTTGTATGGGCTTATTTAATTGTTTATTTGTACTGCAAACATATGAACTATATAACACGTAAAGAGAGTTATGGATATTTTAAATACTTATATTTCTATTATGGGCTTGAATAGCCGAGTGGCTGGCGCTCGATACCCCAAGTTTCGGTTTCGAGTTCCGGCGGGGCATGGATGTTTGTATTGGTTCGGAATCCACTTTAAACTGTAGATCCCGGTCTAATTAGCATAAGGTGAACACAAAATGACCGTAGAGCGACGAACCTAAATCTATTATAATTTATGGTGTAGATTTTGGTACTTTTCCATTAACTGACTGAAAATGTGGTCAACATAAATTTGATGACGTTACAACAAACCAAACGACATGAACAATTTCGAAAAAAAACAACCAATTTTCATTAAACGAATCTTATTTTTTCATTAAACAAATCTTTTTACATCAACTTAAGAAATATGAACTAAAGAAATCAAAAAACGCTTTATTTAGCGATATTTGACGATTTATAGCTAGCGTCTAGCTAATAGAAAAATACTTAAACGTTTTTTTTTCCAGTTTAACGAATCCGTATATAAGCAGAAGAACCAGCGTAATTTAGCTTTAAAAAAATTCTTAGTTTAAAGATTGAAAAATATGGTATCAAATAAGGTTTTTACGAGTTTAACGAAACCTTATATAAGCAGATCCAAATAATTAAGCTTTAAAGAGTTTTCTAAAAATTTTCAATATTTTTCTGTCTAATGCAACAGGCAAACACACACAGCTTGGTCTTTGGATGCCTTAAGGCAAGTGCTGCACAGACGTACTCACTTTTGCATTACCCAGGGGACGCGTGTCACTTGAAAATAAGCCACGGACGCGGAGTAGTAATGCCCCCGCAACGCTCTACGATCCTATTTCACCGGGACCTAATTTTTAAAGTGGATTCCGAAACACTACAAACACCCATGGCACCGCCGGGACTCGAACCCGAAACCTGTGGTACCGAGCGCCAGAGCGCTAGCTACTCGGCCATTCAGGTCCAATTTTCAATATTAAACATCGAAAAATACGGTATATTATTTGTTTACGCTTTCTGCATTTTTATTCACAAGTCCAACTCAGCAGTCACTTAAATTATTATGCACCAACAGAGCATTTCATTTAACCACCAAAACCATCTTTTTATTGCCTTCTCATAAACTCCAGTCCCGAAACCATTCTGCAGACTGGAAGGTCAAAACTTCAATAAATATGCGTGCGGAGGTCCATGATCGATAACAGCGACCAGCGGCAGCAAACAAAAATTTCTGGCAGATCTTTCATTAGAACTATAAGTCGGACAGCACATAGTTGCGTCGGCAGACAAGGGAACGCAGACCTCTAAGTATGGGAGAATAAAGGACATGAGTAGATTCATTGGGCCGGTGTCTGGTGCGAGAACTCGTAGCACCCGGGAAGAATTCCACCAGGGTTTGTAGGGAGAGGTCCGACGCTAAAATCGATTGACTGCAGCATCAAATGGCCAGCTTGGAAGGCGGATTTATTGTTTGGTTTATTTGTATTGGATTTTTTTCTTTTTGGTGAAAAAGTGGATTGGGAAAAAGGTATTGATAGTGCGAAATAGAAATGCAGATGGTGATGGTGCGTTTTGAGTGTCGTATGGACTTCTTGAAATAGTTGGTTGTATGTTTGAACTGCAAAAATAAACAAACTATAAACTACATATTTTATACATGTAAAAGCTAAGAGAGTTATGGATATTTTTTAATAAACTTTTCAAATTGTTTACCCAAAGTTCATAATATATAACAAAGCCTTTTTGAATGTTACAAGAATATTATTTTTATATCAGCTTAAATAAGCCGGAAAAAAATATTCACGTTCTTTATTTATAATATCCTATTAGAGTTTCTGGGGTAGCCGGCCACAAAATTCGTCAACATTAGTTTTTCGACGTTGCAAAAAACCAATAACATAAGCAATTTCAACATTTGGTGTGTCACTCTACGGTCATTTTGTGCATACTTTAGGCTTATTAGACTGAAACATGCAGTTTACGTGGATTTGGAACCACCCACAAACATCCATTCCACCGTTAGGATTAAAGCATTTCTACAATAAAATAACTCATTTCACTAAACAAAATCTTTCCCATCAATAATTATATGAAGTAAAGAAATTAAAACGTGTTTTATTTAGCGATATTTGGCGATTTATAGCTTTCGCCTAGAAAATGGAAAAATACCTACGTTTTTTTTTTTTTGTGAGTGTAACGATTCCGTATATAAGTAAATTAATTCATGAATTAATTCATAATTAATTAATGATTCCGTATATAAGTGAATTAATTCATAATTAATTAATGATTCCGTATTAAGTTCCCTTTTAATTTAGCTATAAAAAAGTTACAAAACTTCTTATTTTAAATATTGAAAAATACGGTATATGATTTGTTTACGCTTTCTGCTTATTTTAATTTACAGGTCCATATCAGCAGTCACTTAAATGACTATGGACCAAACACACCATTTCATTTAACCACCCAAACCATATTTTTATTGCCCTCTCATAAACTCCGGTCCCGACACCCTTCCACGCAGACTGGAAGGTCAAAACTTTGATAAATATGCGTGAGGAGGTCCGTGATCCATAACAGCAACCAGCAGAGGCAGCAAACAAAAATTCTGGCAGATCTTTCATTAGAAATATAAGTCGGGCAGCACATAGTTGCGCAGGCAGACAAGGGATCGCGGACCTCTAAGTATGGGAGAATAGAGGACATGAGTAGATTCATCCGGCCGGTGTCTGGTGGGAGAACTCATAGCACCCGGGGAAGAATTCTTCCAGGGTTTATACGAAGAGGTAAAATCGATTGACTGCAGCATCAAATGGCCAGCTTGGAAGGCGGTGTGGGTTCGCTTTTAATGTTTGGTTTATTTGTATTGGATTTTTTTTTTCTTTCTGGTGAAAAAGTGGATTGGAAAAAGTATTGATAGTGTGAAATAGAAATGCAGATGGTGGTAGTTTATTTGAACTGCAAACATATACAAACTACTAACAACGTATTTATTACACGTAAAAGCTAAGAGAGTTATGGTTATTTTGAACACTTATAGTAAAATTTCTGTTATGGGCCTGAATGGCTAAGTGGCTAGCGCTCTGGCGCTCGGTACCACAGGTTTCGGATTCGAGTCCCGACGATGCAATGGATGTTTGTAGTGGTTCGGAATCAACTTTATACGGTCTAAAATGATCGTACACCATTGTGAAGGTAGTGTTACAACGCGTCCGTTGCTTATCTTTAAGCTACATGCAACTCCTCAGTAGTGCTAAGTGAGTAACGTCGGTGCAGCGCTTGTCTTAAGGCATCAAAGACAATTGTCTGAGTTTTTGCCAGCTACATTAGAACAAAAAAATAATTTGTATAGGCTTATTGAAATATTTGGTTGTATATTTGAACTGCAAACACACAAAAACGACATACCACATATTTATTACACTTACAGACTTAAGAGAGTTATGGATATTTTTGAATACATCTATTATTATTTTTAATATTCATGTTTTTGAATGATGAGTAGATGACGGTTTTATTATTTGGTTTATTTGTATTGGATTTTGGCTTTGGTGGAAATAGATTGGAAGGAAAGTGTAGATAGATCTTTCCTTAGAAGTATAAGTCGGGCGAATAGTTGCGCAGGCAGACAAGGGATCGCGGACCTCTAAGTATGGGAGAATAAAGGACACGAGTGGATTCATCCGGCCGGTGTCTGGTGCGAGAACTCGTAGCACCCGGGGAAGGAATTATTTCCAGGGCTTATACGAAGAGGTGAAATCGATTGACTGCAGCGGCATCAAATGTCCAGCTTCGAAGGCGGTGGGGGTTTGCTTTATTTGTATTGGATTTTTTTTTTTTTTTTTTGTGAAAAAGTGGATTGGGAAAAAGGTATTGATGTTGCGAAATAGAAATGAAGATGGGATAGTGCGTTTCGATTGTTGTATAAGATTATTGAAATTGTTGGTTGTATATTTGAACAGCAAACATAAACAAACCACATATTTATTACACGTACAGACCAAGAGATGAATATTTTGAATACTTAAAGTTATACTTATATTATTATTTTTAATATTCATGTTTCTAAATGTTGAACAGATGTCATTTCAAATCAATTTCAGGTTACACGAGAAATATTCAATTTTTTATCTAGAAATATTTGAAAATAATAAAAACATCACGCATTGCAACTAATAATTAACTTTAATTATCAAACTTTGAAATTTAAATGTTTGAATAAAAGGAATCATAATATTATCAAAGGAAATTACTTATTTATTTAAGAAATAAATTATTTGCATGTTAATAAATTTGTGTGTATTTACATGAATTTGTCCGGATTTATCAATAAGGAAATACTGAACAATGGTGGGCTTAATTTAATTATTCTAAATTAATTTATATTTGAATACTATAGACGAATAAAAAATCAAAATTTATAACATATGTCATTTATTATTATTTTTAAAATTAAAAATGCATTTTTACATAAAATAAAAAATTATGACATGAATTTATCCAAAAATTTGATAAAGTTCCAATAATAATCAAAGATTTGAAACAATTTCAAAAGTTGCATCACTAAAAACTTAGTAGAATTGAATCCTTGAGTCAATGCGAACATTTACAAATCATTTGTAATTAATGCACTAAATTATGCATCCCATCGGGGCCATACGTATCTATGAATAAATCCCAATCTAAATATTAAGATATCTAAAGGGAATCACTTAATTAATCAAAACTAAAAATGCATTACGGGATTACCTTCTACAAAAATTAAAAACAATATTAAAACACTAAATTCATATACAATTACATAAATTAAATTATTTATTCCTATTTTTTATTACCTTTCTTTCTAATAACATATGAAAAATATAAAAATATAATTAACTTTTATTTATTCAACAGTCCCATGTTTTTAGTTAATCTGAATTGGCGACCCAATAAGATTGTGATGTATACATTAAAAAAAACACATTAATAGATTATAATATTTTATATTGAAATAATCAAATAAATCTGCTAAATTTATCCTTTTTCATCTAAAACAAAACAAATATAATTTGCACCACAAATATGCTTGCTTAAGTGTTTATATAGATTTTCCACTTAAAATAATTGAAAATTAATGTAGAAATAAGCCAACGTTATCAGATATGGCGGATGGTTTAAGATAACCTTATCAAAATCAAGCAATTTGAATTATTATCTACATATGTCTTATCAAAACATTTCATCTCAACAAAAATTTAAACAACGATATCAAATTTGAAATTCCGGTAAAAATAGTGGTAATAAGAAACAATAATTTACAAAGTTCTCTTTTTAATAATTTGACATGTGTCATAATCAAAAGCCATTTTTGCGTCAACACGAGGCAATTTATATCACTTTTTTTTTCAATATCCAAGCGTCAACATCGAATTTGGTTTTTACTACTGCGCCCAAAAAGTAAGACCAATTTTTTTTTTCAAAAACTCTTTATTTATTCTTCCAAATTTATTTGATCGCCTTCCAGACACAATGCCAACTTTTTTTTCCAATCCTCCATGCATGCTAAAAGTCATCGGCAGAGATGGCCTTCAAAGAGCGCGCCGAATCATATTGAATCTCTTCAATCTGCTCAACACAATGACCCCGGAGTGGTCTTTTGAGTTTAGGGAATAGCCAGAAGTCGCACGGTGTGAATACAGTGGTTGTGAAACGACATGGATTTCATTTTTGGCGAAAATATCGCGAAAAATTAATGTAGTGTGAGCTGGCACATCCAGTGTTTTCGGTACCAATAGAGATTTGACGCGTTTGAGGGTTAAAATCTCGATTGGTACCGAAATGGAATTGATTCATCCTTTTGAAATTCCAACGTCCCCAGCACCGTCTGTAATTGTAAATCGACGGTTTGCAAGCACCAAACGGACATGAGCCTCGTCGGTTGAGGTTGATGGTCGGCCAGAGGGCTCTTCATCTTCAACGCGTTCTCTGCCTTCTTTGAACTGTTTATACCACTTCTAAACATTTCTTTCCGATATAGGAATGCTCACCGAATGCCTTCTGCAGCATTCTACAGGTTTCCGCAAACAAAATTGAATACAAGTTCTTTGCTCAATTAATTCCTACTTTTAAAAAATCGCAGGAATCAGTTTTAGCGTCTCACAAAGCCAAGCGTAAGTCAAACACTAATGAAAATTTTGACTTCAAATTTCAAACAGATGTCAAGGACAGTGCCAGCCATCTGAAAAAGAAAATTGAAATTTCATAAGCAACGGGAATTTTAAATTGAAAATTGGTCTTACTTTTTGGACACCGTAGTGTATCCAAACGTCAACATCTAATTCGGTTTTTATCTTGGGCAAAATATCTGTGGTCTCGCTTGCAAAATCTACTATTCCATCGACGATAAGAAAAGGCTTTGCTATTTTGGTTAGATTCAGTGCAATGACACTTTGCTAACGACTTTCGTCTTCCAAGTTCTTGTTTACAGATATATAACATAGCGTTCCAAAGCCAAAAGAAACTTTTTTGCCTACATCATCAAATGCTTTGCCAACACTTACGAAACCCCGTGCATCAAACGAAACGAACACAGCGGAACGGTGTTTGTTTCTGAAATTAGAACGGTTGGCTGTAAGGTTTAAGACGTTCCTCATGTTTTTCGTGTTGGAATAAAACTGAATTATTAATAAGAACACTAGCTTGTAACAATGTTGACAAGACACGTTCTAAATATACACTGGAACATATGTAGTTATTAATATTCTCTTCACACCCGGCTTACTTTCAAAAGGACAGGGGTTTTTTAGCTTTTTGGCTCTGTAAAAAGAAATCACCTTCCAAAAAAAGTACACTTTCAATTAAAAAAAATCAATATAAATATGTTTCATTAAAAATAACACAATGTAATAATGATATTATTATTTAATATTGCTAGACAACGCGCATATAAAATACATTATACAATACAATATGTTACCGATTTTATTACTATAAATTTACCAATTTGAATGTTTTTATTGTTAGACACGTTCTAAATATGTACTGGAACATATGTAGTTATTAATATTCTCTTCATACCCAACTAACTTTCTACGAAATAGGTTTTTTTTAATTTTGGCTCTATAAAAAGAAGTCACATTCGAAAAACAATATTTTTCAATTCAAAAAAAAAAAAAATTTAATAAATAAGTTTCATTAAAAATAACATAGTGCATTAATAATATATATGCATTTTCTAGTCATGCTGAATAATAATATAATGCATTGTACAGTACAATATGTTCACGATTTTATTATTAAAAATTTACCAATTCGAATGTTTTTGTTGCTTACCTTGTGCGAAATTGTTATGTGATATAAAAAACAGTCCATTTAGACCCA